>JADLZL010003002.1:0-27454 GCA_015844335.1 Chrysopogon serrulatus | reverse complement strand
GGTAGTAACTTCTCCTGGCTTAAACTATACGCACGCGAGAGTCAGGGGTGCAAACGCAGCTAACGGAGACGTGTGGGGTGTGGCCAGCCCGTTACTACTTCCCCTAACGGGTTTAGCTGCCGATGCAATGCAGATCCCATCTAGTTAGGGACTATTTAAATAATATATTTACTATTACTAGTATATATGCCCGTGCTAACGCTACGGATCATATTAAATATACAGTTATTTTTCTTTTTTGAAAACTAAACCGGGGGGAGAGCTTCCCCACCAGAAAATTTCATTTCACGCCCCAGCCTAAGGGGAGAAAGTCATGTTATTACAAGAGAGGAAATAGCTCCGCCAAGCATCGACGCTTGTTCTGTCATCAGTGTTTCTGAATCGACTATGCCAAATGAGGAGATCATCACACACGTTACAGATAACAGAGCTAACAGTAGGAAACTCTCGCCTAAGCACTTGTGCATTCCTAGCGTCCCAGAGCCTCCAGAGGATCGTTTGCAGCATGAATGGCCAGAGCCTGGCGTCGAGGTTGGGAGCAGGTACCGTTGCATTCCAGAGAAAATCTACAGTTAATTATATTAATTTTGAAGCACTGGTCTAAACCTTAGACACAGTATAGATGACACAACAATTATAATCCACTGAAAATTACAATCCATTGACAAAGGGGTTTCTGTGAGCGTATACAATCCACTATGCAGCACTGGTAAATATTCGACACTGTGAAAACCAGCATCCAAAATACAATCTATTGGGATAGTATTTATATTCCAAAGCAGTCCTCTAAAGCACAATCTTTCAGAAGCACCTATGTCTGTTGAATGATGACCACTGCTGATTCAGCTACTCACATTCTTTCCTTCTTCGGCCTGTTGGTTGTTCATTTGTCCTGACTGAATCCATGTTGAATGCTACCTTGTAAGAAGCTTCTGAACTTGGAAATGTCCCCAAGCAGCCTGCAACCCCTAAAAGAGCAAGGTCAAAAGCATCACTGCATAAAACTCCTCTGGTGAGCTTCAATGCCCCCAATTCATGACTCCGAGGGTACATGTACATGGGAGGGACAAAGAAGATAAGATTCAGCAGCTTCAAATACATAGCCGAGATTATATATATTAATCACAAGGTCTATAATATCTATATTTGCATGACATCCTTCCTTACCTGCACATTGGCTGAAACCACGAAACTGTATAAATGAAATATGAATGTTTCTTATAAAAATTGCATGAACCTTCATATTATCTATGGAGGTGAAGAAATGCATTTACCCTACATACTGTAAAAATTGCATTTACACTGCATAATAATCACCTGGAATTCCACTTGTCCTCCACTGCCGCGAGCGAGCAAGCCACACACGCACTGGCCTGGCCACCCTCCACCACCGGTGCGCGGATCTGACTGCCGACCTCATGTGGGCGAGTGGATCTGCGCTGCCCCAGCCTGCCGCAAGTGCTATCGCCACCACCGCCCATGGTAGCATGGGTCCCGACCGCCGCAGCTTCTGCCACGAGCACGGCCGCGCTGGCCAGACCCAACATAAAAATAATTTTGCAAAATATTATATACAGTATGTTATTTTCAAAAAGAATACTATATAAGTCGTACTGCAAATCTGCCCAACATATAAATAATTTTGCAAACATTCCCCCTCCCCCCCTCAAACAACAACAGTCATTTCTTTAGAAAAGAATTTCACAACTATGACATTAAAGGTCTCAACCTGTTCTATGGGGGTGTATGTTTCCCACCCCAAATTATGTAATCCAGCTTATAATCTATAAACTGAAACAAATGTGTACATATTATGGCTAGATAAACTGAAACAAACATGTACATATTATAGCTAAATGATTACATTAATGGCCACATATTTTCATAAAGTAATAAGCTATTCTCCTTAACTTGTATGTATTATATATGAGCCCCGCAGCCAGCCCGCCACCTTGCCACCGCAACGACGTGCCGAGCATCGGGCAAGGGTTCCACAGGACATGAGCATGAAAAAGAAAGGCAACTCAGGCTAGATAAGTTTAGGCTGGAATCGTAGCAATATTGTCCGTTTCCGGTTTCCATACTATTTCTTATTAAAAAACCTTAAAATCCGGTTATAGGTGACCAACATCCAAACCAAAGGCAACCAGTCCATTCATTTGAAAATAGCGATGGCAAAATCACAAATCTGAAGAGCAAAAGCACAATTGACATCTAGACTGAGGGCCAGTGTTTTAAAGGCGGTTAGGCTTCCAGGCGAGGCGGCAAGGTGCCACTGTTTTCCAAGGCGAGCTGGGTACGCCTGGATGCCTAGTCGTCACCTAGGCGACGCCTTTAAAACATTGCTGAGGGCATACACACCATTATCCCATTATATAATCTTGGATAGAAATAAACAAGGCCTAAGACATAATTGCATCTATTCATCTTTAGAACTGTCAAGACTGAAACTACATTAGATTTAAAATTCAGATTACTCCACCCACAAGAGAGCAATGGGCTTGTTTTCCAAATCAAAATAAGGGTGGGAAACCAATGTTTAATATAACATACCTTAATTTTATAGCTTCTCTCATATATTAGAAAAACGAAATGGTTTTCCAAATCAAAATAAAGGTGGGAAACCAATGTTTAATATAACATACCTTGATTTTATAGCTTCTCTCATATATTAGAAAAACGAAATGGAAAGAAACGGTTCAGTTTCAGAGAAATGTATAGAATAAATCATTCCTTCGGCACGGTACATAGCAAATAATTCCTATGCATCACATAGGTACACATAATACTGAAACTTAGATTAGAACTCAGAATTTTGCTCTGGATGCGCATCATGTCATCCAAACTGATTTAGTGTTGTGCTGAAACTTGTAATACTTGCTTCTTGGCTGCACTTCCTGGGACAACTAATTTTTTAGTTTTTTTTTAAATATTCAGGAAACTTGAACAACTGAAATAGTAAAAACATCAGCTGCTGGTTAAGTTTAGCCTCGCCCCTATGGTGCAGTCCAAATTAAATAGAGCAATTTAATATATCTAAAGAAGTAGAGTTGATGTTGCTGGAGTTCAAGAAACCAGCAACAGTAATCTTATTTAATTTTGTTATTTCCTCATTTTTACCATTTACTACTTATAAGGTTGGTTGACATGGCGAGACATGAAATGCAGTACATAAGATTCAATAAAGAAAAAGATTGCCAATTGCTTTTGTATTTTTCTAAGCAATTTACAATTTCACAATGGTTAAAGAGCCCTGTAGGCTTGTGTCACCATTGGTAGCATGCAAAAAATATGTACATCTACTGATGGTTCAGTTACCTACAAAACTTTATAGAGAACTTTAGGAAGCAGCTCTCTGCAACAATGTTTAGATTGGCAATTAGGTCTCCAGTTATAGCTTCAGAGAAAAAAAAAAGACATTGCTTTATGATTGGATTGAATTTTCTGAGTTCTGGAATGATTTGCCTCATGAAGCACGGCAGGAGCTCCTCAAATTGGATAACCAAGCAAACTCTCATTAAACAAGCACAGTTCATGTCCCTTCCCATGTCGCCTACTTCATGTGCCCAACACAGGTAGCGCAGACAAAAAGAACTGACTACTTTATGGACTAACGAAGACAGATACAAACACTCATTCAAAATATCATTATTTGTCAAACAGAGTGGGTTCTGGGAAGATGAGAGACGGCAGTAGGTTGCCAGGTATCAAGATACCTTGATCTTGCATGTATCCGGCTGTATCCGCGATTAATTAAGACCCGCACCCACCATCTGGAACACAGATCGAATGGGAAGATCTTTGCGTTTTCGACTTCCGGGCCTCGCAATGAAGGTGTCCAGGCTCATGATCTTGTGCACGAACCTGCGGAGATTTGGGGGACGGTGGATTTGGGTGAGGCAACGGTGGGGATCAAGATATCTGGTGGGACGGAGGTAGGAAGGAAGAGGGAGGTACCGACCTGGAGTGCCCCGCCGCCGCGTCATTTGATGGCCTCGGCCACTTCTGCTCGGTGCAAGGACCCTGCCGCCGCATCTCCATCCCCGTCACTGGCCTCTGCACCTCTACACCCCTCTGCTTCTCCATAAATCACACTACTCTCTGCCTCTTGGTGCCAGCATCAGTCCCGCGCCGCCACGATAACCGCGGGCGCAGCGCCTCCGCTTCGGCCCATTCCCTCTAGCGGCGGCGGATCCGGCGCGAGATCCTGGATACCGGCGGGATCGGCAACAAGAGCGGGGATGAGGTTTGCGGGACGCTGCGTCGGGTTCGAACGGTGACCTCGCGGAGGACGTCCATCGCGTGGGTTGCGGGGGGAAGCGCCGGTTGAGGCTTCAACGCGCTGAAGCCTTTCATTCTAGGCCGTAGATCTGATTGTAGTAAATGAGGGTTGATTAAGGGCCTTAGATTTCGATGATGTTGGATTCCTGTGTGCATTTTTTTTGGGGTACGCAATGGTTGGAAGCCTTCAGAAAGGTTTTTTTCTTGTGTGGACGGAGTATAATTTAACAATTCCATTATAGTAGAGATATCGCCGTGATTAAAGCTAGGCTACGACGGTGCATACTATCTTTAGTATATGTACATACTATTTTCAGAATAAAATACCGAAGTATATGTACTTACAGGTTTTTGGGCTGTATGGATGCATACATGTTGCCTAGGAGTATGTGTACATACAAGGTTAAGAGAAGTATATTATATATTGTATGTACTCGTACATACTATTTTGAGAACAAATACCAAAGTATGTGTACATCCACGGCTTTTGGGCTGTATGAATGCATACATGTTTTCCTGGGAGTATGCGTACATACATGGTTAAGAGAAATATGCGAACATGAACATATTATATTGTACTGGACGTGAGTACATACTGATACATACGTGTTTATGGAAGAGTATATTATCATATATTATACAAAATATGAGTAAATAAATTTGAAAAAAGGACCACCATCGTCTCATGATTGTGCAGATTGCTCATCTTTGCATGTCAATCTGCACGCCACGACGTCTGACACTAGTAAATGATTGTGCAGATTGTTCATCTTGCATGTCGATAGCAAATTGCAGGGCTGCCGCCACCAGACGCTATGGAGAAACACCTGAACATAAAAGGATCTAGCAAGATTTGCATGCTGCAATCTAATTAGATTGGAATAAACGTATCTATCCTAGCAGAAAGATTTGGAGTGTCTCAACCATACCTGGATTCCACAGCCGATCCGATCCAGTGCACGCGAAAAGGATTTGTTGCCCATTTCCTACAAGTTCTAGATCGACAAGAATGTATCACCGATAGGTTAGAAAACAAATTGATTTTGCCTACTCAAATGAATACCTGTATAACACGATCGTCCAGCATGAACAGAGAAGACGCATGCAGACTAGTTTCTCAGTGGGGAATCACGAGCGGCGGGGCAGCGTCAGGGACGATGTAGGCACCGCCAGATCTTTTGAGCGGCTGCCGGCCAGTCGCCTGCGCGACACACCGACTCCGGCACATAGGTCCTCGGCTGGGGCGGATTACGGACTTCGGCGTGATCGCGCAGCCGGCGACAAGGATTTTCTTGCACCGATTAATCATCAACATTTGGTCGCACGGCCTCCATCGAAAGCTTGAACTGCATGGCGGCGCGTGAGAGCGATAAATAAATGACGAAATAAGTGGATCGGTCACGGTATTATATTTGTTGCCATAAATAAAGATTTTTTTGACGAAGCAGATAAAGGAAAATTGGAGCGGGTTCGGTGGTGGGTGCGTCCGATAAAAAGTAACGGAGTTTCTACCGTGACAGGGAGTAGCTACTCCGTAGGAGTAGGATGGAATTTCCTTATATACAAATATATAATAAATATCTTTTATATAGATGGTTCTAAAAATATTGTATTCATGTCCATCTTATTTATGCTTGCTTTGTTTTGTATCATATATCAACACAATGATATACAAAATGGAATTCACGATTGGTCATTGTTGCATGCATAGTGTTAAATAACTTGAAATAGCTAAAGTGAGAGTCCATCGTACGAGTTGTCTGTTTAGCTGACTGTATTCAGATTTCAAAAACCTTACAGACAATCCTCTATTTTTGGGTCGTGCATGCCCTACATGATCAATATAGTGATGCTTATTATGCATCATAAATGTTAGTAATTTTGTGTATATATTTGCTTAAACTTAAAAATATTTGACTCCTCGATAAGCGAGATTGTACTTATTTTGGGACCGAGGAAGAACTCCGTAACACGAGGGAGAACTCTCTAACATTTCCATCCACAACAGATGTTCGTTAGAGCCATCAAAATGTTATTCTGTAAATTTTTCTGCCCAAAACAGACGTAATAACCTTTTTACATTTTGGAGAGATAGAGAGGGAGAGACTTCAATATTGCCCATATATATGATGTCACTACTAGAGAAATAGGTTTTAATCCCGGTTGGCAACCCCCCTTTAGTCCCAGTTCTCCAACCGGGATTGCCAATCCGGGACTAAAGGTCCCCCCTTTAGTCCCGGTTGTGGCAACCGGGATTAAAAGGGGACCCTTTAGTCCCGGTTTGAAAATCCAACTGGGACTAAAGGGTTCGCCAGGCGGTACTCCACCCTAGCTTCTTTTAGTCCCAGTTTGTTTTCCAAACTGGGACTAAAAGTGTTGCCATTTTCTATTTTCCTTTCCCTTTTTCTTTATGGTTTAATTTCAATTTAATTTAGTTATTCGTATATGATTGTACGCTACTAACATACGAATGGTACGCTGCTAATAATTCATAAATTATACACTAATAAAAATATATATAAGTAGATAACATAGAAAATAGGCGGTTGAAATAATTTGTTTACATATTCATACATGCATGAAATAATAAGTACGTGGAACTACATCCACACAAAAGATTGTTATCATATCCTTCCAATTGCACTCGATCTCCACAAATCTAACCGGTGCTCTTCCCAGTGTCAGTACTACTAGGTATAAGCATGTTACGGTCATAGTAGTACTCGCCGGTGGGAGCTATGACTTCATCCAAAAGAAATCCTGACATTGCCTCTTGAATTGCTTTGAGCTTGTCCTCTGGTAGGCACTTTTCCAATCTCCACATTCTCTGCGATTTGGATGCACCAAAAGTATGAATATTGTATTATATACATATATTTACTTATGGAACACATGAAATGGTAATAAATAAATAAAAGCTATATATTTTTGTACGTGCGTCAAGGGTTTCTTTTGGAGTTTGGTTTGCATAATGCATGATAATCGACAAGCGTAGTATCCACATAAGTTGTTCCCCTCTCCCTGCTGCGGACACCACTTTATGAGGAAATAAAAGAGTCATCATTAGCAAATGAATATAGTATATTGGTAGTGATTAAATATTTAGATTGTAAAATGAAAATAATGCAACTTACAGGGTATTGGGTTACTTTCAGAGGTACGGTCCAATGATGGTCATTGTGCTTCGTCGTGAACCTAGCCCAAGCACTACATGCCCCAAAAATAGGTAAATGGAGTCATATTAATGAAAAGGATGAAAATACATGCATAATAGATTATATATACAAGTGTGCGAGAGATAAAAAACTAATTTTATTAGTTTACTTCTGAATCATATCTAGCATGTCTTGATACTGTTCTCTGGGTCTTGTCGCCGAGTCAAAGATTTCTATAATGCCTCTGGGCATATCGATGACCAGTAATATCCAGTGAAAGCTGCATGTGGATATATGTGTTTATAAATATGTATAAATTAAACTCATTAACAAAAATCAACATATTCATGGCTAGAGTTATAAGTAATAAGATGACATAATTACTACTAGGGAAAAGGCGATTTTGGTTCAAGTACACAGACTCACCAGAAGCCGTAAGGGAAGAGCATATATTTCTTATTATGGCAGGCGTCAAAGAACCTGAATAGATTATTCTCTGTTTCAGGGACCCAATGAGCCTTGTTAGTGTGGATGTCTTTGAAAATAAGATCCGGATCCATGAAACCAACATCACTCTGTTTTCTTTTCTTTTGTTCGAGCATCTCTTTTCTGCATATATAGTACAAAATTTTATCTATAATATAAAACTTTATGTATGAATAAATGAATTGTACCATGGAAGGTCTTCTAGAATTAATCACTTACAGACACCAGCAACTAATGAGAGTTTTGTCGAGAGCGTCCCTCCAAAGTAGTTGGTGTAGTTCCTCGAACAAAACATGCATAACCCCCCAGCCACGCCAGTACCAATGCTCAGGCTTATATCTGACAATAAGCATGACGTCCTTTGTCGCTTGACATGTATTCATGTACCACTTGTTCAAGTTGTACATTTGTGTACCAAGTTTTGGCCAGTCCTTTTTGCCGACTAGACTCCTGCCCCACTTGTATGTTTGGAATATATCATGTTCCTGCTGTGCTTTCGGTTGGTTATCATGAAACTGACTAGGTGTAATATCTGCATCTGCCAAAAAGGCTTCAAGTTGTGATACATCAATTGCTTGACCGTACGTTGTGGTTAGTTCATGAAGATCTATTGAAGCAGGTTGTGGTGGCGGTTGGGCATTAGGAATAACTAGCGGTGGTACCGATTGCTTAGCTTGCAACCCGAGCTGTGGAACATCTTTCACTACTCTCTTCTTCCCTTTTGGACCATAGGACTCAATTGACTTTACGAGAGAGCGGTCATAGTCTGATAGCGGTGGGGACTTGTTTCGTTCAAGCTTTGCATGCTCCATTTGCATGACTTTTTTCCTTAGTTCTCTTTGTTGTATGTACGCTGGCTTTGGCGGGTTTTTCTCTAGTTCCCTCCTTGCTGCTCTTTCTTCTTGATTTCTCTTTTTCCAGTTTTCCAAATCCCTTTTTACCGATGCATTTAATCGCTCTTCTGTAGATAGTTGGGGGCTGGGAGATGAGGCGTTGGTACTACGGGCGCTAGCTTTTTTCTTGGTGGGAGACCGGGCAGACTTCAGTGTTGAATAGGACCTCTTTGCATGCTTCCTTCTTGGTGGTGAAGGCAGAGGAGATGGAGACCGCCTTGTAGGTGACGGGGATGGAGAGGGAGATGCACCCTTTCCAAGAATCACACCATCATCGTCCAATGCAGCATCTTCATTGGGAGGACAATTCAAACTATGGTTGGGAGACCTGTGAGTGATAAAAAATGTGTTAGTAACAATAAAAGTTGCTATTACGGGAGAAGGTAATAATTCACAAAATAGTGGGAGCAATTTCTTTCTCATACGCACCTATCCTCATCATGAGGTGGTAGAGGAGCAGGTGACGGCGCCCTCGCCGCCGCACTAGAAGGAATGATGATGTAGCGCTTGCGCCACAAAATGACTCCATGCTCTACTTCTCCAAGGGTCTTCTCCCCTTCACCTCCGTGAATTTCAAGATCTACTCCCCGATGGGTGCTGATAACTCTATCCACACTAACTCGTAATATCCCGGTTCAATTAATTTACCATGGATTCTTGGTGTAGTGTTAGGGCTCTCGGAGCAACAACACCATGCGCCACCACGATTGTGCTATCCCCCTCGGGAATGTGCAGCTCACATGTAGTGAAAGGCTCGATGATGTCATCCACAGGGGAAGCGCTGAGTGCGTCATCTTGTGGGGTAGGTACCGCGTCTTGTTGCAATATGACAGGTACCTCAGTGGAAGCACAACTACTTCTTCGCTGAGAAGGGCTCCATCGTAGGTCGGATGTTGATTGCCCATGACTAGCCAACTGTTCCGCCACTTGCCGTTTGACCTCATCTTCGATCATCATCTTGATCCGGCGCGTCTCGCTCATCCTTCCTTCGTTGGCGACTTCTATAGTTATACAAATCTTCCTCCTGGGAGAAGCCATGCTCCCATGAAATTGAACCTTTGCCTCTTGTTCTTCCAGGGTGTTCTGGATTCTGTAGGGCATAGCTCAGCTCATCTTTCTCTTGATTGGGCACAAACTCACCACTTCTTGAAGATTGGACAATCTCAATAAGTCGTTCTGCTGGAGCTTTGAGTGCCCCAGAATAAACCAGCTCCCCAGTCTCTGGGTCCAATTTCCCCCCATGAGCAAAAAACCATTGCTTAGCACGTACAGGCCAATCCAATGACTTGGGAGCAATTCCTTTCGCAAGAAGGTCTTCTTCCATTTTCTCCCACTTGGGAATGGCAGACCTGTACCCACCTGACCCTGTGTGATGATGGTATTCTTTCTTTTGCGAATTGTGCTTGTTTCTTCTTGATATCTTCGCACCCTCGTCTGAGTTCTTGTACTTTGCAAACTCTTCCCAGTCGGCCTGCAACTTTTTATATGGGCTATTCGGGCCAAAATCAGGAGTTTCATTGTTCACGATGAACTTCTTGAATAGATTCTTCTTCCAATTTTGAAATAATTCTGCCATCTTCTTGAGAGTCCAGGTTTTTACTTTATCTACTTGAGCTTTATCAAGGTGAGGAGGTAGACCAAAATGTGCGATGACTTCCTCCCAAAGAAGGGTCTTGTCTCGATCTGAAACATAAGTGACATCAGGAGCTTCTTTCTTCTTTCTCCACGAACGGATGCTTATTGATAGCCTGTCCCTAACAAGAGCTCCACAATGCATCACAAACTTCTTTGCATTTTTAGATGGCTCCAGCCCGGTTCACCAAGATCGGGATTGATTGCTTGTGATTGGGAAGTGGCCATTAATGCGGTTTAGTGATGCCCCCAGACAGTCCCTACCGCTTCTCCCGAGCCCGTCGATCCAGACGGCTATGTATAACACAAAGAAATTAATTAATATTTGAATTACTTTTCATTTCATATTGCATTATACAGTTAAGTTTGTAAACACAAGATGTGTATCACCTCTCCAACATTCTCTTCGACTGGATTTTCATCCAATCTTGCTAGGTCCTCTTCAAACAATAAATATTGAGGCCCATCGTCTTCGTTTTAAGCTGGTCGGTGTCGTTGGGCAAGGGGATAGTATTATGCTCGGGGACAAACCCAGATCCATCATTGATGATATCGAATATTTCTTGAGTATAGTCGTCACCCCTCGGATCCATCTACGCATCACGATGTTAGCTCGATTAGGATTAGATCGGTGGCAATTAACAATTTCAAAGCGGGTGGTTTAGTTCCCAAAACAATTGGAAAAGACAGAAGTGACATATCCTTAATTAATTATCCATTACTAGTTAAGTAACATGTACTTAATTAATTATACACTACTAATTACAGATCCATTACTCCACAATGAAAATTACAGAACTAACTAATTATCCACTAGGAGCTAGTTGTCATGTACAGTCCCCATCAAAACATATCCATGTGTATCAATTTTGCACAAAGTAATCACGGCTTGATTCACTCTGTCCAATCCTGTTGTTTCTTACACTTGTTAGCTTCCACCGCTCTATCCAATGCTTGATCTGCATGTGCCAGTTAAAAGTTGTCAATTTGGATATGAGACGACCAAGTATATATAGAAAGACAAACAAAAACAACTCATGCATGGTTGCACATTGGCAGCAGTAACGTGCAAATCCAGAACTGAGTCATAAATCAAAAAAATAGCATGCATATACGATGTTAATTTCACTGCACTAAATCAGCATGACAAGTAATTATCAACCAAAACTCTAAATTGTCTAAATTCAGTCACTGGCAGGCAGCAAACAGCCAAGTCAGTCACTGACAGGCAGCAAACAGCCAAAGCATGCAAAAATATCACAAATACATATATTCTCCAGAGTTTTGCCATTCCAATTGTTAAAATTCAGTGCTCATTTAAAGTAAAATGCATCAGCTAGCAGTAATCTGGATGGATAAAGAAAATGAATTAAGGATCAAAAGAGGGTGTGCATCGCATCTACAAACCGAAAGGGCTAAAGGAACACCTATGGAACATGTCCAACATACAGCAGGTATTAAAATTTTCATGCGGGTACTCACATACAGTTTGATACATCAGAAACATAGATTAATTTCCATTAGTTGGTGGCTAGTTGCACAACCATAATTTCCCAGTAAATCCAAGAGAGCTCCATCCAGCTAAGCTACCATATGCATGACTTAAAGCCCCACTTACCAATGAAAATATTATACATAGGTTGCTATACACCAAATCAGTCACTGACAGGCAGTAAACAGGCAAAGCATTTTCAACCAGCACATATTCATTGCTCTCCAGAGTTTTGCCATTCCAATTGTCAAAATTCAGTGCTCAAATTAAGTGAAATGCAAAAAGCTAGCAGCAGTAATATATACATCCAACCAAAACTCTAAATTCACCATTGTCAAAATTCAGCAGCAGCAACTAATTCCCGTGGCATATAAGATGCATTGCAATTCACAACTACACATGTACATCCAGCACACACACAGCTCTGTTCGTCCACTAATATAATTAGCGTGCATCTGAGATGTTCAATTCACTGCAATCTGAAATAATTTGCACACACACATGCTCTGTTCAAGGCTGTAGGAAGCAGAAGGCCAGGGAGTGAATAGGAGCGGCGTCGGTACCTGACCTGTTCACTGGAACAAGAAAGACGGCGTCGGGGGAGCAGGCAGTGGCGCGATGTGGAGGCGAGGCCGCTGCGGCGTCGGTGGCGAGCCCGCCGCGAGCTGGCCGGAGTCCGCGCGAGACGGCCGGGAGCGCGAGACGGCCGCGAGCTGGAGTCCGCGCGAGATGGCCGCGAGCTGGAGTCCGCGCGAGACGGCCACGAGCTGGAGTCCGCGCGCCCGCGAGACGGCCGCGAGCTGCAGTAGAGACGGTCGGAGATGGCGTTGGCGGCTCCGCGAGCTGGAGTCCGCGCCGCCTCGGGGAGTGGCGCCCCTGGCCACGGCAGCGCGCGCCGACCTGCGGGCCAAGGGACGACGTGCGGGCGGCGAGGTGGACTCCTCTTGGCGTCGCGACGAGAGGGCGCCGTGGCACGCCGATTAGGCGAGGAGGCGGCGCCGCCAAGAGAGACGCACACCGGGGAGGCGAGGAGGCGGGGCCGCCGCGTCCATTAGGCGACCGGGCAGAGGCGGCGGCGGGCGTCGATCTTAGGGTTTTGGTTCCGGCGTCGGGGAAGAAGACCCGGAAGAAGGGCGCCATGTCCTTTTATTGCTTCGACATTTTATCCCGGTTGTACTAAAGACCGGGACTAAAGGTCCCTTTAGTCCCGGTTGTTGATCTGCACCGGGACTAAAGGTTAGACCTTTAGTCCCGGTTGGGATATAGATCCGGGGATTAAAGGTGATGCCAAACAGCAGACTAAATTGTATATCCATCTTTATTTAAAATTATACTCTAAGTTTTAATTGCCTACTAAATAGAATATAAATCCAAAAAAAATGAAAAAAAAAAAGTTAGAGTTTCTTTTTATGCTATTGCATATATGAAAAATATATGATATATAATATTATATTTTAAATGGGTTACTATGTTGCTTAGTCAAAATAATACTATAAATTCATGCATGCAAAAATGAAAGTGGCAATAAAAATCTTTAAAACTGTTGATTCTAGGCAGAAAATTAGTTTGCACATCTTATTGACGTAGATCATTCGATTTTTTGCTGATACATTGTCCATATATATGAAATCAACATCGAGTACACATACAAATTAATTTAAATAACAATACAACATGCTAATATGAAAAACATCAAGTGGGTACACCATATCCCCTCTTTCTGACGTTTGTCCCTAGGTTATGATGATCTTTTCGTAACCATGGTGTCTCCTCCTCATTTAACACAATACTTGGGTCACACTTCACTGCAAAGGGAGAAAATGCATCATTCTTCTCATAATCTGCTGACATGTCAGTCCTATCCTCAATTCCCACAATGTTTGTTTTTCCTGATAACACTATTTGGCGCTTTGGCTCATTGTCTAAGACGGCGTTGTTGGTTTTTCCCTTATTCTTTGGTTTGCTGGACATGTCCTTCACATAGAACACCTGACTAACATCTTTGGCTAAGACGAATGGCTCGTTTGTATACCCAAGATTGTTGAGGTCCACTGTTGTCATTCCAAACTGAGGGTCAACTGTTACTCCACCACCGGTCATCTTTATCCATTGGCACCGAAACAAAGGGACCTTAAAACGAGGTCCATAGTCTAGTTCCCATATTTCCTCGATACGACCATAATATGTTTCCTTATTCCCGTTTGGGTCTATGGCATCTATCCGGACACCACTGTTTTGGTTGGTGCTCTTTTTATCTTGGGCTATCGTGTAAAATGTATTACCATTAATCTCATACCCTTGGAATGTCAGGACATTCCAAGATGGTTCCCTCGCCAACAAGTACAATTGCTCATCAATCTTGTCATCACCCTGACATCGTTTTCGCAACCAATAGCCGAAAGTTTCCATATGCTGACGAGCAATCCATACTTCACTCCTTCCTGGGAATTCAGATCGTATAATGTCCATATGCATCTTGAGATAGGGTTCCACCAAGCTAGAGTTTTGCAGGACCGTGTAGTGTGCTTTACGAAAAAAATCATCATCCATGCCAATATGATATTTTTTCCAAGTGTGCCCTTTCCACTTAATCGCCCCTCATGTCGTGATTCAGAAACTCCAATTGGGTTGAGATCAGGAATAAAATCAACACAGAACTCAATGACCTCCTCTGTTCCGTAGCCCTTGGCGATGCTTCCTTCTGGCCGAGACCGGTTGCGAACATATTTCTTTAGTACTCCCATGAACCTCTCAAAGGGGAACATATTATGTAGGAACACAGGGCCGAGAATACTAATCTCTTTGACTAGGTGAAGTAGGAGGTGTGTCATGATATCAAAGAAGGATGGCGGAAACACCAACTCAAAGCTTACAAGACATTGGACAACATCCTTCTGTAGATCAGCAAGATCAACTGGATTGATTGCCTTCTGAGAAATTGCATTGAGGAATGCACATAGCTTCACAGTGGCCAGTCGTACATTATGAGGTAGAATTCCCCTCAATGCTACGGGAAGCAATTGCGTCATAAGCACGTGGCAGTCATGAGACTTTAAGTTAAGAAATTTCTTCTCTGGCACACTTATTATACCCCTTATATTTGAGGAGTATCCAGATGGGACCTTGATGCTACTTAGGCATTCAAACATGCTTTCCTTCTCTTCTTTGCTAAGAGTGTAGCTAGCAGGACTAAGGCACTGGTGTCCATCATCTGTCTTTGCATATAAATCTTGCATGTCTTGTCGTGCTTCCTGTGTGTCCTTAGACTTCCCGTACACACCCATAAAGCCTAGAAGGTTGACACATAGATTTTTTGTCAGGTGCATGACATCAATCGCACTACGGACCTCTAGTACTTGCCAGTATGGTAGCTCCCAAAATATGGACTTCTTCTTCCACATTGGTGCGTGTCCGGTAGCATCCTTCGAACAGTCAAGCTACCGTCCCTTTCCAAAGACAACTTTTACATCCTTCACCATATTGAATACATCATCACCACTATGATTATCTGGCTTTTTTCGATGATCTGCCTTTCCTTTAAAATGCTTGCCTTTCTTTCTTAGGGGGTGATTCACTGGAAGAAATCGACGATAGCCCAAGTACACGACCTTTCGACATTTTTTCAAGAATACCCCTCTGATGTCCTCAAAACAGTGTGTGCATGCATTGTATCCCTTGTTTGACTGTCCTGAAAGATTGCTAAGAGCCGGCCAGTCATTGATTGTAACGAACAACAATGCTCGTAGGTTAAAGTCTTCCTGTTTGTACTCGTCCCACATAGGTATGCCTTTGGGGCTCCATAATTGTAGAAGTTCATCAACCAATGGCCTTAGGTACACATCAATGTCGTTCCCAGGTTGCTTCGGACCTTGAATGAGCACTGGCATCATAATAAATTTCCGCTTCATGCAAAGCCATGGAGGAAGGTTGTACATGCATAGAGTTACAGGCCAAGTGCTATGGCTGCTGCTTTGATCTGAGAAAGGATTCATACCATCAGTACTTAATGCGAACCTTATGTTTCTTGCATCCTTCGCAAAATCCGGGAACTCTCTGTCTATTGTTCTCCACTGAGACCCATCAGCAGGGTGTCTCAACATATTGTCTACCTTGCGATCCTCTTTGTGCCATCGCAACAACTTAGAATGCTCTTTGTTTCGGAACAAACGTTTCAATCGTGGTATTATAGGAGCATACCACATAACTTTGGCGGGGATTTTCTTCTTGGGACGTTCTTCACCCTCCAAATCACAAGTATCATCTCGTCTGATCTTGTACCGCGCTGCATGACATATCGGGCATTCATCCAATTTCTCGTTCTCTTCACCATAGTAGAGGAAGCAGTCATTAGGACACGCATGTATCTTCTTAATTTCTAATCCTAGCGGGCGGGCGAGCTGTTTTTTTGCTTCATACGTCTTCTTTGGGCAATTCATTGCCCTTCCGAAAGCATCTTCTTTTGAATACCTAGTAACTCTCCAAATGCCTTATCGGATAGGCCATTCTTTGCCTTCCATTGCAGTAATTCTAGTGTGGTTCCCAACTTTTTTGCCCCTCCTCTGCGGTTGGGTATAGCAATTTCCTGTGATCCTCTAGCATGCGCTCGAACTTGATCTTCTCCTTGTCACTTTCGCATTCTCTTTGTGCATCACGGATGGCCTGACCAAGATGGTCGTTAGCCTCTTCTTCAGGCACTCCCTCTTCATCAACTTCCCCATTGCGAGAATCACTAAAGGCATCATACTCGGCAAAACTATGAAAAATATTGTAGTCACCATTCCTTTCTTCTTCTTCTTCATGTTCTTCCATTATAACACCGCGTTCTCCGTGTTTAGTCCAACAAATATAATTTGGCATGAAACCCGACCTAAAAAGGTGTTAGTGAAGCACCTTACACGAAGAATAATCCTTCTCATTCTTGCATATGACACATGGACAACACATGAAACCATTATGCATGTTTGCCTTGGCCACACTGAGGAACTCATGCACGCCCATAATGAACTGTGGGGAGCGGCGGTCCGCGTTGTACATCCATTGACGGCTCATCTGCATTACATGACATACAACACATATCAAAAAATGATCACTAATATAGTATCCGTCAATCAACATGATTATTGCATCCCAAAACCCCTTTTCATTGAAGGTTAGCTAAATACAATTAATGTGGCACAATGAGAAGCAGCACTAGAACAACTAGTAAACCTAAATTGTACTTCAGCACAAAAAAATTCATGACCAATTCCAATGAAAACAGATAGATTATTGATGCTAGGATTCTTTTGCTGAAGAAAAGATCTAGCAATTACTAAAAAATTCAAAGTACTATAAATTTCTACTCATTATACTATTATCATCAAGTTATATAAATCTCTAAGTTTGTAATACACTACCATGAATTACTATAAGCTATAACTTATCAAGGCATGCATTTTCATCTCAAAATAATGGCATAAAAAATGAAGAAAAATCCACCATTATTAGCTACTATATAGTAGTAAGAAAACTAGCAAAATTATTTCAATTACTATAAGCTACCTTCATCCAAATATACAATTTTATCATTCTACTTTGTGCATACAAATCATAGAAATAAAGAAAAAAACCACCATTATATTTCCACTCTAAAACCATAAAATTCTCCTATTCTAGACCATGAAATGAGAAATGAAACGGATGAAATAAAAGAGGACGAAGTAGCTTACCTTTAGAACAGCAAAATAGATGAAGGAATCGAGGTAGACGGCGACGATGAAGAGCGGAGAGTAGACCGGTCGGAGTTTGAAGTTGAAGAACAATGGAGGAGGATTCTTCTTGCTTGAGCTCGGGTTGGGGAAGGAGAAGCTGGCTCATATGGTTGAACCTTTAGTCCCAGTTCGTTATTAAACCTGGGACTAGAGATCAAGCATTAGTCCCAGTTTGGAACAACAACTGGGACTATACCTTTTAGTCCCGGTTTGAACCACGAACTGGGACTAAAGATCAAGTATTAATCCCGGTTAGATTTACAAACCGGGACTAAATCTCTTTGCCCCTGTACAGCCTGCGCCCATAGCCGTTGGTAAAGGCTGCTCCCATAGCTTTAGTCCCAGTTGGTAAATAGAACTGGGACTAAATCTCTTTTTAGTCCCAGTTGCAAATTCGTTTGGGACTAAAGCTATTGGACCAAAACCCTTTTCTCTAGTAGTGTGTTGTTCTTCCCCAACTCTCTGTTTTCTAAATAACTTTAAACTGTGTCTAAGCGTGCTACCC
Source organism: Chrysopogon serrulatus (assembly GCA_015844335.1). Taxonomy (NCBI): domain Eukaryota; kingdom Viridiplantae; phylum Streptophyta; class Magnoliopsida; order Poales; family Poaceae; genus Chrysopogon; species Chrysopogon serrulatus. Next base: position 9,260 of record JADLZL010003002.1, on the reverse strand, counting down.
TGAAATATATGTGACGACTGAAAATTAGTTATATCCGAGTATGTTGAATTAGAATTACTTCTCTAACAGGAAAACCTGCTCACGCTAGTTTACCTTCACAGCGGTGCACTGCTTCTGGCTGCATATAATTGCAACGCTCTGTGGCTGCCTGGCAGCAATAACTTCTCAGATTGAGGATGGTCCCTCCCTACCACTAGTCGCATGTGTTATCTGAGGAAAAGTCTCAGTCAACCGATAGAGAAAACCCTTCAAAACCAGTTTTCAACTATTGGGCTTCAGGAGCATATAAAATCGGTGTTGATCTTAAGGGTACAGTGATTTGCCACATGGAGATCTTAAGTATGGGTCCATATCTAATCTAAGGCCTCGTTTGGTACAGTTTAGCTTCACTAATAAAACTATTTTTAAAAAAAAAAACTGTTTTATGAGTAGCTTGTTTGGTGAAGCTGAGCTGTTTTGGAAAAGTGTTTGGCAAAACAGCTTCATCAGCAACTTTTATGTATAGATGAGAGAAGAAAATGAGGAAGAAGCTGTGATAAGCTACTTTTTTCAACTCATCCCACTTCATCTCTTTGTGAGAGGAGGGAAAAAATAGCTTCACCCATGAAGCTGTTTTGGAAGAGGATGTTTGGCAAAAAAAAGAGCTCACAACAGCTCATGAAGCTGGTGGTGAAGCTGTGCCAAATGGGCCCTAAATAAAATAAACACTGCACTTGTCTTCATTTTCTTCAACCGCTCAGATTTTTTTATTTTCTTCGCCAAGAGCATACCGCCGCATGCCTCTTCCCCAGGCTATCACACCTATGTGCTGGCTGCTAGAGCTCCCGTACCTAACACCGTCGGTCACAAACATCAGGCCCCCGTAGCCACTTCCTTCACATCCAGCCTCTTCCCCGTGGTGCTCGACGTCGCTCCTTCTCCAGTTCTCCCCGTCTCCCTTGTGCAGGATCTCCGAGCCGCCGAACCACTGTCCCCGCCTTTGCGCTCAATGGCCGGACGGCTTGGCCTCCGATGCTGCCGGCCACGACGTAGCACTTTGGCTGCCAGCCCGGGGCCTCACGGGCCCCTTTCGGCGTGGCACTCAACCTCTTTCCTCTGCAGGAACGGCAAGAATTTTGTATTTCTTGTGGTGGGTCCTAGGCTTAAGGTTTGGTCTAATGCTAAGATGGAGGTCCGGTATGTATGGGACCGACCCTAAGATTGCGGGACTTAGGACTGGTGAAAACCGCACACTCCAGATGCCCTAACCTAGGCGGATGCACTCGTACCGAAGCACAACTTTTGGGTTCCAGCGATGGTATTAGGGTTCGAAACCCTGGCCGATTACTCTCTCTGCGGTCTTGTTTGGTTATACACAAATACACCCCAATCCATACGGTTTGGGAGGGATTGAGGTGGAATTTGAACTAAAATACACCTCAATCCCTTCCAAACCATATGGATTGGATTGTATTTGTGTGCACCAAAGAAGCCCTTCCTTTCAGGGAGTTTACCGTCATGCTATCAAGTGCTTGGCATTGCATGTGTTATAAGAAGTCAATGACTTTAGTATTGTTTTCCTTAGCTTGTTTAACTACACATCAATGCTTTGATCCTGTGGTCATCACATCGACTATATTAATGCAACAGTGGTAAAGGAGCCACCACGTTCGCTGAGAGGCCTAGAAATTCCCACATTAGTTGAAAAAAGAAAAGATAGATTTTATGATGATCTAATAGATTAGATTAAATAAAAAATTTCATACCAAATAAATTAATAAATAATAAAATTGGGATAATAAATTAAGAAAAAATAGAAGCTTAATTTCCGTATGAGTTTGGAAAGAAAAATACCTAAATAAAGAGTTCATGTCACTACCACAAATATTATTTTAGGAGACAGTCTCTCTAATTAATGGAGCTGGGCACATCTAGCGGCCGCCTCCATAAATGGTCGGGCAGCCTCCAGGAAAATGCCTGCCTCCGAAAATCATTTACAGATGCAGGCGTCCTAAGGCGACCGCCACTGAAAATGATTGATTAACAGAAGTGGTCATCTTGGGATACCCAGCTCCGTAAATCGATTTTCAGAGACGGGTATTTTAAGATACCCTTCTCTAAAAATTGATATTAACAGAGGCAGCCATTCTAAGTGTCCGTCTCTAAAAATTTCAAGATGTCCGTTTCAATAAATAGTTGCATCCAAAAATAATTGATAACTTTTCCACATTAACTTAGACGAAGACAAATTTTATATCAAAATTTTAACCCTTGACGTGATCTACAACTTTGTATTTGAAAAGTTTTTTGATTTGAAGCAGTTTTGAGTCCCAAACCTTAGCTATGAATTCATAGATTTTGAAATTTGAAATTTAAAATTTTCAAACAATCTTAGAAGTTGACATGGTATATTCCAAAGTTATAGTTCTCGATACAATCAACAACTTTGTACTTAAAATTTTTCTTTTATTTGAAGTTGTTTAGAGCACCAAATATATGTTCTAAATTTATAGATTTTGAATTTACAATTCCTAAACGACCTTGAATGTTCACATAGTTAATAACTCAGTTGTAGTAGCCGACCTGATCTACATGTTTCCTGTTGATAAATTTTTGATTTGAAGTTTTAAGTTTTTCAAACATTTATTTTAAATTCAAATATTTTGAGATTCAAAATTTTGAATTTTTCAAATAATCTCAGATGGAGTCACATCCTATACTAAAGTTTTAGCGCTTGACAAGATTTAAAACTTTGCAGATGAAACTATTTTCGTTTGAGTTTGTTTATTAGCCAAAATATTCAATCTAAGATTATAAAATATTTATAAAAAATATAGAATTCTACATATGCTCATATGGGAGTGTGCGGTGCAGTGGGAGTATGTGGTATAGTGGGCTATAGCGGCGCTATAGCACCACTGTAGCTGCGGGAGAGACACGACGCTAAGCTATTCGTATTTGTGCCTCTATGCTAACTTTCACCGCTATCGGCCACTACAGCTGCACTAAGTGCCATAGCTTTAGCATTTGTATAGCGGCGCTATTTCAGATTTTAAAAACAGCTTATGATTTGCTACTAATTTGGTATTTTTTTACTTATCATTTGCTATTAATTTGGTTTTTGGACAATGAACCATGTTATAATGTCGAATTGGTAATGTTGTCTAGAGTTGTGGAACCTTAGAAACATATTTGTGCTCATCTAATTTCATATTTGCCAAGTTTTTTTCATCAATTAGTAGTGTTTTCCATGTTTCTTTATAAAAACACTATATATCTGTCATAGCACCACTATAGCTTCATAGTTGTTGAAAAAAAGTTGCCGCTATTTTCCATGTTTTTTTGCTATTAGATTAATCCCATACATAATATATAGGTATGGCAGCTCTTACCCATCGGACTACTTTTTAGGATTCAGTTAGGCATCGTGATTTGTTGTAGGCTCTAAAGGTGCTAGGGGCAGAGTCAGGATTTAGATATAGGGGGTCAACCCACCGAATGTCATAAAAAATTTTAGGGTACTAGTACTAGACATTGATGTCAGCTTAAAAAAATTATCGACCTTGATGTTGGCATAAAAAACTATACATCATCTCTAACTTCTTCATTTTGAACAAGTGCTTATCTAAATTGTAGATAAAAAGGGACATTGTTCATATAATTAGAATATGGAATTAGAATATAAAGAGGTATAATTTGAGAAAAACAAACTAGAAAGATGTATTTTGTTTCTAATTGGTCATTTATCATCTTAGCTGAGGAAGCCTTTTACTTATAATCTTCCAGAATTAGTGAGAAATAATGAGGAGAGTAATAATATAGACGTGCGGCGTTAGGGGAGACCCTTGCCTGCCCCCTCTTCTTTCCGTCCCCTGGTGATGCCAACTTGTTGGTCTAGCAAGCTAGACTACATCAATTACTCACTCTAGCAAATGCTATCAGAGCCAATGGTCGAAAGTCCTGAGGTTGCATGATAATGGGAGAGCCTATGAATGTCTCCAAAGGGTCACACAACTTACACTACTGCAGGACATGGCTTTAGTTCCGGGCCTAAAGGGCTTCTAGTCCCGGTTCCTAAGCCAGGACTAAAGAATCGGAACTAAATGTGTCTCCCCTTTAGTCTCGGTTCCCGGGCCCGGGACTAAAGGTCCGCCTTTAGTCCCGGTTGGTAACACCAACTGGGACTAAAAGGTCTTGCCAGGCTGTGCCATTGGGAGTCGGTAGCACTTTTAGTCCCATTTGGTGTTACCAACAGGGACTAAAAGTGTTTTTTCATTTTTTTTCTTTTCTTTTCTATTAATTTTTCATTTAGGGTTTACAATTACATTATTATTTCTGAATGTGTATTGTTCGCTGCTAATTTATGTATATGCGCACCTATAATTTATATAATTTAGAGCATTACACATAAATAAACTATAAAATATTATATATATATATATATATATATATATATATATATATATATATATATATATATATATATATATATACATATGTATAGCTCCATAATAAAGTATTTACACATGCATCGAAATAAAGTATTTACAACATAAGTGTTCTCCGCCACTCAAATATCATATAAATATTTATCTTGGTTTGGTTTCATTGGTTCGTCGGGGTTAAAGTAGAACACGGGCGCCGGCCTTCAGGACATGCTCGTTAAGAAATCTTGCAATTGTCTCTTGAATTTCTTTGAGGCGGACCGTATCCAACACTTGTTCCTTCAACCACATCTCCTTTAATAGACATTAAAGAAAAAAGTATTAATTTACATAAGATTTATTAAATAGCAATAAATAAATAAAATAAACTTATTATATATACATGTTACTTACTTTTAGGGTCTCTAGGCGAGTTCTTTTGGCATAGACCATGAAGAACTCGTAAAAACGTAATAGCCACACAAATTGTTGCCGGTGGGTCGCCGTAGAACCCAACTGCGGTAGGATAGGATCCGAAAGTGGCGCTTTTCGGATCCGGACGGTGTTTCTGCACAAACCAAGCTTAACCCCTAGCAATAAAAGGATCGTTATTAATTAACTATTGCCGAGTTAAAGAGCAGAAATAAATATTTAGAGATCGAAGTTACCCTTGGATAATATCTATCGTATCTTGGTATTCTCCCTGTGGTTTTTCACTACTACAGGAATTTTAACCGAGGCGGGCAAAAAGCGATTTACCGAGGCGGTTTTGCAACCGCCTCGGACGAAGGTCACGGTTAATGTGACCTTTTCCGAGGCGGTTTGCTGCCCGCCTCGGTTAATGGAATAAAAAATAAAAAAAATTAGGAGCCCACCCGCAAGCCCATCCGGGGCCCGCGGCGCAGCCCATCCGCCGCCGCACTGCCGTGCCAGCGCCGCCGTCGGCCGTCGCTGCTCGCTGGAGGAAGCCGCCCGCTTCTTCGCCGGATCTCGGCCACGGGGAGCGCGGATTCGGCCTCCCCGGGAGGGAGACCGCTTGCCGATGGCTGCCTCCTCCCCGCATGCGCTGGCCGCCACCTCCATCATCCGCATGAGCCGGCCACCTCCGTCCTCCCCTCGATCCGCCACCCGGCGGTGGATCCGGCCTCCATGGGCGCGGATCCGACCACCACGCCACGGAACCGGCGACCAATGGCGGATCCGGCCACCACGCCATGGATCGCCGCCGTCGGGGAAAAAGCATGCGCCGCCGGTGGAGGAGTTCGGGGAGGAATGCGCCGCCACCGGGCAGCCCGTGCCGTCTTTGCCGCTTGGCCTCGCCCACCCGCCAGCGCCGCCCGCCTAGTGGCCTCCACGCCCCTAGGACGACGCCCCGCTGCTCCCTCCAGGTCGCCGCCCTCCACGGGGTTGGGAAAGGGAAGGGGGCACCACGCCGGGCGCCGCCGGCGCTGCGCGGCGGGCGCGCTGGCACCATGCCGACGCCGCACGGGAGGCGCCCGCTGGTCGCCGCGCGAGGGCTCCGCGCCGGGTGCCGCACCGGAGGCCGCTGGGGCTCTGGGCGCCGCCGCCGTGCTCGCCTCGGGGAAGGTGAGATGGCGCCGGGGGCCGGGGGTCGCGCCAGGCAGAGTGAGTGAGAGAAGAGGAGGAGGGAGAGAGGAGAGACTGACGGCTGAGGGAGGGAGAGATGAGAGTGGGTTAGGGTTTGGTGTTGGGTATATATACTAGAGGCTGTTATGGGCCTTTGTTTGGGCCGTTCGGGGCTAATATTTACCGAGGCGGGTCGTCTAAAACAACCGCCTCGGTTAATACATTTTGCGAGGCGGTTGTGTTAGGATGACCGCATCGGTTAATCGAGGATTAACCGAGGCGTTTATTATAATGCGACCGCCTCAATTAATCTATTTTACGAGGCGGTTTTTTGCAACCGCCTCGGTTAATAAAAAACGTCCGCCTCGGTTAATAGCCAGCATTAACCGAGGCGGTTAAAAATTGTGCCCGCCTCCGAGGCCTATTCTCAAGTGCCTCCTAAAAGATTTTGTGTAGTAGTGTTTCTCAATGAGTCATAGATTACCAAATGACTTTGGAAGAGATCAATGACAATCAGTATCCAGTGAAAGCTGCATTTATTTATAGAGTCAACATATATATATCTTCATACTGTTTTGATTAATTAGTTAAATAGAATGTACACATGATAACAACACTCACCTAAAGTTATAGGGGAAGAGTATATATCTCTTGTTCTTTTGGTTGATTAAGAACCTCTGTAGATTTCTCTCCGTTTGAGGTTTCCATAAAGCATTGGAGGTCTTTGGGTCCTTGAATATGATATATGGATCAATGAAACCAATCTCCTTGTCGTTTCTAAGTCTGAGGTCCCTCATCATGTCTCTGCATAGATGTATAGCGGGTGTGAGGATAATTACTTATACATATACATATGATACAGTGAGATTATTAAAAGAAAGAATCACTTACAGACAGAAGCAACTGATTAGAGATTTGTCCAGAGTGTCCATGTGGCATAGTTGGTGTAACTTATTAAATTGAACATAAATAATATCATCGCCACGGAAGTAATGATAGTCTCTAATTCGAATGCAAAAATAGTCATTCTCTTTTCTACCACGCAGCTTCGATGTACCATTGGTTTAGCAAGTACATTTGCGTACCAAGTTTGTTGAGGGCTGCAGGGTTGTATAGACTCTTGCCATATGTATATTCTTTCTGCCAATGATCAATTTCTGGAGCACTTTTAATTGGTGCTCCACTAATCATTTGGACCAACCTTAGACCAGTTTCTGCAAAAAATGCATCAAGTTGATCATAACTCAAATCTCCAAGTATCTGTTCTAGCATGTTAATGCTTGAACAATATTCATTTCCAATGACTAGCGGGGGCACTGATTGCTTTGATTGTTCCCCGGGCTGTGCGACACCCTTCCGTGCTCTTTTCTCTTTCTTCTTCTCTTCCTCAATCGACATGCTGAGAGTGCGATCATAATCCGATACTGATGATGAATCCTTACGAGCATCATGCCTCTTTTTCTGTTGAGCGTCAACCCTTTGCCGTAGAACTTCTGGCCGTAGTAAGAGGTATGGCTTCTCAGGGTTTCGCTTCGCTTCTCTTTTAGCCTTCAGTTTCTTGAAGAAACTGTCCATATCTGACTTTACCGAAGCATCTAGTTCTGCATCAGTCTTCTCGTAGGACAGTTTCTCAGGAATAATAGTTTGTTTCTTTTCTGAGGCTTTCTTCGGTGGCGGGACAGGCGACGCCTTTGTTTGTGTGGCAGGCCTCTTCTTTAGGGGTGAGTCCACTGGTTTTGGCGCTGGAGCCACGTGTGGAGGCGATGGGGCGGCCAGTGGCCGCGTTGGAGCCCGAGGTAGAGGCGATGGGGCAGCCGGTGGCGGCGTTGGAGCCTGAGGTGGAGGCGATGGGGCGGCCGGTGGCGGCGTTGGAACACGGTGTGGAAGTTGAGGGGATGCAGCCGTGTCTTGCACTGCCTCGTCATCACCCGCAGCACTATGACATGTTGGTGACCAGATGTGAAAACAACGAGGTATATGAGTAAACCGCTAATTAAGCCAATACAAATTAAAGTTAGTGAATAAATGTATCGTCAACTTTCATCCGCACCTAGGGTTAGGTTTATGACGAGGAGGTGGTGGTAGATTACTAGGTGATGCTCCAGGAATAATGATATAGCGCTTGCGCTAACAAATGAATGTCTTCTCTGCTTCTCCTAGAGTCATCTCCCCATCACCTCCTTCAATCTCAAGCTGCACATTGCTAAAATCTTTGACAACTCTATCCACCGAGACACAAGCATATCCAGGTGGGATTATTGCCCCATGGCATCTTGGTGTCTTTATAGGGTCGATAGGAGATACAACACCGATAGCCACCATGACTGTAGTAGTCCTCTATGGAATGTGCAGCTCACATGTTGTCAGAGGTTCAGTGATATCATCTACTGGAAAGCGCAACCCCACGTCGTCTTGAATCATTGGCATCTCCGTAGAAGCGCAACTGCTTTTCAACTGACCAGGGGGCTAATGTTGACTCCTGGCTCTGATGCAATTTGCCTTTGCATGGAACTTACTACTATCTGTACTTGTCTTTTGATTTCCTCGTTCATTCTCTCCTTAAGTGCTTTCTCTCGCTGTATTGCTTCACGAGCCGCTTCATGTGACTCAAGAACCAATTCCTCCAACATACGCATCCGCTCTGCCTCCTTGTCCTTCTTTCTCTAACAGCTTCTATATGTCGGTCTGTCTTTAGGGAAGGCATGCTCCCATGACACCTCCCCATAGCCTCTTGTTCGCCCACCGTGTTTAGCAGTTTCCAGGGCGTATGTCAGCTCATCCCTTTCTTTATTTGGCTGCCAGCTGCCACTTTCAACCAATCCTCGGGCATAAGCCATTCTCTCTCCTACTCTCTGGAGCTTTGCGCCATACACTATCTTTCTGATCTCTAGGTCCAGGGTTCCCCCATGACCAAAGAACCAATACTTGGCACGCTTAGGCCAGTTCATTGATTCTGGTTTGATCCCCTTGACAAGAATCTCCTGTTTCAGTCTTTGCTACTTAGGAATAGCACTCATGTATCCACCTGAACCCAAGTGATGGTGGTATTGCTATCTAGTATTTTCCTGGTTCTTTATCATCCATGCCTTATCCTCTTCTGAGTTCTTAAACTGTACAAACTCATCCTAAAAAGGCCTCAACTTGACGTAGGCCTTGGCAGTGAAATCTGATGTCAGGTCATGCGCGATAAAAGTCTTATACAATTTCTTCTTCCAAGCCTAAAATTGTTTGGTCATCTTTTGTATAGCCCACATTTTAACCTTCTCCTTC
>JADLZL010003001.1:0-151096 GCA_015844335.1 Chrysopogon serrulatus | reverse complement strand
TATCGCGTTTGGGTTGTGTGTGTTGAAGACAGTCTAAGCATACGAGTTTTATCGGACTCTGAATGAGGCACAATTGAATCATCAATAGGTGGGTCAGATCGATTGCACTTAGTCCCACTTGGTAGTGACTCAACTACACTTAAATTTAAGTTGGAGGGAACCATCTGCATATAAAGTGAGTTTCTTTTTTTTTTTTGAGAATGCATATAAAGTGAGTTTCATGAATCATGAGTTGTCACGTCACATTTTGTGGTGAGACGGAGAAGAGACGAGGGGAGAGGAAGAGAAGCAGACAGTTGAGGCATGGGCTAAAAAAATTTATAAGATAATGGAATAGATCATGTATTAATGGAGACTTTCGGATCGGAGATTTCTGAATTTAGCAGCTCACTTACTGCACATGAACGACGACCGAACCGGCGACGTCGTCCCACGGAAAATGTCGAGAAAAAGAGGCGGCGGCTGTGACCGTCGGACGCCGGCACGTCGCGCGAGCTCCGAATCCGAAAGTCTCCGATCCACCCACCTACGCGGCTACGCCGGCAGGCCGCAGGCATGGAGGCAGTTCCTTCGTTGGTGCGTGGACGACTGTGCGTGCCCGCAGGCCGCACACGACATGGCACATGCCGCTGCACTGGATAGCACTGCTGCACGTACTAGTAGCGTCAGCGACCTGCACGTACGGCCGCACTGCACCGCTGGCCGCTGGCTGCACGGCGTGCGTGAGCGGAGCAGCCTGATCGACTGCTTGCTTGGGTGGTGCCAACTGTGAGCCCTGCGACATCGGACTCGGACCTGCTGCATGCCACCGCGGTCCAGGGCTGCAGACTGACTTGAGGAATGGCCGGGGCCGTGCCTCCACGACGTCACGGCCACCTGTAGCCCTGCCCGCTCCCTCTGCACCGCACCGCGTCGACCGCCGTGCGCGCTCGGTGCTGACCTGGAGGGCGCTACCGTCCACGAACACGCAGACGTGCCCCAGTCAGTCGGTGGCTGTCTCGCGACGCCGGTCAGCAGTCGTGGACACTGGCCGGCCGGGGTCACACTGGCCGAACAAACAAACCCCTCTCATCCCTTGTCCCCTAGCGGCGAGCGGCGCAGACACAGGCAGCCAGCCGCCAGCCGGGACGCATGCAGGCACGCTGACGCAATCGCATCCCGCCGCTCGCATCGCATTCCACTTGCACGCCCTCCCCCTCCTGCAGACCAGAGCAGGCAGGACGACGCAGGCGGCGGCGCGGCGCCCTGCCATATATACCGCCCGGTCCCCGAGCGAGCGAGCGCCTCATTCAACGCGCTCCGCTTCCGCCACTCCATGGGTCCGCGTGCGGCGATGGGATGTTCGTCCTCGCCGTCTTCCCGTGCGCTATGCTTCACCGCGGCCGTCGTCTTCGCGGCGGTAGCGGCAGCGGCAGCGGCAGCGGCCGCGGCCAGCGCGCAGACGCCGGCGCAGGCGCAGGCGTCGCTGTCGCCGGGGTTCTACGACGCGACGTGCCCGGGGCTGCAGCCCATCGTGCGCCGCGCCGTGGCGACGGCCGTCCGCGCGGAGCCCCGCATGGGGGCGTCCCTCCTCCGCCTCTTCTTCCACGACTGCTTCGTAAATGTAAGCAAGACGCACGCGAGGTTGGTTACTTGGTTGCTGTTGCTGGTACTGACTGACCCGACGTGTCGGCCGGGATCGCCGCAGGGCTGCGACGCCTCCGTCTTGCTGGACGACGTGCCCGGTAGCTTCGTCGGGGAGAAGAACACGGGGCCCAACGCCAACTCGCTGCGCGGCTTCGACGTCATCGACGCCATCAAGGCGCGCGTGGAGGCGTCCTGCAACGCCACCGTCTCCTGCGCCGACATCGTCGCCCTCGCCGCGCGCGACGCCGTCAGCCTGGTCAGTCTTCTGTCTCTTCCGCATCCTCCTGTCTGTTGCTGTTGGCAAACAACCAAACAACCATGGCGTTCGCGCAGCTCGGCGGGCCGCGGTGGACGGTGCCGCTAGGGCGGCGCGACGCGCGGAACACGAGCGCGGGCGCGCGGCGTACGCCAACCTGCCGCCGCCGGACGCGAGCCTAGCGACGCTGCTGTCCATGTTCGGCGCCAAGGGCCTGGACGCGCGGGACCTGACGGCGCTGTCGGGCGCGCACACGGTGGGGCGCGCGCGCTGCGTGGTGTTCCGCTCCCACATCTACAACGACACGGCCAGCACCAACGCCACGTTCGCGGCGGCGCTCCGCGGCGCCGTCTGCCCCTTCACGGGCGGCGACGCCAACCTGGCGCCGCTGGAGTCCCAGAAGCCCGACGTCTTCGACAACGGATACTTCCGGGACCTGGTCGCGCGCCGCGTCCTGCTGCGCTCGGACCAGGCACTGTACGGCGGCGGCGGAGGGAACGGCACCACGGACGCGCTCGTCCGCGCCTACGCCGCCAACGGCACGGCGTTCGCGGCTGATTTCGCCGCCGCCATGGTCAGGATGGGCAACCTCGCCCCGCCCCGTGGAGCTCCGCCGCCGTCGGCGCCGAGGTCCGGCTCAACTGCCGGCGAGTGAACTGATCGAGCAGCATTGGCATTGACCAGTGGATTACTTCTTGGTGTACACTTGCTTCGATTCACAGAAACAGAAGTACGTAGCATGAATGATAAGCGTGCATATGAGATAAGTAAGGTTCGTTCTTGGTGTTCACTGTTCACGAGGGCAAGGACGACGCTCGGATCGTAAAAACCGCCGTGTTCCTGCGCCAGATTTTCGACCCCCTCATGATTCCATCTCGATCGAAAGTGTGCGGGCGGGCCATATATGGTCGCGAAATTTGCGATGCCAAGACGCAGCCTTTTTGGACCCTGGGACTGACCGACTGATGCACGCATCACGCAGACAGCAGACATCTGCCAGCTGCGCCGAGCGCCGAATCATAATAGACTGGCCCTGGTGGCCGTGCCGGCCTGACATACTAGCGTCCACGGCAGCGCCTCGTGCCGTGCCGGCGAGACGGCCGGCGACGGCGAGGGGCCCCGTGAGGTGGCGTTGTTCGCTAGCGCGACGCTGTAGCGTGGATCACGCCGGCCATGCATACATGGGGGTACATGCCTTCTGCATGTCATTTGCCGGTGCTGCAGTGACCACGCTATATAGCATCACAACCTTCCAAAAGGATCGATCGGTTTGCTTGCTAGTTCGACGAGCGCTTCGCATTATTATTGTCACCCTCACCCTGCCGTAGTGCCAAGCGTGCCATACGGGTGTTCGCCTGTTGACATAAACCGGCTGATAAAATAAGCAGATTGGTTTGCTACGCGAAAAAAATACCGTTTGAATGACTGATAAGCCCGACTAGTTCAAATGGCTGATAAGCCCGACTAATAACAAAACAAATAGAACGTAGACGGTGCCGGCATATGTGTGCGTATGCATCGCCTGACGCCTGGTGCTCATGGTCATGGTGATCGCCTCTGGTTTTGCCCTGGTTTTGCAGGTGCACAGTGGCTCCAGGGCAAGTGCGCAACAGTTTTTAGTAACAGGGCAGCTTTTCATTTGTCAGTCATGTGGTGCTCTGAGTGTAAAGCTGAATATTTTCCTGCGGCATCTGCATCTGAGCCAGCGGCAGCCTGCAAGCAAGCACTCCATAATTGAGAGCAGACATGATAACACTACTGTATTTTGAGTCCTACATGCAGACATGATAAACACACTACTGTATTTTGCGAGTCCTACATGCAGACATGATAAGTAGGCTCAGGCAGCGCTGAATGATTGGAGAAAGGGAATATTCTTTAGTTGGGCCGGAAGGTGCAGAAGTCCGTTGAGGGCAACGGTGGGCTACAGCCGAAATAGAAGTACAGGATGGAACCATCATTGTAGTGCTGCAACGCCCAATATCTATCTATCTATTTCTGTTTCTATATATATCTATATCTATATCTATCTACTTCTAATCTTTTTTTAAAAAAACTTATGCATATCTTTCTTCTAAAAAAGTGTATATCTAATCTATATCTATATCTATATCTATATGTTTTCTTAAAAAATCTGTAACTATATCTATATTTATCTACAGTGGTGGATCTAGGAAAAAAATTCATCTACGGCGGAACTTTACTAACTTGCGATGTATTCTTTCTTTTAAGTAAAAAAGAAGTGTCATAAAAAGTATCGTTTTTAACTTTTAGACATCTTATCTCTTTCATGTTATGACTTGTTGAATAAGACAAATAGTCAAATATAGTGTCTAAAAGTCAAAAATGATATTTTTTTAAGACAAAGGGAGTAAGGTAATAAGATGCAGTTATTCTATTAAATAAGGATTTTTATTTGTATACAGCAATAAAAGAAGGCATCCTACTTCCAAACACAGTAGACATCGACTTCTCATTCACAATTGACGATAAATATAACCAAAATAATATATCAAATATTAGATAATATCAGTGATTACTGATAGTTAAACATAGCAGATTTTTGAATTGTTTGATGCTGACAACCGCTTATCATTAACTAAATCGGCAAGTAGCATACTCGTTGGCCCATTTGGCCCAGCCAGGAAAACGGTTCGGAAACATCGTGCGTCTTCCCTGCGGAGAACAGCAGTAGTACACACGAACGCACAGAGGAGATACTGACATGTCGCTTGGCCGGGAGGGATGCAGGGGGATCTCGCCAGCGGGAGGTCTGGCGGCTGCCAAACCTTGCCAGACCGGTAGATCCGCCCCTGTCTGTCCACTCTGTCTGTCATCATAGGACTTTTATATATTCCAAATATTATATAATAAATAAATCCTATCTCAAATGATAAAATAAATAACAAGATATATAATATTATACAAAATTTTTTGAATAAGACTTCAAATATTATTTTTGAAAGTCCTACGATGGCGTTTTTTACCCTTTTTTTATACCTAATATTAAAGTCCACCCTTTTTTTTTAGTCCACCTCCTCCTTACCATTCAACTAAGAATTAGAACTACTCGCATCTAGAGATAATTAATACAGAGTCCGATTCCATATGTATGGGGTTCTGGGCATGTTTGCTAATGTATAGAAAATTGAAGCGCCATGAATGAATGGGTACTCATATTCCGCTCATCTTTCAGGCTAGCGTTAGCAAAAGCGATCCAGCACAATATGCTACCATGGTCCATAACCATTATGCAAGTGCCCTGGCACTTTTGTTAATAATGCTCCAAACTCTCTAGAATCTTCTAGTTTGAAGCTGACATTGATGTGAAATCATGGCTCTCAGGGGAAAAAAAAAAACTAGTGATTCCTCTACAAAAAAAAATTTTTTATGCCATTTTCATGCTCTACATTCCTTGTTTGTATAGGCCCGGTTCGGTTTCTAAGGATTGAACTCTAGGAATTATTCTTAACTAGATTTTTTACTTCAATTTATATAGCAACCGGAATAATTTCGGCCAGAAACCGCTCGTTCCAAAGAAGCGAAACGCGGACGAGCTGCTTATTTCTGGGACATCCAAGCAATTTTGCTCACGCTTTGGACTCCGACCTCAAGCTTTGCATACCATAGTCATCGCGCTCACAACGAGTAAGAGAAGCAGAGGACCAGCATACGTGCAGCGCATTGCTGTACGTTTTGCCTTTCTCAGTTTGTCAGGTTGGTGAAGGCCGCATGATGGCCTGAAGATTTGCACAATCACATATGTACACGACCACTGGTCCAAACATGAGAGTGTACAATTCTTGTATTATCCATGTACGTACACTAGGAAAATTGTTAAGTAACTTCTGTTCTGTTGCATTTGCATGATTTTTTTTTCCACGCATGGATATGGATGCCGTGACTAAAGACTATCACTCTATGTTTAGCATGTGTTCATCATCATGGCATCATGTACCGTGAATCTATGATGATGTATAATATGTAGAAGGTCCAAAAAGATACGTTTGACGTATCAGCTGATCTGTATACGTATCTAGTATCAGCTTTGTTTCAAAATCCATGGTTGTTAACATTATACAAGCATGCAAGAGCGCGCATTATATAAATATTGCACTAAGTAATCTGCTCTGCCGAATCCTAATGCTTATTTGTAACTCGCGTTTGACCAAAAAATGGCTAAAATATGAAGGAAAATTTCTTTTGCTTCCACTATACAGTTTCTGATCCTACGTTGGATCCAACGTGTAACACTGAATCCCGGACACCACCTTCCTCCCTCGCGAATCCTTACTATCCACATCATTTAAAAAGTTGTTTCCTAATTATTGAAGGTTTCAAGGGTATTCTTTATTCCATACTTAGTCTTCAGAGCAATAATTTTTTTTCTTTTTTTTTTGTCATGAACATTTCGTTGTGCAATGCATGCATCTTTGAACAAACTAAATAAATGGAGACAAAAGTACATCAATGTCTGTTGTTTGTTTTTCTGGCAAAATCGAGGCAGAGAGAGAGGGGTTAAACATCTGTGTTTGTACGCAAAATAAGTGTCCCCTCGTGACGTGGAAGGTTGATTCCAGATTCTAGAACATACATCATCTTGTTTGTTTCTTGGAGACCAATAACCTTGGGACAGCGAAGAGCGGCGCTTCTTGTTCAACTCCAAAATAGTAACAGTTTTTTTTTTCCAAAAACTAACATTTTGCTTTCGTCACTTCTGATGCTCCGGAAAAAAGAGCGGCGCTTCTACACTCTGTCGTCCCTTCTGTTTTCAGGAGCACACACACACACAAAAAAAAAAACTAACATTTTGCTTTCGTCAGGAGTAATTTCTATTTACCTTTTTTTTAACACCAAGGGCTAATACATTTTCAGCTGACATACAGGTGGCCATAAAAAAAAAACCATAAAATCGCAGTCGTTGAAAAGAAGTTGATGGCCATGAGGATATACAGGTGGCAGACGCATCTCAATCTGCTCCAGAACATTTTGGAGTAGAATATAGAGCGAATAAACTTAACTTGTTTCCCACCAACCTTTTCCTGCGTACGTGGAGGATAGCAACGAATCACCTGTGAAACGTTTAACTGTCACGGTGCACCGACCCTTTTTTCCGTAACATCTTTTTTTTCCCGCAACTAAGCATGCATATAGAAAAGGCACAGAAATGTCAAACCAAATTAGATGAAAAATCATTTTCCAACCAATCCATCCGTGTCATGACAGAAAATGCAAAGTGCAGAAAAGAGGAGACCCCTTCACTTCACCAGATCACCGACCGACCAAGCAGCACAACAGTAGCTAGCTTGCCTTACCCAGAACCAACGGCCCAGATAGCATCACGATCCACATCGAACGGTGGTGGCGAGATCGGAGTCAGCAGTGACTGAACTCCTAACTCCTAAGTGCTCTCCCATCACGTTACACCTGTACCAAAAAATGCTTAAATTTTTCTCGAGAAAATTCAAATCATGATAAAGAAGTACAGTACGAAATAGAAGATCGCCCAAAAAGTCAAACTTTTCTTAAGAGCACACTCTCTATATATGCCACCTCTACTTCATCGATCATATTCTCTCTTTCTCTCTCGTACGCACACGTCATCTATCTGTCGATCTCCGGCGATCCTTGCCGCAGCACAGCTAGCCTAGCTAGTGAAGCTCTTGCTGTGTTCGGTCAACCGTCAATGGTGAGGACGATGATGGCAGGCAAGGGAGGAAGCAATGGCGGCGGCGGCGGGCGGGAGTCCAAGCAGAAGCCGGCGCTCCTCATGGGGCGGTACGAGGTGGGGAAGCTGCTGGGGCAGGGCAACTTCGCCAAGGTGTACCACGCGCGCAACGTGCTCACCGGCGAGGAGGTGGCCATCAAGGTGATGGAGAAGGAGAAGATCTTCAAGTCCGGTCTGATGGCGCACATCAAGCGCGAGATCGCCGTGCTCCGGCGGGTGCGCCACCCGCACATCGTGCAGCTCTACGAGGTGATGGCCACCAAGCTCCGCATCTACTTCGTCATGGAGTACGTGCGCGGCGGCGAGCTGTTCGCGCGCGTCGCGCGGGGCCGGCTCCGGGAGGACGTCGCCCGGCGCTACTTCCAGCAGCTGGTGTCCTCCGTCGCCTTCTGCCACGCGCGCGGCGTGTACCACCGGGACATCAAGCCCGAGAACCTCCTCCTCGACGACGCCGGCGACCTCAAGGTCTCCGACTTCGGGCTCTCCGCGGTGGCCGACCAGATGCGCCACGACGGGCTGTTCCACACCTTCTGCGGCACCCCCGCGTACGTCGCGCCGGAGGTGCTCTCCCGCCGCGGATACGACGCCGCCAAGGCCGACCTCTGGTCCTGCGGCGTCGTGCTCTTCGTGCTCGCCGCCGGCTACCTCCCGTTCCAGGACCGAAACCTCGTGGGCATGTACCGCAAGATCCACAGGGGCGAGTTCCGCTGCCCCAAGTGGTTCTCGCCGGAGCTCACCCGCCTCCTGCGCCGCGTCCTCGACACCAACCCGCAGAGACGCGCCAACGCCGACGAGATCATGAATGACGAGTGGTTCAAGGTCGGCTTCCGCCGCTTCTCCTTCCGCATCGAGGACGACCGCTCCTTCACCTGCTTCGACCTGGACGACGGCGTCGTCGACGACGCGTCCACCTTGCCGCCCGAGCCCGACACGCCACGGGCAGACGCCGCCGCTCCCAGGAAGGGGAGAAAGGGTGGTGCCGCCGGCCTGACGTCGTGCGGGTCGGCGCCGTCGCTGCTGCAGCTGGAATCGCGCAGCGGGCTCGGCGGGAGCAGCCGGCGGCGGTCGAGCCTGAACGCGTTCGACATCATCTCGTTCTCGAGGGGTTCGACCTCTCGGGCCTGTTCGAGGACGGCGAAGGGGGCGGCGTCCAGGAGCAGCCGCCGCATCCGGCGGCGGCGCGGTTCGTGTCGGCGGCTCCGGTGGAGCAGATCCTGGCCACGCTGGAAGGGGCCGCGTCGGCGGCCGGCATGGTGGTGCGCGAGAGGGACGACGGGTCGATCAGCATGGAGGGGACGCGGGAGGGCGAGCACGGCGCGCTGGCCGTGGCCGCGGAGATCTACGAGCTCACGCCGGAGCTGCTTGTCGTGGAGGTCCGGCGCAAGTCCGGCGGCGCCGCCGAGTACGAGGAGTTCTTCCGTGCGCAGCTGAAGCCCAGCCTGCGCGACCTCGTCTGCGACGAGCCGCCGACACTGCTTCAGTCCGGCGACCGCTCTCGGAGCCTATGAGCTGTGGTGATCGTGGCCGGCGAGCGTTCCGTCCATGCTCATGCATGCACGCACGTTCGTCGTCGTCCATTACTGCGCGCTCGTATATACTTGATTATTATACGTATAAATACAAATACATGCAGAAGCAGAAGGGAATTGTGAGTACGTAAGTACGCGTGAAAGGGATTGTGTGTATACGTATATAAATACGGTGATACACCAGGACACATTTTGTTTTTGCAGTGTTGTGTGGTCTTGTGGATGGTATTTGGGAGCATCCGTAGTTCCATACATGACATCACTGTTGCATATACTTATCAAAAAGGAAGAAATGTAAATTTTGTGTGCTGCTAATATCTAATACCAATAGGGATTATGTAATAGGGGATTTGTTGTGATGCAACTGTTTTGTGAGATTTGTTGATGTGTCAACCACTTAGTTTTGTACTAGAAGATTCATTTATTGGACCAAAATTCTAAAACTACAACGTTATTTAATTCAGTTTTTCCTAGCGGAAGATATGTCGAACTTATATTGATATAGGAGTGATTAAAAGCCACTATAGAAAGGTGAACTCAAGTATAAAAACAACCACAAAAAAGCTCAAAGCTAGCTCTCAATTGATGAGAATGATATTTTTTTTTGGCTCCTATATATCACACACTAGTCTTGTCTCTTCCTTTAACTTACCAATTTGTTTTAAATTATAAGTTATTTACATAGCCCATCCACATGTATTAAAAAAAAAGTTTTGACGTTGGGTTATAATTTAGATATCTTCAGAAGGTTTGAGTTCTATGACGAAGTATTCCTGCGCGCGATGATAAAACTGCCTGGACAAGCGTGGTGCGTCTAGGAGTCATTTACCTAGCCGGCGTGATGTATTAAAAAGTCCATGATGGATTATAATTTAATCTGCAAAAGGAAAACAGGCAATTTGTATTTCCCTCCAGAAAGCGATTGTGCCGCCCATCCACAGGAAACAATGTTCTTTTGATGTTGGGTTCCTTGAGGATATCTTCAGGAGGTTTGAGTGTTGTGATGAAGTAGATCTCGGCTGCGATGATAAAACTGACTGGACAAGAGTGGTGCGTCTAGGAGTAAGTTGTGACCTGCCACGAACTGAGCGTAGCTCAGCTGGTTGGGTTCCTTGTGGTGGAATCTGCTCACCCGGGTTCAAGTTCTAGACTTGACACGGGTGCTTTAACGATGGTATGCTTTCAGTGGTAGGCGACGTGCCTGTTGACAGCGAGACGCCTGTGGTGACTTCGTCAATATCGATATTTGCCGGTCCATCTCAGTTCTTTGAAGATGTTCATAGGGGTAGGGTGCGCTGCGTGCGTTCATAGGGGTGAGTGTGCGCTCGTGTATATGAGTGTCTGAGTCCGTCTTCGCAAAAAAAAGTTGTAACCTGCCGGCATGCCACTGAGTAGTCCATGATGGATGGATGGAAAGTGTGCCTAAACTTGTGACACCTAATTTTTGGCAGACTTTGGCAGCCATAGAAAGTTTGGCGAGAAAAACAACGTCAAACTTGTAGCAAACTTTGGCATAAAAATGAGTCTATGACGTGTGAGCCAGGGTGCTAAAAAAGTTTGGCATGCCTTAGTTACAGCAGTAAACCAAACGTATGCCTGAGAAACTGTGGCACGCTAAACTTGCGGCATGGCACGCTTTGACCACGAACCAAACAGACCCTTAATCTATGACCATTCAAAACAGGCCCATGCAATGCACACAAAAAAGCGATTATTGTACAAATGATTCGACATACAACCAAAAGATTAAGACCACAAGATACACGGAGGCGACTACTATGTAGCAGATGGATAGTTTATAACAGCTCCAGAAAGTACGTGCGTTCTTCAAAAATTCATTTGAAAGAGATCGTTTGGGAGGAGAGGGGGATTGTTACCAATGAACTAATTGCAAAAGTGTTAACAAAATTGCTTTCCCCTTTTAAAAAATATGTCATAAAAGGATGTACTCCCTCCAAATATAGGAATCATATGTGGTTTAGGACAGTGATATTCGGTCTCCAAAGGATAACTTTGACTTCATATTTTTTAAAACTACTCATCATAAAGATAATATATTTATACTTTTATGAAAGGGACAGTTCAAGATAAATCTATACATATGGTTTTGCATTTTTCAAACTCAACAACTTAAAAGTTATTCATAATTTATGTTCCCAATGAACAAAACCTTTCTCCTTTTTCTAAAAATATGTATGGAATTGTATAATTCATTCATGGTTATTAGAACATTCTGCAGGATTAAAAACATACGAGGAAAAAAGGCTAAAAAAACAATGCTATATACTGCTGTTGGAGGTTTCAGTTTTGTGTGCTTTGAACTAGGTAAAGCTTCTATTCTCGATTTTTTTTTTAAAAAAAAGCTATTTCAGTTTATAGCAACTATTAAGTGCACCAAGATCCCTCCATTTTCTACGCATGTTTGCATCAATGTCAACCATAAACATGCATGAAACTCTGAAGAACTTTTATTTCATCCACAGAAAACGGGACACGCATTGCATGGTTGAACAATTCTGGCAAACCAACCACAGCCTTATTACTGTCCTGTCCTTTCAACTTATCCACAAAACAATTCATCAAGAGGGTGTGACGATGGCAATAAGCCATTGTTATCATCGCAATGAAATTAAAAGTCTGACAGAGTTTTGCTTCCATTCGTTCACCATCTTTCTTTATCTTCATTTGACGCATGAGCTCGACGGCATTCGCCCACGTCGTCGCAGCAGGAGAAGTGGGTCACGGGAGCCGTGTGAGATCGGGATCCTAGACAGAACAGGTGTGCATGGTAAGGTACCTGAATCGCCTTTGTTTATATATATGCAAAAAATGCGTGTCGTTAGGCTCCAAACTAGAGGTCAGACATTTGATCAGCAAAAGACACAGAGTTGTAAGTGCGATAATACGTTGATCCACCAAGAAGGCAAAGAGTAGGTGTGTGCGTGTGAGACCTGTACCGTAGCCTTTGCTGGGTAGTGCTACTAGCTACTTCTGGAACTACTGGTGACTGGTGTCACTGCATAGTACAAGGATTTGCATGGGCTAATCGAGACTCTGTCTATACAAAACTACCACCTGTGTATGCAAGTTTTCTTTTTAATCATGAATCACAAGGGTTTTATTTGGTTGCACATTCGGACTAACTGCACTATACTCTGCAATAATGAGAAATTCAGAGCACTTGCTGTGGGCTATCGCTTGGGGCAACAATTGGCAAGAGACTACAAGTTGCTACTTCGTGTGACAACAAGGCTAACTGGAATAGTCGATGGCATGGCATACGCTGACACATGTCCATCTGTTTTTGTTTGCCAGCATTTAACTACTTTGCATAGGACATGTAGTAACTCTTTTATAACTATCTGTATTTGGCATTCCAAACTTTAGTAGATCCTAGGTGGACAAAATAGCGTGGATGATAAAAATTATTTCGACCAATGGTACATGTGACTGTTTCAACTTTTTAATGACTTGCGGGTAACTACCAACTTTTATAATGACAGATAGCTAAAAGACTTTAGATCCTAATGTCTAACAGCCTTGATTGACAGCTAAAATGCAGCCTTGATTGATAGCTAAAATAGACGTGCTCTAATGAATTACATGCAAGTTTTGCAATTATGGTTTGATTAGTATTCCATTTCCACTTATACCAGTGATGCAAATAATAGATCACATGTCACTTTAACTACATTATTGGTGTCAATATTGTTTTTGGAAATCTTTCTTATGACAACAATAAATTAGATTAACATAGTTTTGTCACCCGCGACATTTGCTAGTCCAACGGCACAAAGAAAATCTCCTCTAGAGGCCACATAAAAAATACGATGGATCCATGAGGTAGGTCCTCAGCGATGGCGTGTACCCATATAGGGTATGTTTGGTTCGCTTGTTCCACTCATCCTGAATAAGCAGAGCTATAGAAATCTGAGCAAGAAGACTATCATGTTGCATGCATGCCTATATAAACAAATTTTTTTTTTTTTAAAGGTAAAACCCAGCTTTTATAGAAAGCAAGTGTTTCTGGATACAAACGCAACGCCAGCCCAACACTGCTGGGGAAACCAGCTTGATATCAGCATCAGTACCAAAAAGGGAGAACTTACAGACTTGAAACTAAGACTAAAACCGAAAGAAAAGAAAACTGAACGAGCTAGTCAACTCAGATGACGCCTTCCACTTCAAGCCCCTCGGTTAACTTCCAGAAATCCATTAGCCATTTCTTCATTCTATCCATCAACTTTGACAAGTATCTGGCGTCTTGGTCCTTCAATAAGATACGCCATTTCTGCAGCATCTGGAAAATTTTGTAAAATACTTCATTAGATGATGCTGGGAATTTCTTTTCAATCCCCATCTTATTTCATACATTCCATAAACCCCATAAGATGATTGTAAAAGAAAAGAGTTTGATGTGATAATCCTTCCCCCCCAGAACTATCCAGTTATCAAAGATATCCTGCATACTTCGTGGTACTCTATCCCATCCTAAAGCCTCCTTAAAACAGAACCAGATCACCTTAGCAATGTGACAATCTTAGAAAATGTGATTAGAGGTCTCAGGAATAGAACAGAGGCAGCAGTTTCCACTTCCTCTCCAATTCCTTTTTTTTTTGAGATTAACCCCAGTCTGCAACCTATCTTGAACAGCAAGCCAAAGGAACACTTTTTAGTTTACAAGGTAATTTACTTTTCCAGAGTTTGATCATCCTTCTATTAGACATACCCCTAAAGACAAGTCTTCTATACATGGATCTAGTCGAATATGATCTAGATTTATCTAGGTTCCAGACAAACTGATCATGTTCCTCGTTTAAACTGAAGTTGTCTAGTCTATCCATTAAGATCTCCCACTCAGCATAAACACTCTGACCCAAAGGTCTGCGGAATTTTAAGTTCCAGCCATCCCCTTCCCAACAATCCCCTACCAGTACATTCCTATCCTCACAAAGATCAAATAGTTCTGGGAATTCTAGCTTTAATGGAATCTCCCCCATCCAAACATCTTCCCAGAATCTGATGTTGAGACCATTCCCAGCTATGCACTTGCAACCCCACTTAATAATTTCCCAACTTTAAGTATACCTTTCCAGACTTGGGACCCCACTTAATCATCTTTATTGGCTTGTAAGATCCTCCAACACCATTTACCCAGTAATGCTTCATTCATGGTTTTGGTGTCCAGAATTCCCAACCCCCCATAATCTTTAGGAATGCATAGGTTAGTCCACTTCACCATGTGATATTTGAACTGATTATTTGTTCCTTCACAAAAGAAGTTAGCTCTGATAGTATCCATTTGCTGGTGAATAGTGTCTTGTAATCTGTAAACACCCATCATGTATATAGGGATGCTACTCAACGAAGTATTAGTTAACATCAGTCTACCCCCAGAGGACATGTTCTTCCCCTTCCAGGTCTGTAGTCTTTTCCTTAACTTGTCAGGGACACTACAGGGTCTGAACCCCTAGGTGCTTATCAGATACAGGTATGCCTAGATAGACTAGAGGTAGGGATCCAACTTTGCAATTTAGCATATTTGCCACTCTGATATGTTCCCTCTCCTCCAGACCAACAGCATACACTTCAGACTTGTGATAATTGATTTTAAGGCCACTCATCCACTCAAAGGAGTATAGGATGAACTTGATGTTTCTAATAGTTGTATCATCATAGCTCATAAGAAGGATTGTGTCATCTGCGTATTGTAGTTGAGTCAAACCCCCTTCCACAAGATGAGGTACCAGGCCTCTGATGTGGCCTTTCCTTTTGCCAAATTTAACATATGAGCCACAGCATCCCCTGCAAGATTATATAAGAAAGGAGAGAGAGGGTCCCCCTGTCTCAACCCTCTGTGGGTTTCAAAGTAAGTGCCATTTTCTCCATTAATATTAATGCAGACTCTACCCCCTCTCACTGTGCCCATGATACAGCTGATTAATTTAGGATCAAAACCTCTTCTCACCATTACCTTCTCTACAAAGTCCCACCTCACACTGTCATATGCCTTTTCAAAATCAATCTTGAAAATAACCCCTTTTTGTTTGTTATTTCTCAGCTCATGAATTGTTTCGTGTAAGATGACCACACCGTCCAGGATGTATCTGCCCTTAATGAAGGCTGTTTGACCTCTGTCTATCAACTTATCCATGAAAGGAGTGAGTCTGTTTAGTAACAAGTTGGTGAAAATTTTGAAACTGACATTCAGCAAGCAAATAGGGCGAAATTGTTTAACATTGACCGCCTCTTTGACTTTTGGGATAAGAGTTATTGCCCCATAGTTCAATCTACTCAAATCAAGCTGATTCATGTTAAAATCCCCAACCATTCTCATAAAATCCTCTCTTATAATGTTCCAGCATGATTTAAAGAAAGCTGAGCTAAATCCATCTGGACCAGACGCTGAGTTAAGTTTCAAATCCCTTATCACTTTTTGCACTTCCCCTTCTGAAAAAGGAACTAGTAAGATCTCATTGTCGACCCTGCTAAGCCTCCCCTCATGACCCCAAGCATTGTCACTCAGTGTAACTGTTCTTTCTATTTGTTTCCCAAAAAGCATTTTGTAGTGATCATATATTATTCTTTTAATTTCACAAGGCTCAACAATCATTTTCCCATCCTCTTCCAACTGTACAATCAGTTTCTTCCTCCTTCTACCATTTGCAATCAAGTGGAAATATGATGTGTTAGCATCTCCTTCCAGAATCCATTTCTCTCCTCCCCTCTGGTGCCAATATATCTCCTCTTCTGCAATAATTTCCTCCAGCTCCTCCTCTAATCTGTATCTCTCATTATATAGATCCATGCTCATGCTACCAGCCTTTTCTAACTCTTCAAAGTTTCTAATCTGAATCAGGATCTCATCTCTCACTCTTTTAAACTCACCCCTAAGGTTACCACCCCATCCTTTCAAGAACCTCCTCAAGCCACTGATTAAAATATGCCATCTGTTCATAGAGTATGTCTCACTATTTAAAGTGGAACTGTTTTCTTTCCATTTCTTATTCACCAAATCTAAGAAACCATCCTTCTTAAGACACTGCCTTTCAAACCTGAAGATTTTAACAGGTTTCACCCTGCAGGAACCATCCTCCAACAGCAGAGCCCAGTGGTCAGAGCCCACTCTGGTTAGAGTTTTTAATGAACAAAGAGGGAAGTGAAGCTCCCAATCAGTGGAACAGAGAACTCTGTCAATGTTGCTCATTACTGGGTTTAGTTGCTTATTAGTCCAGGTAAATTTCTGCCCACTTCTTTTAACTTCTCTCAAATTATATTCCTCAATGAAGTTGTTAAACAACTCCATGAGCTTTAGGTCCCCATGACCAGGACTCTTATCAGCTTTCTCTCTAATGAGGTTAAAATCTCCTCCAAGTAAGATAGGAAGGACAGATAGCTTGACACGTTCCTTCAATTCTAAGATAAAATCTTGTGAATATTTGTGATTGGCCGGGCACAATAATTCTCCATCTGAAGTTGGTCAGTCTATCCCTGATGGTAGCTTCAATAAGATGATTACCTTTCACCCATTCTTCTACTTCTAAGTTATCATCTTTAATTCCTAATAAAATGCCTCCAGAGTGCCCCTCAGCTGGTATCCAGTTCCAAATGAAAGGTGAGCTTCCTGAGAGACTTTTGAGCTCATAATCCTTAAAATCTTGCTTGATTGTTTCTTGAATCCCCACTATGTCACAGTCTTCACTAGTAATAATGGTTTTAAGCTGTCCTGATCTGGATTTTTTCCCCAGTCCTCTGATATTCCAGAATAGAATCTTCATTTGATACACAATCTCTTGAGCTCCCTCTCCAGTTTAGAAGCACCTCTGGGCAAACTTACCCCTTTCTCTTTGCATGATTTGATATTGACCTCTCCTTTATTTGGATCTGGTAATTCCCCAGTTGCAAAGTATCCATCAGAGAAAGACTGATCCTCCCCAACTCTGTCACTGCAAATACCTCCAGAAGATGAAATTGAACCCCTCACTGAACTATCCCCTTCAAAAACCATTGTATTTTCCTTCTCCTTATCTGAAGTTAACAGTCCCCCCTCTTGCTGAATCGAACACCTCACTAAACTTTCTTCTTCAAAACCCATTGTATTCTTCTTCTCCTTATCTGTGGTTAGCAGTCCCCCCTCTTGCTGATCATAATGCACAGATTGCTGAGACAGTACCCCCTCTTCCAGAGTAGGTGTAAACAATCTCGTCCCACCCCTCACTGAACTTTCTCCTTCAAAACCCATTGTGTTCTTCTTCTCCTTATCTGTGGTTAGCAGTCCCCCCTCTTGCTGATCATAATGCACAGATTGCTGAGACCGTACCCCCTCTTCCAGAGTAGATGTAAACAATCTCGTCCCATTGTCTATCTTTCCCAAATCAAGGTTCTCTGTTTCCAGCCGGTTAGAACACAATAAAATATTAAGAAGGTTAGCTTTATAACTAACTTCAGCTACCGCCGCTCTTAATTGCTCTTCCAGTCTAATCTTACTAATACTATTTTCCACCTCCTCCCTAGAATCCCCTAACTTAATATCACAATCATGCACAAGAGTATCTATGTCATCGTCATCTAGTAAGTTGAGAACAGTAAAAGGATTATTATCAGTTGGATCATTACCTGCCATAAAGTCCTGTTCCTTATCGTAGTGGATGTGCCCCCTGCTTTGCTGTTGATGAAGCACCCTTCTGGAGTCTTTTACTTTGTCTTTCTGCTCTGACTGGATAGTATCTTTTCAAGGTGGTTTTCTGACTCCCTTCTGCTTCCAGGATGACCACAGAGCTGTCTGTCTCATTTAGCTCAATTTTATCATCATTCAGTGAATTTTTGTCAGATTGAACCCCCTCTTCCACTGTTGGACCTTGAGAGTTATCCATTTCCTCATAGTTTATGACATCACCATTTGTCATCACCGCTGACAGCGGTTGTATCACGTTTGACACCAGACTTGAAGGTTGCCAGACCTCAACATTCTTGAAGACCTCCATTTCACTGATCCCACCCTCAATCTCAGACTGGATGACTATGTCAACCATAGATTCATCAAGAGTGCTAGGATCAATCCACCTTTCTAACTCATCCATCACCTCAAAAGCCCTTCCCTCACTGCAGTTTTTGTTGTTTTGTTGATTAGACCCTTTCTTTGTATCACACCTAAATCGAACTTCAATACCAGGCCAGGCTCAGTGGAAACCCATGTGTCTGTCTCACAGGTTAGACAGATTATCTGCTCATGCATGCAACCAAACAGCATCTCAGTTTTTTTTTCATGCAACCCACCAAACACCATTTCCAAAAAACAGTCCCTTCAAATAGAATACACAATACAAACCAACCTCATCCACCAACCAAACATATTCATAGTGTTCGCTGTTCTGTTCCTTCTCATAGCAGGAGAATATTTTACCAAGAGAATTAATTTACACTTGTCTATTCTTGAGCACCAAAAATTACTAGCGGAAGCTATATACAGATGTAAAATGATTGCAAAGCATCCAAACGGGACCTAAGTAAGAAATTTTTTTTTTATCCCAATGGAATGTCTAGATTGTCAATAGGCTCATAGCATTGCTTCTGATGTGTTCCGCCAATACTCATTGACAAGTCCCTTAAAAAGGATCCTTCTGTCTCAAGCAGTTTCTGAGGTCGATCATACTCTACTACTTTCCCTGCAACAAGCAATCAAGTATTCATAATTGGTTGTAGAAACATTCCCTGCAACGTTGTTAAAGGACATTACACATGCTTACAAGGATGCAAGTGGGTAACCAATAGTGTTTTTTAGTCAGCTAACTAATTACCAGCAGATACCATTCTAGTTAACTTCTTTCCTCACTCAATTTTTTTTTTTTTGATGAAACTAGAGGAGCAAAAGGCCCCTACAGGAATTTTATTGAAACAAAAGTGCAGTTACAACAGAGAAACAAAGGAAAGAGAACTTGAGAAACAAAGAAAGAAAATGAGAAAGGAGGGACTTATTACAACAGGGTCAAATTACATCCCTACATGCTTAGCAAAACTACCTTATCTAACGTTTCTCTCAGCGTATAGCAATTTGACGTGAACACTCCTGTGTTTTGATTGATTAAAAATGTTCACATTTCAAGAATAATATGCCAATTCAGGATACAAGTATTGTTTTCAGCATGGAATTTACTTTTATATGAATATATGTTTCTTAAGCTAACATTTTGGGGGCAATTTCACATGACAAACCTAATGACGTCACATGCATTGTTTGCTGGACTTGTTTGACTTGTCAGTTTTTGAAATGTCATATTCCATGAAGTAAAAAGGGAAGCATCCCTCTCCCAGAAGGATAAATATGACTACAAGATTCCCAAATAACTTAAAATTAAAATTAAAACGCATGCTATTTTTATTACTACAATATAACTAGCGGGGTCGTATCTCAGTAACCTAAATCCAAAATTTTGCAGAGATGGACGTTTGACACCCTTTTTGCCATGTTGGACAATCCACATCTGTGTCAGATTCCGAGTATGAATTTCCTCGTTCCAGATTCCAAGTATGAATTTCCTCAGTTCATAAATTGTTTTTTATCGACACCTGAGTCTGAGTCTGATTTTGACACCCATGTCCATGTCAAGCAAAGTTCATAATCTCAGAAACCCTCAAAATTTTCAGATGTTGCTATTTTGGGTATAAAACTCAATAGCATCCCCACCACCTTGACAGGAAGAAAAACATCCCACCCCCAAACAAGACTTTTTTGTGTATTTCTAAAATTTATAACAAACAAGTCCATTGCAACACAAATCAAGTAAAAAGGCCAACAGTAATGACTAAAAGAGAATGCAAAATTGTCTTACTGTACATCACTAAGCCCCTGAACCACAAGTACACACAAGGATTTTGACACAGCAAGTAACTAAAGCTCAGTTTAAATAGCACCATACAAACAACCATTAAATGTCAAAGATCTAAGGTTCAGAAGAATGCATACCATCGTTAATAACAAGTATCTTGGTGCAATCCATCACTGTTGGAATTCTATGTGCGATTGTGATAACTGTTCTATCTTTGAATTCCGTCCTGATGATTTTCTGAATAATAGCATCAGTTGTGTTATCGATTGATGCTGTAGCCTCATCAAGGATCAAGATGCGGCTTCTTCTCAATAGTGCACGGCCCAAGCAGAATAACTGCTTTTGGCCCATGCTCCAGTTTGATCCTCCTTCCACAACTGTGGGGGCAAAACGAATAAAAGGAATGCAATAAAACAGCAGCAAGTAACATATGGATTGTGAATCTCAGGAAGTCCTACCTAGTGAATCCAACCCTTGCTTCTCTTTGACTGCTTCAGCAAGTTGGCATTTTCCTATAACCTTGTGAGTCACAAGTTCAGAAGCAGATTTTCAGCTTTCTTTCCAGCAGGTGAATGCTTATGATGAAAACCCAGAAAAGTTAAATTATGTATAAGAGTTAGAATTAGGTGCACAGATATTGGTGAAGAACGTATATATGCACAAAATCAATCTCATCCTTCAGATCCAATCTAAGTGGCCCAAGTGAGAGGTGGGAATTCCTTTATCCCCTTATCCACCCTTTAATGGAACTATATTAACTTGGGCCACTTAGATTGGATCAGATGGATGACATTGAATTAGTGCATATTTGCACCAATATACTATTATGCACCCTATAACTTTTCATTATGTAATAGCATAAATATTTCCATTAGTCCTATTGAATTTCATGGGTTGACTTCCAAGTTTTAAGGTTCTAAGGTAGATTTTGTTGCACGGTATTCCATGCAAGGTGAATGTGATTTACCACGCGAGGAAAAAAAATCAGTAGTTTCCTTTCAAAATTGTGTTTTAAGTATTTACTGACAAAAGGTATGCTACAATGCAAGCTATTGTTACAGGATGTCAATTATATAATTATGGTTGAAATAGTATTAAATAGACCGCCAAGTTGCATTCCTAAACCCATGTCATCGTATAAAAACCTTGAGGCTTAAATCGTGATAGCAGGAAGGATCAAGTTTTAATTACATACTTCCAAGATTTGTTCATCTGAGAAATGTCCTTGGGGATCCAAATTATATCTTATTGAACCATTAAAGAGAATAGGATCCTGAGGAATGAGACCAATTCGAGATCGCAAGTCATGTAGGCTCATTGTTGTGATGTCTTGGTCATCAATGATTATATTTCCTCCACAAGGCTCGACAAGACGAAAAATTGCATTTATCAGAGTTGTCTTTCCACTTCCTGTTCGACCAACTATCCCAATTTTTTCCCCACCTTCAATTATGCAAGTAATTCCGTGTAGTACTGGAGAAGCATCTTGATTATATTTGATCTGCAGAAATCAACACTTATTAGGTGTTGTGGGCAATCAACAAGACAATAAGTCTCTGGATGCTGCAATATGAATATGAATTAATTTGTCACTACTTGCCTCCAAATCACGAAGTTCTATCTTACCCACCGAAGGCCAATCAACTGGTACCTGTTTGTCTTCTACAATCTCAGATGCTTCACTTGCAATATGCATGTATTGGCTCAGCCTTTCGACAGAGATTATTTGATTTGCAAGAGAACACTGGTTTTGTATAGAGAAAAGGAATAACATGTTAAGTGAAAGACCATAAGATAGCATCATTCCGACAACACCTGCAGAGAACAAAACATCAACAAATTATGTGCTAATCTTAGTTTCTTGTTCCATCCTTATAAAAAAGTAATAAAAATACTGGAAGAAGTGCAAGCATTACACAGTGAGATATTGGAAAACATTGAATTTTAGAAGAAAAATAATAGACCTCCCAAGCCTATGTGAAGACTGGACTGGTTAATATTCACTAGAGCATGTCTACAGTTCCCGAGTTTTTGCAGTTCATTTTGTTCCCTTGTTCCTAATCAAGTATTACATCCTGTTGGTGCTGCAACCACACCAATAAAATAAAACTTTAATACTGACTCTTTGCATTGTTATAGCTTCTTTCATGTCAAACGAAATTGCAAGAAAGGGGCTTTTAAGGGTGTAAACTTCCATAAAATTCTTTGCAACAAGCCCCATATTGCATTCATTTTGCTCTTTTGTGTACAAGAATAATATTGTATGTTGAGACCACAAAGAGGCTCAGAAAATTCCAGTATGTTAGCACTCAAGCAAAATGCTAACAAACTATTGCATTCTATAGAACAGTTTGCAGTGTCTTACCAGAGCTAAAAGTTCCCAGGGGAAGAAGGGTAATAAAAAAAGCAGATGATGAAAGAATTGCAGCACCCATTGTCTCCAAGCGTTGAGTCAACCATTCAGTTGCGGCAAAACAATGGAAAGATGGGCTTGCATTATTGTCAATAAGCTCCAACATTTTAGCAAAAAAACGATCTTCTTGATTAAAGGCTCTGATTGTAACTGCTCCTGAAATTGTTTCTCCAAGGTGATTGGCAACAAGAGATTTAGCTGTGCCATTGATCCTCATCAATTCCTTTGAAGATGCTAAGTAGTATCTCTGCAGTACAATGTTTCACCAGGACTATTAATATGTGCATAAGATGTCTTTTTTTTTAAAAAAATGCTTCCTAGGAAGATTATGCCATTAAAAGCAGGGACTGCTTACTTGCAATGTGACAGACATATAGATCACGGGTGCAGCAACAAACAAAACTTGCCAGCTGAAGCAGCACAGAACACCCAAATTAATGTATGCATTTAGCGTAGCACTAATAGCAAAAGATAAAGTAAATGGAACATCAAGATCGATGATACTCAAGTGAGGAGATACCTGCATCAAAGAACATATTTCTCACCGTATAACATAGAATCATCATTTCAATATCAGAATTAACAATATGTAATTTTTCCCAAAATGTGAGCACTTACACGGCTAAGGATCCTTCCAAGTGGAGTAGAATCATAGAAAGACATGGGTGCATGGAATAGAGCATCAAGTAGTTGGGAAAACAAAGACCTTGATGTCTGGATATTAAGATTAACTGCTAACAGTGCTCTAAAGAGCAAGAAGATGATCGAACCAAATCCAATGGCTATATACACCAAAACCAAATTCAATGTACTTACACTGGGATTTTGAACATTGGCAGCTAGCCATAAATTCTGTGATAATTGCCCAGATGTGAATAAAATGTTAGTAACAGCTACAAGAGTAGCATATATGTATCCCTTTATTTTGTCCTAAATACATTAAATAAGGTTTCAGACCAGTATCACCAATCTCTCTCTCTTTCCCAATTAGTTGATTAAATCCTGATAGCTTAACACATTCTTTTCCCATAACATGAACTGCAACTGAATCCCTTATAAATTGCCTCTTCCCTCCATTGTAAGCTATAGTGTTAACATTTGGAAGGTCAGTAGTGCCATTATGTGCATTCACAAGCTCCTGAAACTCTTTGGAAGTTGCTAGCAGTTCTTTGTACGAAGCAGCATGGGTAATCTGTCCATGGGACATTAACTGCAAAAAGACATTCCACAGACTGTTAAACAGAATAATATGAGTTCCATATCATCACATTTGACGCACCAAAGAACCCCAATACATCTTGCAGCTAGCACAAATAACTATATGGAATTCAGATACTTCACTAGAGTATAAATTTCTTTCCTACCATTTACATCAGAAATAAGTTCAAAGTCACAGAATAGACAGGGAGGGAGGGAGAGACAATTCTTTGTGAGCGAGTGAGTGAGGGAGGGAGTGTGTTTAAAGTTCGAAACAATAATGTATGACAACACTCAAGGGTCCTAACATATTAATTCTTAGTTAATCCTCTTGGACAAGTGAGTAAAAATGGAAGCAGGTTGCTGCAAGTGGGTCTAGCTCGAAATTAGAAGGGGAAAACCAACAAATGTATGTATAGACTTTAGCTCAGACAAAAAACAAGCTTATATAATATAATTTGAGTACATGATGTAAGGTTATTTTGGTTGGTTGGATGCACCTCTGTGTGGCCAAAACGAATGAGGCCGAACCAAAGTGGGGAGATGCAACAATGGTTGTTTTGTTGGTTGCTGAGATGGTACATGCTATGAAAGCATATCTTGTTGAGTGGATAGATGGCTTGCATGAGGTGCTGGGAGTGAATATGACAAACCTTAAAAATTTCTTACTACAACTCAACAGCCCTTAATACAATATACTGCACCTCAATCACCTTATAATACACTAATATCCCTTGAATATTCAATCAGAAAAAAAATTTTGGGTCAGAAAGAAAGCACAGTCCTCTTTATCCAATGGAATTGACCACGAGAAATCTCACATGAGCCAACTTGCATCAGGAGAGCTAGGAAAACATATTCCAGAACATTGCATTCAGAGGGCATAGTCCAACCCCTATCCAGGCAGCCTGATGACTGCTTTTCTTTCAAACTTGAACTGCTAAGGTTAGCATCAATACTTACTAGAACAGAATCAAATGCATGTAAAAGCTCCACTTGATGGGTTACTACCAGAACAGTCTTTTCCGATAAAGCTCCTATCACATATTCCTGCAATGAAAATAAACTTTAGATAACAAAAAAAATCACGCAACAAAACTGAAAATCCTTTAAGCATCCATACATTAAAAAGACTTGTAGTAGTATGTCTATCAACAGAGCTAAAAGGGTCATCCAAAAGATATATATCTGCATCATAATATAATGCACGAGCTAATTGAATACGCTGCTTCTGTCCTCCACTAAGATTTACACCTCTTTCCCCAATTTGAGTAAGGTCACCAAAGGGTAGGCTTTCAAGGTCATACACCAACGAACACTGTCGAAGAATCTCTTCGTATCTTGTCTTGTCCATGGTGGAGCCAAAAGTATATGTTGTCCTGCACGGATCCTGATTGGATCCATGCACTCTGAGAAACATATGCTACTTTTCCACAAACATTAATCTGTCATTGTGTTCAAAGAAATAAATCAGTACTGAATACAAAGTAAATCATTAGAATAAATTTTACATACAAAAGTTAGTTAATCTATTAGGGCAATGTGTTAACTTAAGATGCCACAATATTTTAGTAAGAAAGGTAGGCATCCATATATGGATTTATACCTGCGCAAAATAAAAATACATTATTTTTTTAATAATAATAACTATGCCATGAAAAGCTATTGGACATATACACAGCACAGATAACTTCCACCTATCCTCAAATTCCACCATCTGCCTCTACTTTCCACATGGAGGAAAAGGAGTTGATGACAGTGCTAGTCAATTGTATGAAAAGATGGAAATGAATTATACAATAATTTTAGTAAGTGTATGTCATCAAGTGAACAGTGGTGGCTGCCTGGTTGCTTGGGACAAGGTCCAGCGACCACTTGATCTGGGCGGTTTAGGGATACGAAACCTTGAGTTCATGAGTTGGGCGCTACAAATCTGCTAGTTATGGTACAAGAAAACAAATCCCAACAGAGCCTGGACTGGTGTTGATGAGATCATCTCTAAGAATCTGTCAAGGGCGTCGAACCCCTGACTGGCTGGGCCGCGGCTACGGAGCTCGTAGCCGTCGGCCGTCTTCTCCGGTGAGGTTATACCCCTCTACCGTAGGCTTTAGTTGAGAGATGGAGAGAGAATTAGGGATAATGATCTTGCTTAATTCCATTGTCTCACGGGATTACAAATAAATAGCTAGCCGGCCTACAAACTTGGAAACAAACTAATCTTTGCAAATTAAGGAAACTAACTCCTAAAATCCAGGCCTGCCTCTACCCACTTGATCCGGCCTGGCTGCCGGGCGCGCCATCGCCCTCTGCTGCGCGCGCTGCGGCCCTCCTGATGTCCCGGGCCCGCCGCTGGCGTGTGTATGTGCGGCCCCACATGACATCTCTCCCCCCCTCGAGGTCCAGCTTGTCCTCGAGCTGAAAGGCGGGGTACTGCTGGCGGAATGCATCAAGGTCCTCCCATGTCGCCGAGGACGCCGGTTCGCCGCGCCAGTGCACCAGGAGCTGACGGACCCCGCGAGCCATGCGTGTCTGCTCTACGCGTTCCGGAACAGGAACGACGGCGCCGTGGTGGATGTCCAGCAGAGGAGGCGGCGCTGTCGGTGGCGTACCCACGAACTTCTTGAGAGTGCTGACGTGGAAGACGTCGTGGATCCTGGCCTGCGGTGGCAGCTCGAGTCGGACTGCCACTTCGTTGATGAGCTCGACTACCTGATAGGGCCCGAGGTAGCGCGGCTTGAGCTTGCCGGAGGTCGCTTGGGGCAGAGACGATGCAGTCCGCTGGCGAAGCCAGAGGAGCACCCAGTCGCCGACGTCGTAGTGAACCGGGCGGTGATGCATGTCGTAGTGGCGTTTCTGAACGGCTTGGGCCTGCTCCAGGCGGTAGCGCACATCAGCGAGGAAGGCCTCGCGCTCCTCCATGTCGCGCGCGACCGCGGCAACCCGCGTCTCACCCGACTCATAGGAGCGGATCGTCGGGGGGTCGCGGCCGTAGACCACGCGGAACGGCGTCTCCCGCAGCGAGGACTGGTAGGCCGTGTTGTACACGTACTCGGCCCACGGAAGCCACCTTAACCACTGCCGGGGGCGATCACCGGTGAAGCACCGCAGGTACATGACGATCACGCGGTTGGCGGCCTCCGTCTGGCCGTCCGACTGGGGGTGGAAAGCCGAAGACATGTGCAGCTTGGTGCCCATGAGTCGCATCAATTCGCGCCAGAACACCGAGGTGAACACTGGGTCGCGGTCGGACACCATCGACTGCGGCATGCCATGGAGGCGCACGATGTCGGCGAAGAAGGCTTGCGCCACCGTCTCGGCGGTGTACGGGTGCGCCAACGCGATGAAGTGGCAGTACTTGCTGAAGCGGTCGACGACGGAAAGGATCACCGACTTGCCGTTGACCCGGGGAAGAGCTTCGATGAAATCTAGGCCGATATCTGCCCAGACGACGGTGGGAACGGGCAGCGGCATGAGGAGGCCCGCCGGAAGTAGATGTTCTGACTTGTATCGTTGGCATGTGACGCAGCTCCGCACAAAGTCCTGCACAAGACGCCTCATGTGTGGAAAGTGAAAGTCGCGACGGAGGCGGTGCATCGTGCGCTGGACCCCTTCGTGCCCATCGTCGTGGACAGCGGCGATCTCTCCTAAAAAGGGGCGAGGCGGGCGGGATGTAGAGGCGGTCGGCGTAGAGAAGCATGCCGTCCCAAGACTGCCCACGGCGCCCAGCGTTCCAGCCTGAATGTCGCCGTGGATGGTGACCAGCGCGGGGTCGGTTGTTCGGGCTCGACGGAGCCGCGATGAAGTCGAATCGCGGGGCCGACACCGCGCGGAGCTCGCCCACGGTGTCCTCCTCGGTGTCGCGGCGCGAGAGGGCATCGGCGACGGTGTTGGAGACGCCCGACTTGTACTCGACGGCGAAGTCGAAACCGAGTAGCTTCCCCACCCAGTGGTGCTGCGGAATGGTAGCCAGCCGCTGGTCGAGGAGGTATTTGAGGCTGTAGTGGTCGGTCTTGACGAGGAATCGGCGCCCCGAGAGATATGGCCGCCAATGCCGGACGGCGAGCACCAGGCTGATGAGCTCAAGGCCAGACGCCGCAAGCGAAGCGATGTCGTGGCGCCACCGGTCTGCTGAAGAAGGCGATCGGGTGGCCCTCCTCGGATGAGCACGGCCCCGAACCCGTAGGTGGAGGCGTCACACTCGACCACGAACGGCTTGGTGAAGTCCGCAAATCGGCACCGGGCGCAGACGTCACCGCACCCTTCAGCACCGGCCTCATCGTTCCATGCAAACCCCTCCTTTTTCAGAAGCGCCGTGAGCGGGGCGGCGATGGCGCCATAGTTGTGGACGAACTTCCTGTAGTAGCCCGCCAAGCCGAGGAAGCCGCGCACTGCCCGCGCTGAACGGGGGGCACTGCCGCCGTGGATGGCCTGGACCTTCGACGGGTCCATGGCAACGTCTTCCGGAGAGATGACATGCCCAAGGTACGCGACGGATGGCGCGCCGAAGGAGCACTTGGAGCGCTTGACGAAGAGGCGATGGCACGTCAACTCGGAGAGGACGACGCGGAGGTGTCGCAGGTGATCCGCCCAGGTTGGACTGTAGATTAGAATGTCGTCAAAAAAGACAAGTACAAACCGGCGCAAGTACGGGCGGAGGACGTCGTTCATGAGGGACTGAAACGTCGCCGGGCGCTTCTGCGAGGCCAAATGGCATGACGAGGAACTCATATAGTCCGTCATGCGTGCGGAACGCCGTCTTGTGCACGTCCTCAGGACGCATCCGGACCTGGTGGTACCCGGATCGCAGGTCCAGCTTGGAGAAGAAGCGCGCGCCGTGGAGCTCGTCGAGTAGCTCGTCCACGACCGGGATGGGGAAGGCGTCCTTCACAGTGAGCGCGTTCAACGCTCTGTAGTCAACGCAGAACCGCCACGATCCGTCCGGTTTCTTGACGAGGAGCACCGGCGACGAGAACGCCGAGTCGCTGCGGCGAACGATGCCCTGCGCCATCATGGCAGCGCACTGGCGTTCAAGCTCATCTTTGTGGGCCGCCGGGTACCGGTAAGGCCGGACAGCCACCGGCTGCGCGCCCGGCTTGAGTGTGATGCCGTGGTCGCGCCGCGGGCCGGCGGCAGGCCGGTCGGCTCGGCGAAGACGTCGTCAAACCGCGCCAAGAGCTCGTCCCGAGTAGGGAGGGCGCCGGCCGAGGCAGCACGGGGGGCCGTCTTGCCGCCGGGGGCTGGCACGCCCGTCCAGCACACAGTGCGCCCCTCGTGCTGAAACGAGACGGTGCCGCGACAAGGTCCCACACCAGTTTCCCGAGGGTGGCCATCCAGTTCGTGCCCAGGACGATGTCGTAACCTGCAAGGGGCATGACAAACAAATCGACGGCGAAGCCGAGGTCGTCGATGGTGAG
The DNA here is from genome assembly GCA_015844335.1 of Chrysopogon serrulatus. Lineage (NCBI taxonomy): Eukaryota > Viridiplantae > Streptophyta > Magnoliopsida > Poales > Poaceae > Chrysopogon > Chrysopogon serrulatus. Next base: position 122,107 of record JADLZL010003001.1, on the reverse strand, counting down.
TGGAGCGTGACGGAGGACGCCCGGGCATGGTACTTTTTCGCCGTTGGCGACGGTGGCCGTCAGGCGCGGGCGAGGTTGGACTGGCAGCCCAGTCCGACGTGCTGCAGCCTCCGCGATGAAGCTGTGAGTCGATCCGGTGTCCAGGAGGGCGAGGAGGGACGTCGCGCCCACCGAGACGCGGACCTGCATGGTCTTGCCGATGGCCACGCCAGCGACCGCGTGGAGGGAGAAGACGAGGGGCCTCCGTCTCCCCGCCGGCCGGCCGGGCGCCGCCCCGCCGGGCGGCGTCGATCTCCACGCCCTCGAGGAAGAAGATGCGCCGGCAGAACCTCGTTGTGGCCACGGGTGTACTTTTTCATTGCAATTGAAACACAGACCTTTGACGGGCGCCGTTCCGCCATTTCGTCCCGGTGTTAGGGCGCCTCTTGCCTTTGCCTGCCCCCCGGCCTTTGGGCGGCCACCCCGGAGGAGCGGGAGTGCCACCGGGGGCTGGGGCGCCAAGGGAGTGCAGGCCGAGGCGCGGGGTGCGGGCAGGATGCCGCGTGAGGGCGCCCGGTGCGGCAATCGCCTCTCGGCCTCATCGCCTCCACTTGGCGCCCTTGGCTCATGGCCGCCGCGAGGCGTCTCCGGGTTGTGGATGCGTGGACGGCGAGGTTGAGCGGCGGCGAGGCCCCCCGGTGAAGAGGCTACGCGGCTAGCCTCGTCAAGACGGCTTCGCGAGGCGAGGGGCTGAAGCGGTTGGCGTACTCCTCCACGGTCCCTGTGCGCCGGCACTCAGCAAGCTCGAACAGCGGGGTGGAGCGGAGGGGAGGCCCAAACCTCAGGTTCAGGAGCTCCTTGAATCGCCCCCACGACGGCGTGCCGTCGTCGGACTCCCAGTTGGGTGTACGGGCTGCGCGGCGTCGTCCCGCATGGTACGATGCCAGCCACACGCGCTCCTCCGCCATGGTACGGTGCTGGCGAAAGTATGATTCGCACTTATTGAGGAAGAGCAAAGGATCGGTCGTGCCGTCGAAGCGGGGAAAATCCCACTTTTTGTGTTTGGGGTGGTGATCCTGATCACGCGGTCCTTCCGGCCGGCGGCCCCCGTCGTTGTCCGACGACGAGCCGGATTTCTCCTTCATGGCCGCCATGTAGGCCTTCATGGCCGTGACCTCCGTGGTGAGGGACTTCAGGGACTCAAGCACATCGGCGAGGGTGGGTTCACTCATGATGGCGGGCTGAGGAACCGAAGAGGAGGATGGCGGCGACGGCGGCGGCTGAGGGTGGTGGGCGTCGGGCGGCGGGAAGAGTGGGTGGAGCGGGTAGGCGAGGATCGCCGAGACCTTGATACCAGGCTGTCAAGGGCGTCGAACCCCTCGATCAGGCCGGGCCGCTGCTACGGAGCTCGTGAGTCGCCGGCCGTCTTCTCCTGGTGAGGTTATACCCCTCTACCGTAGGCTTTAGTTGAGAGATGGAGAGAGAATTAGGGATAATGATCTTGCTTAATTCCATTGTCTCACGGGATTACAAATAAATAGCCAGCCGGCCAACAAACTTGGAAACAAACTAATCTTTGCAAATTAAGGAAACTAACTCCTAAAATCCAGGCCTGCCTCTAGCCACTTGATCCGGCCTGGCTGCCGGGCGCGCCATCGCCCTTCGCTGCTGCGCCGCGCTGCTCCCTCCCGATGTCCCGGGCCCACCCCGGCGTGTGTATGTGCGGCCCCACATGACAGAATCTTTCTAAAATCTACTCTCTAAATCAACATTTAGAGTCATTTGAGTAACAGCTTTTCTATATCTTGTGTGCAATCTAGACAACTATCCTCGCTCTTCATCTTTGGCTAGCGAAAATCCGAATAGATGATATCTATATTTGGATATTCGATTGAAGAGGCTGTTGGAGGGTATCATTTCATCAAAATCTCTATTCCTTTAGATTAGCAAAGATTTAAACAATCTCTTGGAGATGCTCTGACATACATAATCATTCGAATGTTGTAGCTCTCTTCAACATTGCAATAGGTCGGCAACGGAACTAGTACTTTATTTTGGGAGGATAAATGGCTCATGGGTTGCTGTTTGGAGGACTTGGCACCTTCCAGCCCGCATTCGCCAACATCTCACGGTGGCTGACGCCCTACAGGATCATGTTTGGCCTGCTGACATCAGCGATGGTCTCTCTTTGGTGGGACTCTGAATATTTTCAGTTATGAGATATGTTGGAATATAAGTGAATTGCCCACCCTCTCCCTATCAGCTTAAGCTTTTGGGTTAAATTGGTCGGTGCATGTAACCCAATATGGTATCAAAGCTAGAGGTCTTGAGTTCGAATCCTGGTGGGCATATTATTAAATAAAATAATTGTTGTCCACTCCTATTCCACGTCTAAGGCCTAAGGGAGCCTCCACGTGAGGGGGAGTGTTGGAATATAAGTGAATTGCCCACCTCTCCCCATCTGAACTGGTCGGTGCATGCAACTCAATAGGATATGCTGCATGTGACGATCCGCTCTCAAGAAGATGGTCCACGTTTGGAGATTGGAAGGGTCAGGACAGTTTACCTAAAAATTAGCATATTGAGCATTCTTCAATGGATCCATTACCTTCGCGCCTTGGCGGCGTCTATGGAAATCATGGGCACCAGCAAAGTGCAAGCTATTTTTATGGTTAGCAATACGAAATAGGTGCTGGACAGCGGACTGTTTAGCCAAGAGAAGTTTGGCTCACCCAGACCACTGCCCCTTGTGTGATCAGGAAGATGAGACGGTCCAACATCTGCTTACTACGTGTGTCCTTGATCGAGAATTCTGGTCACGGATTCTAACTCCTTTGGGACTGCAAGACCCAGACGACGAGAGAAATCTTTAGCAGACTGGTGGCACAAGGCAACTAAGAGAATTCCGAAGGAGAAGAAGGGGCTGAACACAATCATCATTCTAGGCTCCTGGAACCTTTGGAAGCACCGAAACGCCTGTGTTTTTGAAGGGACTAGACCCGGCAATACCGGGCTGCTCGCTGATTTTAGAGATGAGCATCATCTTTGGTGCATGGCGGGAGCAAGTGGCCTGCACACGCTGGGCCTCGGTCATGGTGGTGTGCTAAATTAGGCTAGCATAGTTTGTTTGGAGTTTGTGTGGTCAGGTCTCACTCCTACTGATAAGCTCCTCACAGCTCGGCCCGGAGTGAGGTGGTGGTATTTGTAAGGGGCCAACCTTTTTCTCTCTATAATACAATGATATGCAGATCTCCTGCGTATTCGAGAAACAAAAAAAAAAAATTATTAAGTGTCGCATAGACATCTACACTGTTACAGCCTAGAAATCTGAAGCAATTTAGAATCCAACCAATGAAAGAAAGAACTCAAAATGATACCAGTTTATATTATATTATCCCAATAAAGCAAAGAAAATCTATAAACATGACAGAAAGATATTCATATAACAATAAGATAAATTGACATTAGGTTTATGGTTGAGAAGGTGGTTATAGAACAATATGTAAAAATGATGATGTCCAATGCAAAGAAAAACATAGAGGAGCAATTATTAATACCATTCCTTCAGTCCTTGGGACCTCACCCAGAATAGCTGCTATAAGAGTTGATTTTCCGGAGCCAACCTCACCACAGATTGCTACTTTTGTTCCTCGTTTCACCTCCAAATTAATACCCCTCAGATTTGAATTTTCAGAGATGTCCCATGAGAAACAGCCAGATTTGATTACTATGGGATACTGATTAGGTGTACAATACTCTGTCAAAATTTGATCCTTCTGTACCTCAGGTGCACCAATAAATTCACTTATCCGACAGAAAGCAGCTCTTGCTTGAATTACAGATCCAATAACATTTGGAATATGATTGATAGGATCCTGAACAAGACGCTGTGCAGCTACAAAGGTAAATACATTGCTGGGATCAAGTGGAACACCTAAGAAGTAGCATGCTGTGAATGTTGCAGCTGAAACAAGTGCAGGAGACGCCCAGAAAAGAACACTAGTATATGCCTTGCCAATCTGGAATGCTGACAACCATTTCAGCTCCAGCTCCCGAAGGCATTCTATAACACCCTTGAAATGGAGCTCCCATGCATAAAGCTTCAATATTTTCATGTTCACAAGAGACTCAGATATAGCTTTCAACCTGAGATCTTGAGCTTGCATGAGTTTATTATGGCAGTTTTGCTGATACTTCACAAGAGGGCCATTCATTAAAACATTCAGAACTATAATAAATATAGATGCTATTGTTGCAGTACCAACCGTCTTGTATAGTATTGTCAAGGCAATGCAAAGTTGGAGGCCTGTAGTCCATATCCGATGAAACCAAAATGGAAAGTCACCAACCCTGTAGGCATCCACTATGAGATAGTTCATTATCTCCCCAGAAGAATGCTTTATGTTGGCAGAGCATGCTAACTTTTGTTGCTTTTCGGTAAATAGCAGCTGACAGGAGTGACCTCACTTGGATTCCTACTCTCCGCATGCGAAAATACCACTGTCTCTGGGACAATGATTCTAAGCATTTGGACAAAAGAAGTCCAAGAGCTATAAGAACACCTTCATGCCTGAATGACATTTTCCCTGATGATACATTGATAAATTCCTTCAAGAGCAATGGCCCAGCAGATAGGGTGAGTACCTTGAGCAATGCAAAGAACCCAGAAACTAGAATCTCCCTTTTGTAACATGAAACAATGGCCCAAATGAGAGATGATTGCCCAGAATTCAGTTTCTCTAAGAACAATGCATATTGGGTGCCTGCCTGGTCTGCAACAACCAAAAAGAGGTACATCTTTCTCTTCAAGAGGCCTCTCGTAGCCCTTCTTTACCAAGGGATTCATCCACCAAAATGACATCTTGCTAAAAAAAATCCAGCATTCAAGAAATGAGACTGAGATCTCTCAGAATCAAAAAAATCCAAATTGGCTTCCTTGTTTAGAGTATTGTGCAAACCAGTTGCATTGTAGGCTGTGGCAATTCACTTTATTAGAAAAAAAAATCCAGAAGTATTGCAGTTCCTAATAAAAGATGGGTTACAGTACTTTCCGAATTTTTATGATCAACTAAGATGGGAGCCCTCTAGTGCACATGTAAGTTTGAGAAAAACCATGCAAAATCTCAGTATCACCCATGTAATTTTAGCCTCATAGATTTAGGCTAGCTGAGGTCAATATGCATTTTTGTACTTAAACAAAAAAGTTTATGGAGGTGGCCTACCACCTCTACCGGATCGTATACAAGTAACTCTGATCATGGTGCTTTTTTCTATGGATCCATCAAGTTTGGTTCTTGGTGATATTTGGAGACCAGTTTGTCCACTTTGTGACCAGGCTGCTGAAACAATCAAGTATGTTCTTGTGTCTTATGTTTTCTCGCGGCAAGTGTGGGCCTTGATTCTGCATAAGCTTTGTTTGGCAAGCCTTGCTCCAAGCATCGACGCAATTAGTTTCTCTGGCTGGTGATATTCTGCTGCAAGGCGGGGGGGGGGGGGGAAGGTGGGGTTTTCCTAAAGAAAAGAGAAAAGGCCTCAATTCCCTAGTTATCTTGATTGCTTGGGAACTATGGAAGCATCGGAATAATTATGTTTTTGATGGAGCAAGGCTATGTATTCGAGCTGTTCAGCAGCCTGTAGTGCTTGAGAACAGTTTATGGTATACTGCTGGGGTTTTGGCGCTGCAGGAGCTGCTCCTAAGGTTGCTCGCCATGGTTGGTTAATCTTCCTATACAGCGGAGGTGCTGGTGGTGATTGTGTCTAGTGTTTGGTGGTGCGTCTTTAGCTAATCCATTACTTGGCTTGTGAGTGCTGGGTTTGGGAGAAGGAACTCCCTCCCTCTCTCTCTTCTTCTCCTTTTTTTTTCTCTCTCCTGCATAGTTCGAGAAAAAAAAAAAAGGTTCCCACCGCAAAGCCCTACAACATCTGAAAAATCTAGATGTCAACCGGCAACTCACAGGGGAATTTGCATTGTACTAGAAAAGCATGATTTGTATACAAGAAACTATGCTGATGCTTTGTAAGTGTGAAGGAGACTTGTATAGATATTACCACTCAAATACTCTCCTGATTCAGTGGCATGCCAAAACTGGAAGAAGTTTTCCTTTGAATGAGTATTGAGTAAGGCATCATATTTCAAAGTGTGAACATAATGACTAGCAACCCCTTTTAGCCACGATTAGTGGAGCTTGTTACACTGTCAGGGTCTTGCTTGTGCAGACAACACCACCAAGACATCCTGTTTGCACTTTGATACCTTGTTGGGTGAGTCGCATGTGAATTGCTCTAGATATACTGATTTTATATAGCTGCAGTACTCTCTGCAGGAGCTGTGATTAATAGTAAGTGTTATGTAGCTAGTGGTTGCTTTTGACTATTGCTAGTGTTAACGTTCAAGTGAACAGTGATAACAACGGTGCTTTATATTTGTATAGAATCTCAAGATAACATTTGCTTTAGTGAAATCATATTGCTTGATTTCGCTTGGGCAAAAACTTGCATATCTATTTTCTGCAAAGCATTAAATATAAACTGACAGTAAAAAAAAATATACGGGGAAGATTACTTTCTCAAATGTTCGGAGCAATCGAGGAGTGAAAATATTCAGAGGGGGAAAAAAAACTCTGGGAGGTGTTGGCTATGAGTGTCGAATCTTGAAAGGATCGAGAATTGATGTCAATTATCAAAATCTCTCTTAAAATTTTGACGAAATTAATGTACAGTAAAGAATTGTTCACCTTGGAAGCCGCTTGAATCGGCGCAGCGATGGCGCGGCCCGCCATCCCCAGGGGAGAAAACCAGTGGGCGTGGCGAGGCATGACAGAAGCGACGATGGCGAGCAGCAGCGGCGAACAGAGGCAGCACAACTCGCTGCTTGCTCCCAGGACGAATGTGGAGGACGCGACGCCGCAGCAAGCGATCAGGGAGGGGAGAAGAAAGGACAGCTCCGACTCTGAGGGGCGTGCTGCCCATCCCGTCCAGAACGCACGACAACCTCGGCGCCGGTAACCGGATGGACGACGGCGGCAGGCAGGCAGGCAGGCAGTAATGTTAGAGCGGCCGTTGATGGGTTCTTTTTTTTCACTTTTTTTTTGGAGTGGGTTCTCATGTGGAGACTTTTACCTGTATGCCATTATAAAAGTTGCACCAGACCGTCAGCTCCCTGGAAAGTTGGATCCGTCCTGTGTGTCCAACCTCATCTTTGTTTTTGCCTCCATGCCATTCCGTCTGAGATCTGTTCACTTCCTGCCGTTTAGTTGCCCTGACGTGTGGGACTGGGTTGTTAAAATGTCCATCCTGCCCATATTGACTAGTCAGCCCACAGTCACTCTCACCTCCCTCACCCACTCCTTCCAAACTCTATCGTCCGTGGCGACAGCAGCGAAGAAAACCTAGCGGCGGCGGATCCGGCAGCGGGAAGGGAAGAAGAGGAATCCCCCGTCCTTGTGGCCCTCCATGGGCTAGTTGAGCGTGGAGCCGTGATCCAGAGGATAGGCGGCACATGGCGGGGGACAGGGGCCTCGACGAGCTCCCAGTCGGGGGTGAGTGAAATGCCATGTTTCTCTGTTTTTGAGGCGTTGACTGCGCTTGCCACTCGTTTGTTCGATTCCACCAGGCCCTGCGCATCTCCACAAATCTGCATCTGTTCCTTCCAATCCGTACCTAGAGCTCTTGCGCATCCGCATCTGGTCGAGTCCAGCTGACTCTCGGTGGCAGCAGCGGCGATCCTGCATCTCCGCTTGGTGCTCATCTGCTAGAGTCCAGCGAAGCCCGCATCTCCCATGAGTTTGCTGTGCTTTTGCTAATTGGACTTTTTTTGCGATTTCGCTCATTGATGGACTGATGCGTGTACTAGTACTCTGCTTTCAATACTGTGTGCTGCTTTTTATATTTTATTACATTGGCCTGTCACTCACTCACGAATGGAGTAGACTAATGCCTAGTTGTGCTTGGGTTGTTATTTTCTTTGAGCATTACATAACGCAAAGCAAGGATATTTCTTTGATTAATATTATATCTGAGTTCTTTCTTAAACTGTACAATTTAATAGAACACAAAGTAGTAGTTTCCCTTTGATTAGTACAATACTTACTGATTAGTAGTACTCTTTTACGTATACTAGTATGTGTTGGTCTCAAGAAGTAGGAATAAACAGGCCTGCACTAATATCTATACTTCTAGCTATTTGGTCCCCTGCACTCGTAGTGTTGATTGCATCCTCCTTGGTTATATGTAGGAGTGACGACCACAGTAGCTTCAAATTAGAATGCCGGATTGTTGCTCCCAATACTCGCTGTCGGTGGTATGGTTTCGACAAAGTTGTCAATGGCGATCGTACTAACTACGCAGAGCTTGTTGGGGGAATTGTGGACCAATTTCCTCCCGGTTATGGTGACATTGTCAGGCTGTTTTACTACTGCATGGATAGCAAGGTCCACATCCAAGTACACAATGACCTTGATTTGTTTGCCATGTTTGCAAAACACAAGATGTCTAAGTGCTGCTTGTTAACCATTTGCTATCACTATCCCCTGATTTGATTTCTTTAAGCTGTTGCCATCAGTCTAGAATTATTGTTAAATTCATTCATTCATCCATCCATCCATACATACATCCATTCAACCATCACTAGTTCTCATGCATACAAACACATAGCTATGACCCTACTTGAAAATAGCATACAAAACAAGAATAATACACACATACACCAGCTTTTCAAGCCACCTAAGCTGCTGCTCCACCCTATTCTCCACCCTATTTTGCACACCTTCCTGGTACATGGCCATAGGATTTGCTGCCTGGATAGCTCCAGGAGGTGCTACTGCCTACAGGGGAACTGGCTCCAAGGGAACTGCCGGTAGGCGAGCAGGGGCTGTAGGAATCTGCACTCTAGTGTCCCCCATTTCATCCTCCCATTGATAGTAATCGACGGCCTCCAAATTGCAACCCAAATCAACAAGACATCAAGCATCAACACCAAAACTAAAAAAACAAAGCCAGAAAATGAACAGGGAAAGAAACACGAACTGCAAAGTACGGGCACTTGTGAAATGCACGGTTTTTGTTCTTCTCGGTCATTGATATGAACCGATTGGCAATCACATGGCAGTTGGGGCAAAGCACTCGCCTTGCTCTCCCACCATAACTGCTAGAAGCTTGAGACATGGGGCTGTTGCAGTGGAGAGATTGAAGGAGAGGGAAATGGAGAGGATGAGTCCCAACAGATAAGGCTAGGGACCCATATATAGTGGAGGGGAGTTTGGCGCCAACACCCTTTGCTTTGGCGCCAATACCCCTTGCTTTGGCGCCAAAAGGACTGGCCCTCTGAATGGCACACAGGAAAACCACCAAGTCAATGTCCTTTTCACTGAGCTTGTCAGGCCTGGGAGCATCAATGTCTTTTTCCTGCCTCATTTAACACCGTTACTAGCATCTCAGACGGAATGGTATGGAGGCAAAAACAAAGACGAGGTTGGACACACAGGACAGATCCAACTTTCCAGGGAGCTGACGGTCTGGTGCAACTTTCGTAATGGCATACAGGTAAAAGGCCCTCTCATGTGGGGTATATGCCTGGACGGACGGGTCGGGGCGGGTTTTACTAGTAGATCGTTGGGTCGGGGCGGGGGCTCGGCTCCTCCACGACGTAGGAGGCCGAGGCGTTGCCGGCGGAGCTGGAGGAGGCCGGGAAGAAGGCAGCCGTGAAGTCGAGGTCGAAGATTAGACTCCCCTTGTTCTCCGATCTCGGTGTGGGAGCAGCTGAATGCTGAACAACGAGTGCGGCATCATCTCGCATCCCAGCAATAATCGAAGAAGAAAACATTCAGACATCAGTTCGCATCTGCTGTTTCCTGGTGCTCGCATTCCTGATTCATTCCGGATTTCCTGTTAAAAGCTTGCTGACTAATTGGACAATCTGCATCTGCCCCGCAGTCAGATTGGAGAAGAGAGCCAACGGAATAGAGGGGAGAGAGAGAGAGAGATAAGCATGGGAGGGAACGGACGAACTGCAGCAGCTCCAAGATGCTATCCGTTTCCCTCGATGCGGCTCAGGGCGGCATCGAGCACGGGGCGGCCGTCCGCCCGTCCGCCATGCCCGACTCCCTCGATGTGGCTCTCAGTGCATAAACGACATGTTCTCCGTCTATGAGCTGGTTGGGCGGGTTTGAGCGGTGTGATGGGGCGGGTTGGTGGGCTTTAATTTTGATCGCATCGAGTCAGAGGCCGTTCTCTGTCTCGCAGAGTTCGTCACTCAGTAACCATGATTACGAGGAGGACATAGTTATTCAACGATAAATTCAACTAGGACGGTACGCGCGCGTTGCTGCGCGTGCAACTGGTGTCGCGCCTGTGTGCTAGGTTTGTTTAGTGTTCCATATTCGAAATAACTGGTTCGACTTTATTGAGAAAAGATGGACAGAAGTTATCGTGTAAACCTATGTTCATAGAGCATACTAAAGCTTAGAATTTGCGTCAACAGGGCATATTAGAAATCTTTAAGTTAATAAGGAACTTCAGTAGTACCGAGTCCTGATTAATGCAAATCAAACCGAGCAAAATCATGCCCATGCATTGTTTTACATGAAGGTACTGACCCAACAGATTACTGGAAGCAATATGTTTGCCGAATATCGAAATATAGACAGAAGCAGGTTCAAGTTCGTGGAACCATAGTAATCAGAATAAAGAAAATCAAATAGATTAAACAATCATACTGATAATATGTGACTACAAATACAAACAAATGGAGATTGTAAATCATAAAGATCAATGATGGGGTCTTGTGCTCATTGCGCCGCCAACTATAGTGGTCCCCAAGCAGCTGCATCAGACAACCCAAATCGTAAATATTAAAGCCTTGTAGTGGTTCACATGTGGCCAATGGAAGATAACTGCATTTGCTTGATGAAATGTGAATGCATAGAAGAAAGGGGAGCAAACTAATAGAGGGTTACCCAGAACTCGTGGAACCAATTGTCAACTATTGATTCGGATGGTAGGCTGACGTATACAGTAGCCACCGTCTTTGAGTTCATAGTAGCATGATTGGTTCCTATGTAAATAATATCATTCGAATATATGATGGTAAGGTAAATCAAATGTATTGGAGGCAGATAAGAATAAAACTGAGAAATCAAGTAGATATGAGAGCATCAAGAAAGGAACTTAATACCGAGAGCTTGGAAACGGACATCACCATGAAGACATAATATTGAATTGGTATGACAAATTAGTGCTAATTATAACTTGTTTGTTAACCTAAAAACTGATAAGGTGAATCTAAAATACTATAGTGCAGAGTCGTTTGCATTCTGAAAACCGGGCAAACTAATTTGTGTGATATACCACACCCTACTTCATGGTCGTGCAGGAAGGAGCCTTTGGGGGAAATGTAGAAGATATGCCAATAAAATCATATATATCCTACCAACTATTCATCTTCATGAACATAATACTGCAGGAACCATGTAAATAACCAGAAGGGAACAAAATTGGATATATAAATAGATCTAAAATATCATATAGAATTGAGAATAAGCAAAGGAGGCCATCAAATTAAGTGACCTGTTCAGTATTTAAGTTTGAACTTAGCAGCTCATGTGACTCATTGATTACCAAGAATAGGTTATCAGCTTCTCTGTATGAGATAGTAAAAAGGAAAATCACCGAACATAATTAGTAAAGGCCATACATGCATCTATAATTAAACTTGGATCTTTAGCTTTTGATTAGGCCATTAGTAGGAAGGCAAGAGGCACGAAAACAAATCTGATCCCAATCTCCCTATTAATCCATTCGTTCAGGGTCACCTAATCCATTAATAATTTCGTAAACTATTCCAATAACAGTTCTGTAAAGTATGGCAGATCTTTCATATTGCAGGGTCTAAACATCAACTCATTAAAATTAGTTTTAGGACAGACATCATACATTTGTCTTTGCCCTGCACAAGATGGAAGGGAGCAGGAAGAAAGAGAGCCCAGGGTAGTTCAGGTACCTTGGATTTGCGTTGGTTACTGTAAATTGTTGATATTGCTAGTAGGAAAAATATTAATATAGTTGAGCCATTAAACTAAAAACTAAACCGATCTGGACTTGATGAAATATGAAAATAAAAAGTGAGGACACAAGGCAACAATTTTTGTTGGAGAAGGATAATTATATGATTCTATGTCGACACACACAGATCGACGAACAACACTACAATAGATGAACAAATATTATTAGAAATGTGATGAGCAGTCTGCAGTCACTGCAATATGGTAATGGAATGAACAACATGTACCCCTGACGAAGATAATGTTAACCAGGAGATTGCCATGCTTTTTGAAATAAAATAAGTAAAAAAAAAAAGAAAAGAAGGGTCAGATTGAGGCTAAGGAGAAATACAGAAAGCATTATCCGGGCTTACTAATGAATAGTAGCAGAGGTTGGATTCATATATAACCATGAGTGTACAAAGTGCATACCAATACCAGTGTTTCAAAATCTTAGAGCACAATAGAAATAACCACCAAAGCACACATGATATCATATATAGGAGGAGTGTATGTTATGGAATTTTAGGTCGAGTATGTATGGTTTGAGATGGGCTAAAACAGATAAATTTTGACTTGAGGCATAAGTAGATGAAAATGGTGCAAAGATTTGTATGTATAAGTATTCAGCATATTCATGTTGAATTATCAGTATTCAGCCACAACAAAATAACATACATGTCGGCAACACAAAAAAGAAAGCAAAATACTATAACTGTATGTGTAATGGAAAATTAGTCATTCAGTGGGGAATTGCCGATTCAAGAGTTAGCATAATTAAGAAACAACACCATTGCTTTGAACAAATTGCACAAATATAACTCAGAATCAGAGGGGAGAACAACAGGATATCTAACCTGCTGCCATGTGCTGACGCTTGCCTGCTTGCCCATAAGCTGCTGCTGAGATGCACAAGCACATAGCTGATAGCCTTTTGCTGTCAGTGCCCACAGTGACTAATACACACAGGAAAAAAAACAGTTTGTTTTAAACAACGACTCACCAAGTATTGTCATGTATAGTGGACAATCTAATGTCTCGTCATTCACAAATACGCTTAGAAGATTTAGTCTTAGACTCCAGGACTTTGGATATGTATCTACTCAGCATTTTAAAATCCATCCTCATAAGTTTCCAAAAAAAAATCCATCCTCATGATATGGGTGGCACACAGGAACAATGGTATGGCATATCTTTATGGAGGAAATTCCATCTAATTATGTTAGACAAAAAAGAAGAGAACAGTGACTATTTATCTACAACTTCACATGTCTCTGCACATGCATATTACATTAGATGCTTAATTTATGGCTGAAGCCACCTCTAGGAACCTCTGATTAATCGATACATGGCACAAACACCAAAATCCAAAATCGATAATGCAAGGAGATGAGAATATGGCAAAAAGTGTAGGCACCAAGAGGATCACCTGAGTAAACGGCACAGAACACAGTGGAAATATTGCACCTTCCATTTTCTGTGTGACAGCTTCCATAGCTGAATCTCCTATGAAGTGTGAACCAAAGAAGAAATTTATTAACCTTTTAATACATTATGGTGATACATATGTGGAACAGTGCAGCTGTAATAAAAAACTCTTAGTATGACATAGTTTTCTTTCTTGTAATCATATTTCTTTATTAATGAGGAACATATATTTTTATATTATTTTGAAATTTTAACCAAAATAATTTGGCATAAAAATAAAACGAAATCATAGAGTGCGGATCAGGGTCATATACTCGGGGGCTGGGGTGGGGATTGGCGCAATGAAGAAATGCAGGAACAAAGAAAGATGGCTACTTTGCGGCATAAGGGAAGTAATGATCATGGATCGTGGCGCGAACCTTCCAAATTATATGGCCCACAAGCACCGGCATTGTCCCTAAGACCTCATCACCATACTTGTGTACCACATAACTTCGAAAAAGCTCTGTCGGGTGGAACCCCGATGAAACCACGATCCTTCGGGATCAACTTCTTACAAGATATTGTAGTATTACCACCATCTTTATCCAAATAAAGCGAGTAGCGGAAGTTTTGCAAAAGAAAATTACAACATTTGATCGAGTTTAATTAAACAACACTTAACTAAATTTGCGGAAGTAAGAAGGAGATGTAGAACACCCGCAGGGGGGAACACCTCAAGTGGAAGATATTCGATCATGCCAAGCCCACTGGGTATAACCGAAGTTAGCTTCACTAATCAGGCACACAACAATGGGGGTCAAAGAACCCCGAGTACAAAAAGTACTCCATAAGACTTACCCGACCAAAAAAGTGGGGAGAAGACTCGGGAATGCTTTGGCTAATAGGAATCAAGGTGAGGCTTTAGCAAGATCAAAAGACACCCTTTTTGCAAAAAGAGACTAAGCCAGTCCTTACCTTAACACACACTTATCAAACACATGCCGGATTCAAAACTTTCATACTCGGACTTTCATTATTACTACGATGCGGGACTCGGATCACGGCTCCCATATCGTGGAGCACACGACGATTCGAATCGCTTAATATACCCAAATTGGGGCTTCCTAGCCACACGATGTATGCAGGACCGAACATCTTACATACATCAACTCAACGCTTAGATTTCTCCATACTAGAACGGGTGGTGTACAAGACACCACCTCCCTACGGCCGCTCGGTCACTTCGGGCGGTGCGCATCGTAGGATGGGTACACGCTACTATCCGTTCTAGTAACGAATAGTCCAAGTGGAGCTTACCGCCATTAGCATGCGACTAGTACTATCCAATAACCTCATGATCCCGGGGGCCAAACAACGGACGGTCCTTAACCGACACAAGTGGGCGACACTACATCGGGGCAATAGCCCCTCCCGATGCAAGTCACTCCACCGACGTCTCGAGTTACTCATCATCATGTTCTTGTGGTGTACCCTTGACCCCGTCGGAACAAGGGTAGACGACAAGCAACATCGAGTTTTAAATAAATTCCCTTCGGGGAGTATTGTTATCACACCTTTGAAAACAGTTTATCAAAGCCTACACTAGTAGCGGGGGCTAAAAGCGCAACTAAGCATTTCGAAATCAAAACAGGTATACGGGGGTAATGTAACAAAAGTACGATAAATGCATCAAAGTAGGATAGCACACAACTCCTACACCTAATGCATTATATCATCACATGAAATCATAAAAACTTTTCAAACTACAAGGATGGGTTTGGATGAATCCGGGGCTTGCCTGCGTTGCAGAGAAGGTTAACTTGTTAGTCTCGATATTGACTCCTTCGATGGATTCATCTCGTCGGGGTTGGATAATCTGGACTTTCTCCGAAGCTTGATCATCATAATCCTTCGCTCTTACGTGGGCTATACGTACATGAAATGATGCATGTTTAAGTATGATGAAATGCATGACATGGTGCAGGGCAACATGGATGAAACAACTTAACTCCTCATTATCTTGAGTACAACTTTCCTTCATGGTATAATGATGCTAAGAGATCATCATTACCACCGACGATGATGGACTAACGATACACAAGCAAAGATAAAGTGCCGAAGGTCATTTAGGGTTAATGACCTAGGGTCATCACTCAATCCCAAAATCAAGCAACGCTAAAAGTGATTGAGGGTGATTACTAATTTATTGACCATTTTACAGTCGTTGAAAGCCACTAATTAACTTGCTAATTAAAGATTAATTAAACCCTAATTAATCAAAGAATTAACTAATTAAACATTAATTAAAAAGGGATTAATTAAGCTTAATACAAAACTTAATCAAAACTTAACCAAACTTCATAATTAAGATCATCATACTCTAATTAGCACACAAAACAAATTTCATAATTTTTAGAGTTATATTTTAATTATTAAAAATCATGGAAGTTGCATTTATTAATTAAAGGAGCAATTTTAATTATAACTAAAACTTACTGAAAATCATAAGTTAGTATTTTTCATTGACAGAGCATATTACAAGGAGCACACACATATTTTTCTCATATTTTTATCTGCCCAAATAAAATTATAGCAAAAAGATGAAAACTATGTCTTGGAAATAAATAAAGAAAAAGGAAAAACGAAAATCTCCTTCGCGGGCTCACTGCGCGGCCCGGCCCAAACCCCACCCCGCCAAGACGCCCGCTCCGACAAGCGGCCTGGCCTGCTCGGCCCACGCGCCTGCGCGCCCGCGCCCCCCCTCTCTCACTGGCACGCGGGGCCCGAGCGCCAGCTTCTTCTTCCTCCTTCACTCCCTCTCCGGTGTACAGTAAAACGACGGCGGCCGCCGGCGGCTCTGGCCAACGACTACTCCTCATCCGAAACCGACTACCCCAATCGCTTCTTCTCATCCAGGCGAGCTCAGTAAGGTACGATACGACCTCAACCGGCCACCAGAACACGCACGGCGACGGCCATGGCGAACGGCGGCGCTCGGTAACCGGCGGCAGACGGCGTAGCCTCGACTATAGCTCGCGCACGATGCAAAAGAGGGCGGCTAAGACTTTAGAGAGCTTACCACAACACGGTGCACGTGTTGGTTTGAAGAACACTGAGCAGAGGCGGGTGAACGCGACGGCGGTGCGTGCGGCGGCCGGAAAAAGGAAAACGACGTCGCGGGAATACCTCCGGCGATGTCAGGCTCTAGGATCGGATTCTATGGAATCGCAGCAAGGTTGCGGAGCGGCAGACAAGAGCAATTGGACCGAGATAGCGTGGTGACCGTGAATTCGTGGGTGAGCAGAGGGATCGACGGCGACGGTGAAGAAGAAGAAAAAGATGAATTGGCGGTCGGCATCACCTCTTATAGGGCGAGGATGGGTCGTGGAGCTAGCTGGGACCTTCACGATGCTGGACAGATGGTTGGCATTGCATGAAATCGGGGAACCGGCGAGAGAGGCCACGGCGACGGCCGGCCGGCCGGTCGGCATGGGCGTGGGTGAGGTGTCCCCCCCCCCTTATTCAGTAGCACGCTGCCGGCTCATTCTCTCCCCTTTTCAAATTACCCCCCGAAATTTGAATAAAAGATGAAAAATTCCCAAAATACAGTTTGCCCCAAATTTCATGCTCTACAACTTTTATGTAAGAAGTTTTGTCAGATTTCAAATGGATTTTGAATTTGCATTTCATATTCAAAAAAGAGGTCAAAAACTAAATTTTAAGGATTTCAAAATTACTTTTAATTTTTGAATAAAAGATGAAAATCTCCAAAATAAAAAGTTGTTCCATTTCTCAAGATCTACAACTTTTATTTAGGAAGTTTTTCATGAAATCAAATAATTTTTGAATTAGGGTTTAAAACTCAAAAGGGAATACTTTGCAATTCAAATAACTTTTGAAATTTATTCAAATTTTATTCAAAAGCTTGAAAAACTTTATATACCAAAGTTGTAGAGCTCAAAGAGATGCACAAACTGTATTTTTGGAGTTTTCCCAAATTTTGAATATTTTGAGGTGAAATTGAAAAGGGGGCAAAAACACTTTGAATTTCAAGATTTTGAAAAGGAATTTCAAATTGGATTTTTTGGGCAATTAATTAATGATGTTGTGGAACTTTTCAAACCCAACCAACAGCATACTTTCGAAGTACAAACTTCATACTTTAAAATGGTGCCAAAGGTTAGCAACTTTTATTTAGAAAATTAATTATGGTTAGCTCACCAAAATTGAAAATGAAATTCGAATTCCAACACTTAACCACTAGGGTTAGGGTTTGGGATTCGGATTCCGAATTCAATTTTGATTCTTGCTTTTACATCATTTGAATTGTAAAATACGGTTAGGGTGTGAGTCAGGGTTAGCCAAACACTTGTACACACCAAAGTTGCTTTTAGTTGCTCACATTTACAAAACTTGATTAAGCACTTAAGTGAGATTTAAATGGTATACACATACACATACAATGTAAAGGGGCTCAAACAACCTAGAATTAAATAAACTCATTTTAATCTTTTTAATTAAGGTTCTCTAATCATGAATGCTCATGCAATAATGATGATGACATGTCAGGTTTAGGTTAACGTAACACCGGGGGTGTTACATTATATCCCACTTAACAGGAATCTCGTCCCGAGATTCAAGGGTTTGGGTTAAGTAATGGAAAAGGAAATGTATCAAGTATATGGACTTGTAAGAAATTTATAAAACAACAGGGGTTTGGGTTGGCCCACTAAAATCAAGAGATAGCTATTGGTGGTGAGAGTATCTCTGAGGACTACGTATATAGGGATTAAAGAAATGAATACAACAATAGTGGGTTACCCTGTATCGGGAACACCGACTATGCTAGTAGTGCCCTCTAGGAAATTCTAGTTTCCGACACGCAGTAGCATAGTCACGGGTCGAGATACCAAGATAACGCACTATTGCAGTATCTCCAATATAAGGCATATTGAAGTGACAAGGTCAATAAAGTATCATGTGTCAAGATTAACGAGGTCAAGGTGACACATTAGAGAAGACCCAAAAAGGGTAAGGTTTGAGTAATGGAAAAGGAAACGTGTCAAGCACATTAAGTTTCAAAAGCCTCACAGGGCAAGAAAGTTGGTTTCTGGGGTACGATCAAGATTAATATATGGTTGCAAGGCTAGAGGTAAATAAATTTCGGATACGCAAGAACAAGTTTAGTATATACAAGGAGTTGGGATTTCGAAGAATGATCCCAAGGGAGCACCTTAATGGCGGAATATGATGAAGGATAATCATTGATCTCAATACAAACGAGCGCCAAAGAAGAACTCATGTGGTCTGCGGCACACAGAGACCCCCCGTGTTTCGACGCTTTATCGAGGTCGTGGATCATGGTACCATTGCAAAGCACCATTTCGGTAACTCCCGCATGAAATATGTCGAAATGACGAGGTCAAGGAAAATTTGCGTGTGTCATTATTAGAAAGACCAAGATAAGACACATGCATAGACGAGGAAATCAAAGTTATCTTCAGGTATTTGCTAAGCAAAAGTCCCTTAGCAAATCGAGATATAGGACGAGATCAGTGGGATCTGAATAGCTATGCAATCAATAGCTATTGTTGGATTAAAGAAGGACATGTGACCTTTATCTTATATGATATGTATGATGCATGCTCGTCCTATACGTCTTCACGACGTTAGTCAGCACACCGCTCACAACTCACTATAGGGCAATACTTTACACATTAGTCTTGCAGAATGAGACAGGATACCGGAAGGCTCTCGGCAAGGCATTGTTGATGAAGTTGCCTCCTCATTGGATTTCCTCGAGAAGACTCGGAGACTCCTCAAAGTTGTTGCTCAGGGTTTTTACGAAAAGTCTTCTCGACGGCTTGCGGAACTTTAGAAAGATCGTAAGGCAAGTTTTACTTTGTTTTGTCAAAAACTTTTAATTGTAAATTTATTTTGCAGTTTTCACAAAGTAATACTACAAGTATCTTTGTAAGAATCGCTCGATACCATTCTGTGGCAGAACCTTCCAAATTATATGGCCCACAAGCACCTGGCATTATCCCTAAGACCTCTGTCAGCCATACTTGTGTACCACATAACTCAGAAAGCTCTGTCGGGTGGAACCCCGATGAAACCACGATCCTTCAGGATCAACTTCTTACAAGATATTGTAGTATTACCACCATCTTTATCCAAATAAAGCAGAGTAGCGGAAGTTTTGCAAAAGAAAATTACAACATTTGATCAGAGTTTAATTAAACAACACTTAACTAAATTTGCGGAAGTAAGAAGGAGATGTAGAACACCTGCAGGGGAACACCTCAAGTGGAAGATATTCGATCATGCCAAGCCCACTGGTATAACCGAAGTTAGCTTCACTAATCAGCACACACAACGGGGGGTCAAAGAACCCCGAGTACAAAAAGTACTCCGCAAGACTTACCCGACCAAAAAGTGGGGAGAAGACTCAGGAATGCTGGCTAATAGGAATCAAGGTGAGGCTTTAGCAAGATCAAAAGACACCCTTTTGCAAAAAGAGACTAAGCCAGTCCTTACCTTAACACACACTTATCAAACACATGCCGGATTCAAAACTTTCATACTCAGACTTTCATTATTACTACGATGCCGGGACTCGGATCACGGCTCCCATATCGTGGAGCACACGACGATTCGAATCGCTTAATATACCCAGCTGGGGCTTCCTAGCCACACGATGTATGCAGGACCGAACATCTTACATACATCAACTCAACGCTTAGATTTCTCCATACTAGAACGGGTGTACAGTACACCACCTCCCTACGGCCGCTCGGTCACTTCGGCGGTGCGCATCGTAGGATGGGTACACGCTACTATCCGTTCTAGTAACGAATAGTCCAAGTGGAGCTTACCGCCATTAGCATGCGACTAGTACTATCCAATAACCTCATGATCCCAGGGCCAAACAACGGACGGTCCTTAACCGACACAAGTGGACGACACTACATCAGGGCAATAGCCCCTCCTGATGCAAGTCACTCCACCGACGTCTCGAGTTACTCATCATCATGTTCTTGTGGTGTACCCTTGACCCCGTCGGAACAAGGGTAGACGACAAGCAACATCGAGGTTTTAAAAAATTCCCTTCGGGGGGAGTATTGTTATCACACCTTTGAAAACAGTTTATCAAAGCCTACACTAGTAGCAGGGCTAAGCGCAACTAAGCATTTCGAAATCAAAACAGGTATACAGGGTAATGTAACAAGGTACAGTAAATGCATCAAAGTAGGATAGCACACAACTCCTACACCTAATGCATTATATCATCACATGAAATCATAAAAACTTTTCAAACTACAAGGATGGGTTTGGATGAATCCGGGGCTTGCCTGCGTTGCAGAGAAGGTTAACTTGTTAGTCTCGATATTGACTCCTTCGATGGATTCATCTCGTCGGGGTTGGATAATCTGGACTTTCTCCGAAGCTTGATCATCATAATCCTTCGCTCTTCGTGGGGCTATACGTACATGAAATGATGCATGTTTAAGTATGATGAAATGCATGACATGGTGCGGGGGCAACATGGATGAAACAACTTAACTCCTCATTATCTTGAGTACAACTTTCCTTCATGGTATAATGATGCTAAGAGATCATCATTACCACCGACGACGATGGACTAACGATACACAAGCAGCATAAAGTGCCGAAGGTCATTTAGGGTTAATGACCTAGGGTCATCACTCAATCCCAAAATCAAGCAACGCTAAAAGTGATTGAGGGTGATTACTAATTTATTGACCATTTTACAGTCGTTGAAAGCCACTAATTAACTTGCTAATTAAAGATTAATTAAACCCTAATTAATCAAAGAATTAACTAATTAAACATTAATTAAAAAGGGATTAATTAAGCTTAATACAAAACTTAATCAAAACTTAACCAAACTTCATAATTAAGATCATCATACTCTAATTAGCACACAAAACAAATTTCATAATTTTTAGAGTTATATTTTAATTATTAAAAATCATGGAAGTTGCATTTATTAATTAAAGGAGCAATTTTAATTATAACTAAAACTTACTGAAAATCATAAGTTAGTATTTTTCATTGACAGAGCATATTACAAGGAGCACACACATATTTTTTTCTCATATTTTTATCTGCCCAAATAAAATTATAGCAAAAAGATGAAAACTATGTCTTGGAAATAAATAAAGAAAAAGGAAAAACGAAAATCTCCTTCGGGGCTCACTGCGGCGGCCCGGCCCAGCCAAACCCCACGCCCCGCCCCGACGCGCGGCCTGGCCTGCTTTCGGCCCACGCTGCTTGCGCCCGCGCTCCCCCCCTCCTTCTCTCTCAGCGCACGCGGGGCCCGGCGCCCGGCTTCTTCTTCCTCCTTCACTCCCTCTCCGGTATGCAAGAAAAGCGGCGGCGGCCGCCGGCGCTTCGGCCAACGACTACTCCTCATCCGAAACCGACTACCCCAATCGCTTCTTCTCATCCAGGCGAGCTCAGTAAGGTACGATACGACCTCAACCGGCCACCAGAACACGCACGGCGACGGCCATGGCGAACGGCGGCGCTTCGTAATCGGGCGGCACGGCGTAGCCTCGACTATAGCTTCGCACGATGCAAAAGAGGGCGGCTAAGACTTTAGAGAGCTTACCACAACACGGTGCACGTGTTGGTTTGAAGAACACTGAGCAGAGGCGGGTGAACGCGACGGCGGTGCGTGCGGCGGCCGGAAAAAAGAAAACGACGTCGCGGGAATACCTCCGGCGATGTCAGGCTCTAGGATCGGATTCTATGGAATCGCAGCAAGGTTGCGGAGCGGCAGACAAGAGCAATTGGACCGAGATAGCGTGGTGACCGTGAATTCGTGGGTGAGCGAGAGGGGATCGACGGCGACGGTGAAGAAGAAGAAAAAAAGATGAATTGGCGGTCGGCATCACCTCTTATAGGGCGAGGATGGGTCGTGGAGCTAGCTGGGACCTTCACGATGCTGGACAGATGGTTGGCATTGCATGAAATCGGGGAACCAGCGAGAGAGGCCACGGCGACGGCCGGCCGGCCGGTCGGCATGGGCGTGGGTGAGGTGTCCCCCCCTTGTTACTTGTAGCACGCATTGCCGGCTCATTCTCTCCCCCTTTTCAAATTACCCCGAAATTTGAATAAAAGATGAAAAATTCCCAAAATACAGTTTGCCCCAAATTTCATGCTCTACAACTTTTATGTAAGAAGTTTTGTCAGATTTCAAATGGATTTTGAATTTGCATTTCATATTCAAAAAGAGGTCAAAAACTAAATTTTAAGGATTTCAAAATTACTTTTAATTTTTGAATAAAAGATGAAAATCTCCAAAAATAAAAGTTGTTCCATTTCTCAAGATCTACAACTTTTATTTAGGAAGTTTTTCATGAAATCAAATAATTTTTGAATTAGGGTTTAAAACTCAAAAGGGAATACTTTGCAATTCAAATAACTTTTTGAAATTTATTCAAATTTTATTCAAAAGCTTGAAAAACTTTATATACCAAAGTTGTAGAGCTCAAAGAGATGCACAAACTGTATTTTTGGAGTTTTCCCAAATTTTGAATATTTTGAGGTGAAATTGAAAAGGGGGCAAAAACACTTTGAATTTCAAGATTTTGAAAAGGAATTTCAAATTGGATTTTTTTGGCAATTAATTAATGATGTTGTGGAACTTTTCAAACCCAACCAACAGCATACTTTCGAAGTACAAACTTCATACTTTGAAATGGTGCCAAAGGTTAGCAACTTTTATTTAGAAAATTAATTATGGTTAGCTCACCAAAATTGAAAATGAAATTCGAATTCCAACACTTAACCACTAGGGTTAGGGTTTGGGATTCGATTCAATTCAATTTTGATTCTTGCTTTTACATCATTTGAATTGTAAAATACGGTTAGGGTGTGAGTCAGGGTTAGCCAAACACTTGTACACACCAAAGTTGCTTTTAGTTGCTCACATTTACAAAACTTGATTAAGCACTTAAGTGAGATTTAAATGGTATACACATACACATACAATGTAAAGGGGCTCAAACAACCTAGAATTAAATAAACTCATTTTAATCTTTTTAATTAAGGTTCTCTAATCATGAATGCTCATGCAATAATGATGATGACATGTCAGGTTTAGGTTAACGTAACACCGGGGGTGTTACATGGACAGAAAAAAAAATCTTGCAGTTTGAATGCAATAAATAGGAAGATTACAGATGGGTTGTTACCGGCGATTACCTAGAGGAGGCTAGAGCCACAACTGCAGCACCTACTCCTGCTGCGAGGTCCACTTTGCATCTTTCCATCCTTTCGATCGATTGGAAGCGGCAGCCCAATAGATGAATATCCTTGAATCATCGGGGAGGAGCTCGGCGGGCGGTAGGAACATCTTTGTCGCCGGAAAGCCGGCCGCCCGGGCGGTTGATTAGCACAAGCGTAACCCATGTACCTAACAGGAAAAGAACATAATTCTACCCTCATGCAGAGTTGCAGTAGCTCCCTGTTGCAGTCCTGCAATGCAACCTATGATACATGCTGGTCAGGAAAAGGAAAGGATTTTGACTTTCTTGTAGCAGCAACTTTTAGGGCTCAGATTGAAATGATGTAAATGTAATTTCTAAGCTCAATCCATCAAACGCAAACTGGGAATCATATGTTAATTTGAAAACCCTTATAGGAATGCAGCAGCATAAAGAAGCTGAATAAGCATATGGCTGTGTCATTGAAGCAAAAACTGAAGAACATTGGAAAGGAAAACTTTGGTAAGAGAACATAAAGAAAGTAAGGAATGGGTTTGTACCTTCAGCCGTAGCAGGAACACCTGGTTCATTCATGGACCTACAAAGAAAATCAAGAGGAGGCAAACGGCTAGGGTTAGGATTTCGGTTCAATTTGAGAAAGAGAGGAAACGGGATTTGGATTCACTTTGCTCCGGAAAATGGATAGGAGGGGAGGAGCTGCCGTCGCAGCCTCTGGATGGGAAACCGCCGACGGGACGGAGACGGGGAAGGGCCGGCCATCGCGACCGCTTCGGCGTTGGGAGACCCGCTGCGATCGCCGTCGGAGTGGGTAGCGCCGCCGCCGTCATCGTCGCAATAAAGGGAGCCGCCGCTTCTTGTGGGGGACGGCCTGCGTGTCGCTTGGTGTGGAGGTGCTCGCCGTCGCCGCTGCAGCTGCTGGGAAGGAGCCGCCGCGGCCACCGGTGCGGAAGAGACGCCTTTGCCGGCTGCCGCCGACTGTGAGGGAGGACGCCCGCGGGCAACGGAGGGATGTGAGGGGCGTCGTGGCTAGCCTGATCTGCCGCCGAGGTGGTAAGGAGGGCCGCCACTGCCCCGTGCTACTGGTGAGGGCGTGGATCTACCCCTAGATGCGGGTCCGCAATGGGAAGAGGTGCGCCGCCGCCGGGGGGGAATGTGGCAGAACCTTCTAAATTATATGGCCCACAAGCACTGACCTTGTCCTTAAGACCTCGATCAACCATGCTTATACACCATATAACCTAGAATGTTCCGTCGGGTGGATCCCCGATAAACCACAAACACTCGGGATCGATACTTACGAGATACATCACGGTATTACAACGGCTTTCATACAAAATACCGTAGTAGCGGAAGACTTACAATAACTTAATGTACAAACATTTTGTAAAACTTATACAAACCAGAGTATTATTACAAACAAATGGAAGTATCATTATATAACTTTATTACACTCACTCAACAAAAGGTGCCCCGCCCGAGGGGCCACTCAATTCACTCTTCCTCAGACACTTCTTCAACAACCGTCATGCAGCAAGGGCCGTAGCACGCTTGCCCATGCGGTTCACCTGCAACAGGGGTTGAACAAACCCTGAGTACAAAAAGTACTCCGCAAGACTTACCCGACCAAAATTGGGGAGAAGACTCAGGAATGCTGGCTAATAGGAATCAAGGTGAGACTTTAGCAAGATCAAAAGACTCTTTTTGCTAAAAAGACTAAGCCAGTCCTTAATGTATCAATCACTTGTCAAACATATACCGAATTCAAAACTTTCCATACTCAACTTCCATTATTACTACGATGCTGGTGCGAGGATCACGGCTCCCATATCGTGGAGCACACGACGATTCGAACCGCTTATTATACCCAGCTGGGACTTCCTAGCCGCACGATGTATGCAGGACCAACATCTTACATACATCAACTCACGCCCGGATTTCTCCCTACCAGAACGGAGGTACAGTACACCACCTCACTACGGCCGCTCGGTCACTTCGGCGGTGCGCATCGTAGGATGGGCACACGCTACTTGTCCGTTCTAGTAAAAGATAGTCCAAGTGGAGTTTACCGCCATTAGCATGCGACTAGTACTATCCAATAACCTCATGATCCAAGGGCCAAGCAACGAACGGTGCTTAACCGACACAAGTGGACGACACTACACCAGGGCGCAAGAACCCCTCCCCGATGCAAGTCACTCCACCGGCGTCTCGATTTACTTATCATCATGTTCTTGGGCGTACCCCTAACCCGGCCAAGGTGAGAGGTAGGCGACAAGCAACATCAGATTTTCATAAATTCCCTTCAGGGATCATTGTGATCACACCTTTGTAAACAGTTTATCAAAACCCTACACTAGTAGCAAGACTAAGCGCATACTAAGCATTTCGAAATCAAAACAAGTATCCAGGATAATATATCAAGGTATGGTAAATGCATCAAGTAGGATAACACACAACTCCTACACCTAATGCAGTATCATCACATGAAATCATAAAAACTTTTCGAAATACAAGGCAGGGTTTGAATGCATCCGGGGCTTGCCTTGGGGCTCGACGAAGTGAAGTTCAGATACCCAATCACCAGGAGCAGATCCAACCTCTTCGGGAACAGGGGAGACGGCTCGACTCCCTCCTCGGTTCGACAGACTACGATAGAGAATGCATGATTACAATGCAGTGAATGAATGATCATGCAATAATGATGCAACGACTCTTAATCGATCTTGAGTACAACTTTCCTTCACGGTACCCTTATACTAAGAAGGTATAACTAGCGTCGACGACGACGGACTAGCGATACGCAATCAACATGAAATGCCGAAGGTCATCAGGGTTAATGACCTAGGGTCATCACTCAATCCCAAAATCAAGCAACCTTATTAGTGATTAAAGGTGATTACTAATTTATTGACCATTTTTACAGTCGTTGAAAGCTACTAATTACTTTGCTAAATGGAAGATTAATTAAACCCTAATTAACTAAAGGATTAATTACTTAAACATTAATTAATAAAGGGATTAATTAAGCATAATATAAAACTTAATCAAAACTTAACCAAACTTCATAATTAAGATCATCATACTCTAATTAGCACACAAAACCATTTTCATAATTTTTGGAGTTATATTTTAATTATTAAAAATCATGGAAGTTGCATTTATTAATTAAAGGAGCAAATTAAAGCATAATTAAATTTTATTGCAAAACCAGGGTTAGTATTTTTCATGGACAGAGCATAGTACAAGGAACACATACATATTTTTGTTGCATTTTTATTTGCCCAAAATAAATTACACTAAAAAGGTGAAAACTAATTTCAGAAAAAACATAAAAGAAAAAAGAAAAGAGTAAAACTCCTCCTCGCGGGCTTCACTGTGCGGCCCACCGCCCGCACGGCCCGCCTTCACGCGCCGTCTGCGCCCAGCGCGGCTCTCTCCTTCTCTCCCACTCGCTGACAGGCGGGCCATGCCTGTCAGCTCTCTCCCTCTCCTTCACCTCCGTCGGGGAACAGTGACGGCGGCGCTGCTGCCGGCCGTTTTCGCCGGTGGCGACTCCCCTGACGAAACCAACCGCACCGACGAACTCCACCCATTACCCCGCACCTAACGAACTACTACTCGACCTCGATTGACCACCGGAGCATGCACACCGAGAACCCCGGCGGCCCGACGGCCGACGGCGGACCACGACCGAGCTCACCGGAGCTCCTCCGACGGAGCTAACCACCCCGACTTCTTCCTCTCACCGAAGCGATCACAACGAGCTATAAAACGGCCTCTGCGCGCTACCGGAGTAGACATGGCGACGGCCGAGGCGGATGACAGCACGACGGCGCCACTGGCACGTCGCTGTTCCGGCTAACCCACGACGAGATAAACGCAACCATCACCTTGGTTAAGATCAAGAGCTCACCACGGCTTCAAAACAAAAGTGAGACGGGCTTGGGATGGACAAAGGGTGGATGACGGCGGCGGCAGCGGCTACGGCGGCGTGAACCGAGGGATATGACGGCGTTCCGGTGCGTCGGGAGCTCCTCTGCGCCAATGGACAAGTCGAACGTGATCAGTGAGCCAAGGCAAAACTATCAAAGCAAAAAGTTGAACTTGAGATGTTCGGACGAGCTCTAACGAGGGCGGAGGCTCACGGCGGCGGTAGTTGGTCGGAGATGGAGAAGACGAGGTTGCTCTGGCGATTTCGGCGATGTCAAGGAGCGAGCAGCGATTCGGTGAGTGCGCAACGAAGTTGCGGAGCAGGTGGCAAAGGCAATTGGACGGCGATGCTGTGGAGTGCTTGAATTTGACAGAGAATGGCGGCGGTCGGCGGTGAGCCAGGAAGAAGAAAGGAGGCGTCGACGGCCGGTGCACGGTTTTTATAGGGCAAGGGATAGTTGGACAGGTGGAGGGAACGTTCACGACGCCGTTGAGCTGGTCGGCAGCGCGCAAAACCCGGAACGGCCGAGAACGGCCACGGCGGCCGCCGGCCGGCCGTCCGGCATGGGCACCCCCCCTGTGCAACACTGTAGCAGAGCCAGCACATTTCTCCATTTTCCAAATTATTTTCAAAAGTTGAACTGTTCACAAAAATCTTCCAAAATATCAATTGTGTAACTTTTCCAGCTCTACAACTTTGATTTAAGGAGTTTGGGCAGAATCAGATTAGTTTTTGAATTTGAATTCCAAATTTGAAAAGAGACTAAACCCTAACCTTGGGAATTTCAAAATTACTTTTAAATTTTTAATAAAAGATGAAAATCTCCAAAAATAAAAGTTGTTCCATTTCTCAAGGTCTACAACTTTCATTTAGGAAGTTTTTCATGAAACCCAATAATTTTTGAATTGTAGTTTAAAACTCAAAAGGGGACAATTTGAAATTCAAATTACTTTTGAAATTACTCCAAATTTTATTCAAAAACTTGAAAAACTTTGTATACCAAAGTTGTAGAGCTCAAAGAGATGCACAAACTGTATTTTGGAGTTTTTCCCAAATTTTGAATATTTTGAGGTGAAATTATGAAGGGGGTAAAAACACTTTGAAAATCTCCCTTTTGAAATGATTTTTAAATTGAATTTTTGGGCAAATAAATTATGATGATGTGGCACTTTTCAAACCCAACCAATAGTACACTTTCAAAGTACAAAGTTCATACTTTGAAATAATGCCATTGGTTAGCAACTTTTATTTACAAAATTAATTATGGTTAGCTTACCAAATTTGAAAATGATATTCAAAATCCAACACTTAGCCTTCATGCTAGGGTTTGGAATTTTGAATGCCAATTTCAAACTTGATTCTCTCTTGCACCTCATTTGATTTAGAAAACTTGTTTAAGGTGAAAGTCGGGGTTAGCCAAGCACTTGCAAACATCACGGTTGATTTTAATTGATTGGTTTTATTTAAGAAATCAAACATGTGAGCAGGATTCAAATTATAAACATAAGCACATGTAATACAAAGGAGCTCAAACAACACCCTAGAATCGTAAACTCATTTTAATTGTTTGAATTAGGGTTTTCTAATCATGAATGCTCATGCAATGATGATGATGACATGGCAGGTTTTTGCTTAACGTAACACCGGGGTGTTACATTATATTCCCAAAAAAGGAATCTCGTCCCGAGATTCAAAGCTTAGGGCTAAGTAATGGAAAAGGAAATGTGTCAAGCAAACACATCTTACATGGTTTCATAAGGGAGGTAGAAGGTTCATATTACAAGTCTCATATTTTTTGGAAAGTCACGATTGTTAGAAACCAATCATGACTTAGGAGAAAGAAGAAAGAAACTCCGGAAAGTGCTCATTCAAGAATTCCTCCGACTCCCAAGTGGCTTCATCCTCAGAGTGCTGATCCCACTGAACTTTATAAAATCTTCTTATGTGCCTGCGGGGTGACTCGGTCTTTTCGGTCAAGAAGTTTGATTGGATATTCAGCACTTGTTAGATCGGGCTCAATATTGATGCCTTCAATGTCGACGACCTTGTCCGGTACTCGCAAACATTTTTTTAATTGTGACACATGAAACACATTGTGTACAAGAGACAATTGCTCGAGGTAGATCCGGGCGATATGCTACCTTCCCACACTGTTCAATAATTTGAAATGGACCGATGTATCGAGGTGCTAGTTTACCTTTCACCCCGAAACGGTCGATACCTTTGCTCGGTGACACCTTCAAGTATACATAATCTCCAACTTTAAACGCCAAGGGTCGACGATGACGATCTGCATAACTCTTTTGTCGAGACTGAGCCCTTCTCAGATTTGCTTGAATTTGTCTGACTTTATCTTCAGTTTCTTTAACTAAATCAACCCCATAGAACCACATTTCTCCTGGTTCAGACCAGTTAAGTGGAGTACGACATCGTCGACCATATAAGGCTTCAAATGGTGCCATTTTGAGACTTTCTTGATAGCTATTATTATAAGCAAATTCTGCTAATGGCAAACATTCATCCCATGCTGAGGAATATGTCAATACGCAAGATCTCAACATATCTTCTAGAATTTGATTTACCCTTTCAGTCTGCCCTCCAGTTTGCGGATGGTAAGCAGTGCTATATAATAGATTGGTACCCAATATTTCATGAAATTTCTGCCAGAACTTAGCAACAAACTGTGTACCTCTATCGGTAACAATAGACTTGGGTACCCCATGCAAACACATAATTCGGTCTATGTATAACCGCGCATATTGAGGTGCGCGGTAAACATTCTTCACTGGAATAAAATGGGCCGACTTAGTCAATCGATCCACAATCACCCATATAGAATCATAACCCTTTGCTGTTGTAGGCAGACCCACAATAAAATCCATACTTATGTCTTCCCACTTCCAGGCTGGAATTGGTAAAGGTTGTAGCATTCCGGCAGTCTTCAGATGCACAGCTTTGACTTTCTGACAAGTGTCACATCTTGCAACATAGCGAGCTATCTCGATTTTCATTTTAGTCCACCAGAATCTCTGCCTCAGGTCATGATACATCTTATTGCTACCTGGGTGAATCGAGAATCTGGTTAGGTGAGCTTCATCAAGAATCATCTGCCGGAGCTCAGGAACTTTTGGAACAACCAGACGATTTTTGAACCATAACACATTATCATCATCAAGGCGGAAGCAAGATGCTTGCCCCGATCGACTTTTCTCGATATGCTTGAGCCCTTTGCTTTCGTTGAGCGGCAATAATCTTTTCTTGAATAGATGAGTGTACGGTGATATCATTCGAGTACCACGAGAAATTATATCAATATTTAATCTCTCTAACTCTTGACATAGACTCAGATTTACCGGGTGACAGACAAGACAGTTGCACTGACTCTTTCGACTGAGAGCATCCGCAACCACATTGGCTTTGCCAGGATGATAATGGACTTCAAGATCATAATCTTTGATTAATTCAAGCCACCTTCGCTGCCTCATATTCAACTCAGACTGTGTGAAGATATACTTCAAACTTTTATGATCACTATAAATATGACATTTGTTGCCCAGCAAATAATGCCTCCATATTTTCGAGCATGCACAAGCTGCGGCTAACTCAAGATCATGAGTTGGATAATGCTCTTCATGTCGCTTCAACTGCCTTGAAGCATAAGCAATAACTTTGCCCTCTTGCATTAACACACATCCGATGCCGATGCCGGGCGCATCACAATACACATCGAATGGCTTTTCAATATCCGGGCCGAGCAAGGATTGGAGCGTGGTTAGAAGATCTTTTAGCTTATGGAAAGCTTGCTCACATTCAAATGACCATCGGAATTTGGTTTGATTCTTAAGGAGTTCTGTGATTGGTTTGGCTAATTTGGAAAAATCAGGAACGAAACGACGGTAATATCCCGCCATTCCAAGGAAGCTACGAACTTGATGAACGGTGGTGGGTGGTTTCCAATTAAGAATATCTTGGATTTTGCTGGGATCAACTGCAACACCCTCGGCCGATAAGACATGACCAAGGAATTTGACTTCACTAAGCCAAAACTCACACTTACTAAATTTAGCATAAAGGCGATGCTCTCGGAGACGAGACGAGAAACAATACGGAGATGCTCCGCATGCTCTTCTTTATTTTTGGAATATATAAGAATGTCGTCGATGAACACTACGACAAAGCGATCGAGCTCGGGCATAAACACCGAGTTCATCGGATACATGAAATGGGCCGGAGCATTAGTAAGCCCAAATGACATGACTAGATATTCGTATATAGGCCGTATCGGTGGTAAAGGCGGTTTTCGAATATCTTCCGGCCGTATACGTATTTGGTGGTAGCCGGATCTAAGATCAATCTTGGAGAACACCTTGGCTCCCGCAAGTTGATCAAAGAGAAGATCGATACGAGGAAGAGGATATTTATTTTTGATGGTCACCTCGTTTAATGGACGATAGTCCACACACATTCTCGAGTTTGATCTTTCTTTTTTCACAAAGATTGCGGGACAACCCCACGGCGATGAACTAGGTCGGATAAAACCTTTATCCAACAGTTCTTTCAAATGAGTTTT
Organism: Chrysopogon serrulatus; assembly: GCA_015844335.1. Taxonomy (NCBI): domain Eukaryota; kingdom Viridiplantae; phylum Streptophyta; class Magnoliopsida; order Poales; family Poaceae; genus Chrysopogon; species Chrysopogon serrulatus. Next base: position 89,923 of record JADLZL010003001.1, on the reverse strand, counting down.
CAATTCAGCTAATTCTTTTGGGGGCATCCTATAAGCTCTTCGGGATACTGGTGCAGTACCAGGCTTCAACTCAATCACAAATTCAACATCTCTTTCCGGTGGTAGCCCGGGCAAATCATCGGGGAACACATCCGAAACTCACGGACTACCGGTATATCTTGAAGTGCTTGGGTTGCCGAGGTTGCATTAGCGGTCGTAACCGCTCTCTTGGGAATCGGAAATTGGATAAGGAGTGGGGGCTGGTTATCGGGTAGCAACAGACTTAACATTTCTATTCGGGGTATCTATCACGGCGCCATACCGGGCGTAACCAGTTCATTCCGAGGATCACATCTATATTTTGATCCTTCAATACTATCGATCCGTGGGATATAAATACCCACCAAGAGATATAGGAATCTGAGAGACTACTTCCCGTGTACACATACGCCCTCCCGGTGATTGCACCATAAACTCATCTTTAATTTCTTTTATGGGAATTTCATGCTTGGTAACAAAGGTGCGGTTGATAAATGTATGAGATGCACCAGAATCAAATAATGTAAGTGCGGGGTGACTGGCAACAGGGAACATACCCATCAACACGGGTTCTCCTTCAAGAACGTTCCCCGACTGGACTTGATAGACGCGCCCAGTCTTCTTCCCGGCATTAACCTTCGGGACACGCTGTGGAACACCCCTGCCTTGACTCTGGGGCTGTTGACTGCCAGACCCTTGCTGAAATTGGGAAGCATTCCTTTTTGGGGTAAGGACAGTTTCGATCTGAGATGCCCGACTTGATCACAATTGAAACACGGGCCGAAACCGGTAGAAGTATTTTGTGGAGCTGGTGGAGTTGGGTTTCGAACACCCTGGGTGTTCGGCTGCTGGGGATAGGTTGCGGCAGCAGGGCGAGGGTACACCTGTTGCCTCGGAGCTTGTTGCCTTTGTGGTGGGTAGCGATAGGGTTGAGGATTTTACTACTGTTGTGGATAGCGAAATGGTGGGCGATAGTCTTTGGGTGGGATGATAGATAACTTTTCTCATGTTTACGATTCCGCCCATTGTCGAGAGAAAGCACGTCGCTCCTCACTCTTTTGCTCCGACAGGGATTTCTCATAGGCAATGGCTATATCCACTGCCTCGTAGAAAGTGGCATTGGGGTTTGAGGTAAGGTGGGTTTTGATATCTCCCTTTAAACCCCTGAGGAAGCACTTCTTCTTCTTTATATCAGTATCCACATGTTCTGGTGCATACTGTGAGAGGTGGCTAAAGGAGTTCACGTCTTTGCACCACCGATTGTCCACCTTGTTTCGGGGGCTAAAAACTCTTCTAACTTAGCTTGCATTACTCCGTCGGGTATAAAATGCTTGACGGAATGCATCTTTGAACACGGTCCGGTGATTGGGTGGTCGGCCGGCTGCCGTGCAAGGAAATTCGCCCACCATGCGGATGGGGGCCTCTCACCTTTGGGCGGCAAACTTGGGTTTCATCAAGTCCGGACAACCTTCCAAAGATCAAACTTCAGATCTATAATGCGAAGCCAATCATTAGCTTCTAGGGGCTCCTCGGCCACAGTGAACACCGGCGGACGAGTATCGGTGAAGTCCGCATATGTGATTTCGTCGTGATTACGACGACCCTGATTTTCACGTGGTGCATTCTGATTCTGCTGACTTATCTCCCGTAGCATACGGGCATTCTCAGTGGTGGCGTGGACTAAAGGCGCCACGGCTTGATAAAGACGGTGGTGCTTGTGGTGCCCGAGGGATCTCACCCTCTCTTGTGAAGAACCAAACATCTGTTATAAACAAGATCGGATTTATTCACAAGGCGAGGATTTATTAAAATTGAAAGCAACGGTACAAGCCCCGTCATACAAAGGTTCACTTATTTATTTTACAAGTCCGCCCATAGGCCGGACACCCCAAGTTAACTATTTAACATATATTACATCTCTCTCTCTTTCTCAGGGAGCTCAGATGTCAGACCCCTCATCTGGGTCAAACTCATTGCCTGCCACGGACTCAGCTACCTCGGACTCCTCGGTCGGTGCTGAGTACGCCTCTGGTGACTCCACGGCACCTAAGTCATCTGCGGCGACACTCTGGCCGGTATAAAGGATCATGGAGATTATACTGGTGATGGATCTCCTCATGCAGAGTGTGGGGGTATAACCCCCGGTACCCTCATCATGTTATATGGGCCGCGCCATCCGCGGACCGGCCTATGAGTTATGACAGATGTTGTAATCTTCATTAGTACCAACTCGGATACTTTACTTGTAAGCCTGTCCCCTCCAGACTATATAAGGAGGAACAGGGGTACCCCCATAATCAACGCGAATACATCATAGAACACAGGATGTACGGTATTACGTCACACTGACGGCTGGAACCTGTATAAATCTGTGTCTCTGTGCTTGTGTTTGGGTTACCATCTCGTTCTTGATCTCGCGCACCCCACCACCATCATCTAATCTACCACCTCGGGCACCCCCCAAGGTAGGCTGCCGACCAGATATCGTCGACAGCTGGCGCGCCAGGTAGGGGTGTGCGTTTCAGATCCGTCGCTGAATGAGATGGCACCTCCGATCTTAGAATCTCCTCACGGGATTCTGGGGTCATCTTTTCTGGCATGATTTCGCCGCTCGGCACCTCGCCGGGTAGCGAGATTTATCGACAACGATGGTCTGGTGTCCGGTCAGATCTACGCATAGGGTCAGCCGCGACGAGCCGCGTGTCCGGCTGCTCCGACCCGCTTCATGCGCCGATCCGATCTACCAAGCCGCCGTCGTACGCGCTGCATATCACCGCGAGCGTTACTGTGAGGTTCTCCGATCTGAACAACAACAGCGACCGCATCCCGCGTGATCTCTGACACCATGCATGCACACTCGGTTTCCAAGATCACGTCCTTATGCCACTAAATTAATCAAGCTAAGTGTGCTTTCCTTTTTGAATTAAATATTCTTTAATGTGAACACGCATCTGGATATCTGCCCGCATCTACTTGTTTTATTGACAGGAATTCAGATACGTTTCTCGTTGTCGCCGACTCGCCATCGTGTGCTATTGGCATGCCGCGACCTTGCTACCTCCCGTCATCGTCATCGTTCGTCAATAGCCAGCAGCATGCTACCGCCTAGCCGCAGCCGCGGCCTCATCCGTTCGTCGCCCCTCGCCTACAGCATGGATCACCACGTCGATTCGTCGACCGTCCTGCATCAATCTGTCCGCCTGGCCACCACGCCACGCACGGAGCAGGTTGCTGTCTCCGATCGCCATTGGTCGGCATACACGTTGCCCGGCGCCCTACGTGAAGACCAGCAGACTGCCACTCCAACTATGATACCGGCTTGATACCGTCAAACGATTTCGCCGTGACTATCGCCGACCTCTCCGCTCGATGCATCTACTTCGCCGCTCGGCCGCAACTCCTCCACTCAGGAACAACCCCGCCACGTTCTTGTTAACATCCATGGTGGTGCCTGGACAACTCGCCGCGAATTCCGATTGGATTAATCAATCTCTCGGCAACGGCGACAAGCAAGCAAATAAAAAAGGAAGGATGTACCACGTACGGATCTATAAGGCTATGCGACCAAGCCATGTCTAGCTACTCCGATCGGTCAGCCGATTTCTTCGCTCGAACGCCGACTTTCCGATCGACTCGTTGATTTCTCCGCCGAGTCGCCAAAACTACTCCATGAGATCACCGACTTCTCCGCTCGGCCGTCGAATTCTCCACACGACGCATCGACTTCTCCGTGCGGCACGCCGACTTCTCCGTTCAATTCGCCCCTCGGTCGCCGACTTCTTTGCTTGACTCGCCAATCTCTCCATTCGGTCACCAACTCTTCCGCTCCTCTGGTCGCCATCTACAGCCGCATGCATGTACGAGCAAGGCAACCAAGCGAAAAGCAAACACGTACATGTTCGCGTGTGTTTCCATCAACAAGCTAGCAAGGAGAAACACGTGGTCTACGTGACCACGCAACCAAGCAAGGTTGAAGTATGCATGCATCAGCGATTCTGATTGCTAGGTCGCTCCTACACCATCGCCGATCGGAAGTATTCAGGATCCATCCAGTTCAAGCTTCCAGTCGGCGACACGCGACTCCTCGTCTCGGCCGCAACGACGGCTTCTCCATCAGACAAGCTAAGTCATATTTTTAATATTTTTCTAAATATTCTCCGATCTTTATATATCTTCATATATTTCTCCGGCCGCCTTTCGCCATATTAATGCATACACGCAATGATTTTTTATCCGCCGACCAGCCGCCAGCTACGCTTTTATTCGAGTTATTCGGAAACGACCCTGGCCTCGACCTCGACTTACACATGCACGCAGCTCCGCGCTCTATGTTGTGGTCAGTCAGCAGCGGTTCCTTAGTGACTCTTGTGCTCCTACGCGTACACGAGGCATGAGCTCCTCCATGCTATGGGGTATGAGATAGCTAGGGCTGAGTGACAAGATACAAAGCTATGCTGCAGGGCACTCATATTTTTCACCATTCGGGTTGCCGACCGGCCACGTTCTGATTTGCGTTACCCAGAGACGGCTCTGTTCCTGGCTTAATCCCGAAGACGTGCATGCAGCTCCGCGCTCTGCGTTAAGGGTCGGTCAGACAGCGGCTCTTCGGCGACGTCTGTATCCCTACGCGTGCATACAGCTTCCACGCTAAGCGCTATGGGCTACGGACTAGTCGGAGCTGGTTACAATGCGATGAAGAACCAACTGGTCGTACTCCACCCATATCAATAAATTTTTCGCCGAAAACAAATATAATATCGCCAATATCACCAATACCGATTCTCGCCAAATTTTATATTTATTTTTACATCATATACTACCGATTCTCCATATTTATTGCGGGGGCCTGGTTCGGTCATCGAGCTTATTCTCTACGCTCGGGGGCTGGATCGATCTAGAAGGTCATCGAATTATCGCCAACCGGTGGTTGCACCACCGGTGCTCGGATTTCGCCGCTAACTAGTTGGTTGGACTACTCGCCTCGGATTTTATCGCCGGCCGCTTGCTTCAACCACTCGGCGTTCATCGCCATTCACCGCTTTTCTACGCTCGGTGCTCATCGCCGACGCCCCTCGCCGCTTCGTCTCCGCTCGGGGCTCATCGCCCGACCGCCACTCACCGCTTTTCTCCGCTCGGTGCTCATCGCCGATCGCCCCTCGTCGCTTCGTCTCCGCTCGGGGCTCATCGCCGACCGCCATTCACCGCTTTTCTCCGCTCGGTGCTCATCGCCGATCGCCCCTCGTCGCTTCGTCTCCTTTCGGGGGCTCATCGCCGACTCGCCACTCGCCGTTCATCTCCGCTCGGCGTTCATCACCAATTACCGCTCGCCATTCGTTGCCGCTTCGCTGCTTATCGCTCATCGCTGTTCGACGCTCGATTTCTTCATACACGTGTCACTTACTATGCTAGTGTACTATCAAGTTTCTCCATGCTGTTCGGTTCGAGTGCTGATCCTGGGCGGCCCTTCGGGATCTTGATACGCACATAACAAACTAAGCCGGGGGGACTGTCTATTCGCCTGGTTATTGAAAATCTTCTATTCTTTGACCCTGCTACAAGATGCTTTGCTATCTTCCAGCAGGCTCGGGGACTGCGGGTGTACACGTCACCTCACGGTGACTTGACGGGTGTACACGTCTCTCGACATGAAGAAATCTCAAATTCAATTTTTGAGCCTCTTGCATCCTCTGAGCAAGTCTTACCTGAATAAGCTCGAGCTCCATCGCCGACCGGCTTGCTCAAACTTCATCGCCGACCGGCTTGCTCCGACTCCATCGCCCGACCCGGTGCGCTCGACTCCATCGCCCGACCAGTGCGCTCGACTCCATCGCCGACCCGGTGCGCTCGACTCCATCGCCGACCGGTAAGCGCTCTAGCTCCATCACCGATCGGTTCAACTGGTTGGACTCTTCGCTCCGACCGCTTGGCTTCGGGTTTAGCGACATTGCTCAAAGGATACAAGAGGCTCGGGGACTAGGCGTGGGGGTATAACCCCCGGTACCCTCATCATGTTATATGGGCCGCGCCATCCATCGCGGACCGGCCTATGAGTTATGACAGATGTTGTAATCTTCATTAGTACCAACTCGGATACTTTACTTGTAAGCCTGTCCCCTCCAGACTATATAAGGAGGAACAGGGGTACCCCCATAATCAACGCGAATACATCATAGAACACAGGATGTACGGTATTACGTCACACCGACGGGGAACAACTGTATAAATCTGTGTCTACGTGCTTGTGTTTGGGTTACCATCTCGTTCTTGATCTCGCGCACCCCACCACCATCATCTAATCTACCACCTCGGGCACCCCCCAAGGTAGGCTGCCGACCAGATATCGTCGACAGCTCCTCAATGTAGTCATATCCATCATTCCTCTGATGCATCGCGCCGTCCAGCTCATGCTGAAGACGAGCGTTGGTTTGCTAGAGCTTGGTGATGACTCGAAGATCCGACTGCTCCTGCCTCAGCTGTCCCTCTAGCTCGGACTTCACTTCATCCCTTTCGGCAATTGCTATGCTACGCTCCTTGGTGGCGATAGCTAGCTCGGCCAGACAACTCGGCTATCTTTTGCTTCTTGGTTTTCTTCTTCTCAAGATTAGGCTCGCTTGGGCGGCCGAGATCGTTGCGGCGTGGTGCCATCGGTGACGTGGCACACCCCTAGGACCGGTCTTCTTGCGAGGAGTCTGCTTGGTACGGGCCATCCTGTAGAAAGCAAAGATAGAATCTATAAGATTGAGAACCTTAAAGTCAGCAAGAATAGGATTGATTTTACTTAGCCCAACCACTTTGTTTCGGGAATTAAATTTTTAAACATGTGAATTAAATATGATGCATGATCGGACCTACGGATCGAGTAAAATCTTTTTAAACTTAACATAAGCATACTTTTAGCAATATAGGGCAAAAGAGAAAATACATGATACTCCGCTTAAGACTTTTATAAATAGCACCTATGGGGGCTACTAGAAAGAATTAAGACGGAGGGCGAGAAAGCAATTTGAACTAAAAACCCTATTTTAATATTTAGATCCAAAACATTTTGAAGTTTTTGAAAAGTAATACTGTAAGTATCTTTGTAAGTACCGCTCTGATACCCTCTGTGGCAGAATCTTCTAAATTATATGGCCCACAAGCACTGACCTTGTCCTTAAGACCTCGATCAACCATGCTTATACACCATATAACCTAGAATGTTCCGTCGGGTGGATCCCCGATAAACCACAAACACTCCAGGATCGATACTTACAGATACATCACAGTATTACAACAGCTTTCATACAAAATACCAGAGTAGCGGAAGACTTACAATAACTTAATGTACAAACATTTTGTAAAACTTATACAAACCAGAGTATTATTACAAACAGCGGAAGTATCATTATATAACTTTATTACACTCACTCAACAAAAGGTGCCCTGCCCAGAGGCCACTCAATTCACTCTTCCTCGACACTTCTTCAACAACCGTCATGCGGCAAGGGCCGTAGCACGCTTGCCCATGCGGTTCACACGCAAATGGGGTTAAACAAACCCTGAGTACAAAAAGTACTCCGCAAGACTTACCCGACCAAAATTGGGGAGAAGACTCAGGAATGCTGGCTAATAGGAATCAAGGTGAGGCTTTAGCAAGATCAAAAGACTCTTTTTTTGCTAAAAAGACTAAGCCGGTCCTTAATGTATCAATCACTTGTCAAACATATACCGAATTCAAAACTTTCCATACTCAACTTCCATTATTACTACGATCTTTGGTGCGAGGATCACGGCTCCCATATCGTGGAGCACACGACGATTCGAACCGCTTATTATACCCAAATTGGGACTTCCTAGCCGCACGATGTATGCGGGACCAACATCTTACATACATCAACTCACGCCCCGATTTCTCCCTACCGACCGGAGGTAGGTTACACCACCACCTCACTACGGCCGCTCGGTCGCTTCGGGCGGTGCGCATCGTAGGATGGGCACACGCTACTTGTCCGTTCTAGTAAAAGATAGTCCAAGTGGAGTTTACCGCCATTAGCATGCGACTAGTACTATCCAATAACCTCATGATCCAAGGGCCAAGCAACGAACGGTGCTTAACCGACACAAGTGGACGACACTACACCAGGGCAGTAACCCCTCCTGATGCAAGTCACTCCACCGGCGTCTCGATTTACTTATCATCATGTTCTTGGGCGTACCCCTAACCCGGCCAAGGTGAGAGGTAGGCGACAAGCAACATCAGATTTTCATAAATTCCCTTCAGGGATCATTGTGATCACACCTTTGTAAACAGTTTATCAAAACCCTACACTAGTAGCAAGACTAAGCGCATACTAAGCATTTCGAAATCAAAACAAGTATCCAGGATAATATATCAAGGTATGGTAAATGCATCAAGTAGGATAACACACAACTCCTACACCTAATGCAAGATCATCACATGAAATCATAAAAACTTTTCGAAATACAAGGCGGTTTGAATGCATCCGGGGGCTTGCCTTGGGGGCTCGACGAAGTGAAGTTCAGATACCCAATCACCGGGAGCAGATCCAACCTCTTCGGGAACAGAGACGGCTCGACTCCCTCCTCGGATTCGACGGCTACGATAGAGAATGCATGATTACAATGCGCGGTGAATGAATGATCATGCAATAATGATGCAACGACTCTTAATCGATCTTGAGTACAACTTTTCCTTCACGGTACCCTTATACTAAGAAGGTATAACTAGCGTCGACGACGACGGACTAGCGATACGCAATCAACATGAAATGCCGAAGGTCATCAGGGTTAATGACCTAGGGTCATCACTCAATCCCAAAATCAAGCAACCTTATTAGTGATTAAAGGTGATTACTAATTTATTGACCATTTTTACAGTCGTTGAAAGCTACTAATTACTTTGCTAAATGGAAGATTAATTAAACCCTAATTAACTAAAGGATTAATTACTTAAACATTAATTAATAAAGGGATTAATTAAGCATAATATAAAACTTAATCAAAACTTAACCAAACTTCATAATTAAGATCATCATACTCTAATTAGCACACAAAACCATTTTCATAATTTTTGGAGTTATATTTTAATTATTAAAAATCATGGAAGTTGCATTTATTAATTAAAGGAGCAAATTAAAGCATAATTAAATTTTATTGCAAAACCAGGGGTTAGTATTTTTCATGGACAGAGCATAGTACAAGGAACACATACATATTTTTGTTGCATTTTTATTTGCCCAAAATAAATTACACTAAAAAGGTGAAAACTAATTTCAGAAAAACATAAAAGAAAAAAGAAAAGAGTAAAACTCCTCCTCGCGGGCTTCAGCATGCGCGCCCCACCCGGCCCGCACGGCCCCGGCCACGCTGTCTGCCTTAGCCTCTCTCTCTCTCTCTCTCCCACTTTCCGACAGGCGGGCCATGCTGTCGCCTCTCTCCTCTCCTTCACCTCCGTCGAGAACAACGATGAGAGCGGCTAACTGCCGCCGGCCCGTTTTCGCCGTGGCGACTCCCGACGAAACCAACCGCACCGACGAACTCCACCCATTACCCCCCGCCCTAACGAACTACTACTCGACCTCGATTGACCACTTGGAGCATGCACACCGAACCCCAGGGCGGCCCGACGGCCGACGGCGGACCACGACCGAAGCTCACGGAGCTCCTCCGACGGAGCTAACCACCCCGACTTCTTCCTCTCACCGAAGCGATCACAACGAGCTATAAAAGCGGCCTCTGCGCTACCGGAGTAGACATGGCGACGGCCGAGGCGGATGACAAGACGACGGCGCGCCAGCGGCACGTCCGGCCGTTCCGGCTAACCCACGACGAGATAAACGCAACCATCACCTTGGTTAAGATCAAGAGCTCACCACGGCTTCAAAACAAAAGTGAGACGGGCTTGGGATGGACAAAGGGTGGATGACGCGGCGGCAAATGCTGGCGTGAACCGAGGGATATGACGGCGTTCCGGTGCGTCGAGAGCTCCTCTGCGCCAATGGACAAGTCGAACGTGATCCCGTGAGCCAAGGCAAAACTATCAAAGCAAAAAGTTGAACTTGAGATGTTCGGACGAGCTCTAACGAGGGCGGAGGCTCACGCACGGCGGTAGTTGGTCGGAGATGGAGAAGACGAGGTTGCTCTGGCGATTTCGGCGATGTCAAGGAGCGAGCAAATGATTCGGTGAGTGCGCAACGAAGTTGCGGAGCAGGTGGCAAAGGCAATTGGACGGCGATGCTTTGTGGAGTGCTTGAATTTGACAGAGAATGGCGGCGGTCGGCGGTGAGCCAGGAAGAAGAAAGGAGGCGTCGACGGCCGGTGCATGGTTTTTATAGGGCAAGGGATAGTTGGACAGGTGGAGGGAACGTTCACGACGCCGTTGAGCTGGTCGGCAGCGCGCAAAAACCCGGAACGGCCGAGAACGGCCCGCGGCGGCCGCCGGCCGGCCGTCCGGCATGGGCACCCCCCATGCAACAACATAGCGAGCCAGCACATTTCTCCATTTTCCAAATTATTTTCAAAAGTTGAACTGTTCACAAAAATCTTCCAAAATATCAATTGTGTAACTTTTCCAGCTCTACAACTTTGATTTAAGGAGTTTGGGCAGAATCAGATTAGTTTTTGAATTTGAATTCCAAATTTGAAAAGAGACTAAACCCTAACCTTGGGAATTTCAAAATTACTTTTAAATTTTTAATAAAAGATAAAAATCTCCAAAAATAAAAGTTGTTCCATTTCTCAAGGTCTACAACTTTCATTTAGGAAGTTTTTCATGAAACCCAATAATTTTTGAATTGTAGTTTAAAACTCAAAAGGGGACAATTTGAAATTCAAATTACTTTTGAAATTACTCCAAATTTTATTCAAAAACTTGAAAAACTTTGTATACCAAAGTTGTAGAGCTCAAAGAGATGCACAAACTGTATTTTGGAGTTTTTCCCAAATTTTGAATATTTTGAGGTGAAATTATGAAGGGGGTAAAAACACTTTGAAAATCTCCCTTTTTGAAATGATTTTTAAATTGAATTTTTGGGCAAATAAATTATGATGATGTGGCACTTTTTCAAACCCAACCAATAGTACACTTTCAAAGTACAAAGTTCATACTTTGAAATAATGCCATTGGTTAGCAACTTTTATTTACAAAATTAATTATGGTTAGCTTACCAAATTTGAAAATGATATTCAAAATCCAACACTTAGCCTTCATGCTAGGGTTTGGAATTTTGAATGCCAATTCAAACTTGATTCTCTCTTGCACCTCATTTGATTTAGAAAACTTGTTTAAGGTGAAAGTCGAGGGTTAGCCAAGCACTTGCAAACATCACGGTTGATTTTAATTGATTGGTTTTATTTAAGAAATCAAACATGTGAGCGAGGATTCAAATTATAAACATAAGCACATGTAATACAAAGGAGCTCAAACAACACCCTAGAATCGTAAACTCATTTTAATTGTTTGAATTAGGGTTTTCTAATCATGAATGCTCATGCAATGATGATGATGACATGGCGGGGTTTTGCTTAACGTAACACCGGGGTGTTCTGAGGGAAGGAAGGAACACGACCGCACGAGAGACCGATGCCGGGGGATGCGGCGGAGATGCAGCCGGCGAGCCTCGCTCTTTGCCCTGCCAGCGCGCCGAGGAGCCCGCCGCGGAGGATGGTGGAGAGGAAGGGGGCTGCGAGAGCCCCCCAGGCGCCCGGCGCACCACTGCCGAGGGGGCGCCGTTGCCTCGCATCTGCTTACCGCCGCCTCGCGGCCATCGCCCGTTTGGGAGGGAACAGGGGAGAGAGAGAGGAAGGGGGACGGAAAGCGGTGAAACGAGTGCCGTGAGGGTGCAGGAGGCCGCGAATCCTTTCCGCAATAAGGATGTACACTAGGAAGATATGCTTGGCACACACCGCGCACGGTTGGTCTACGTGCCAATGGTTATTGTGTACTTGTGTGTTTCTTCTGGTCTACGCATGCTGTCTTATATTTAATGAAATTCTCATCCTACACGGTTATGAAGCATTGCAACTTATATTTTTTAAAAAGGAGGATGCCAAATATGAATAATGTTAAGGTTAAAACATAAACATATGTTAAGTTGGCAAATGCTACAACTATTAAGCATGATGGCTTGTAGTGCGTGTCATTTTATTCTTGGATCGGCAATATGGGAACAACGGGATCGGTGGCATGCCATGAGCCCATCATATGTCACACCGATTACAGACCAAGTACAATTGCGATTAGAGATTATTTACAATATGATTTGCATGAACAATATATCTTAATCTCCATCAATTGCGGAGGTAATTTAAAATAGTATATCAAGAACGAAATGCCCTAAATATGGAAATAAGAAACAAATATTGGCACGCATAGATAACATGAGGGGCGATAAATTTGTTGATGGTTACGTGACCACTGATTCTCGGTCTTTTTGCTAGCACTTCACACGTGGTTCATCCTGAAGTTTAAATTTTCTGGCGTGGAAGTGGCACACAAATCCATATAGAATTACAGTAATCTATATAGAAATAGCTTATCACATATAGTTGGCAACAATTATGTTTAAAAGGGACGAAGCAATTACCATCAAATATGGACCGTCATGGCTCGGGGCATTATATTTGTCAACAATTATTGCCCATTGACAACATCGGGCACTCCGCCATTGAGTTTGCGAGTCCACAATGGCTAGGACTCCATGAGTGCACAGTGTCCTTTTGAAAGGAATAGGGGGTGGGGGATTTAATACTAAAATAAGTAAACAACTATTGCGTAATAGATATTATTCATTGAGCATCATCTAATGAAGCCAAACCATAAAGATATATAGTGGTCTCCAAAATAAGTAGTGAAAACTAAATTAGTCTTAGAAGAGCACATTGTGCTAAAACATGGAACCCATTAATTCAAGTAAAACAATGGCGGTTAGATCCCCGAGTATCGAGGTATGAAAATAGCACAAAGGCAGAAATTATTTGGAATAATACCATACACGTGTACTTGAGCAAAGATAAATTATGCTAAGCACGCAACATAGCACACCTACTACTTCAAAGGCAAAACCATTGCTTAGGTTTTGCATAACCGTAGAGAAAGATGGTAGCATAATATATCATCTAAAATTAGAGGAATTGTAACAATGAAAGTATATTGTAGGCATAAGGTTTACACACCGTGTAATCAGCCATCAAGTTCACTTTACCTAAGAACTATGTGGTTCTACTTAAGTTCCATTGTTCGGTTGATATGCCGTGTAGCAAGGCACGAGGCAAAGTGGTGATGGGCCGAGTGCATGGCACACCTGTACTTGAGAGTGTCGAGGTGAAGCTAAGGTCGACATATTGGTACCAGGCCGCCCGGCCGGTGGATTTCATGGGCCGACTACAACTACGGTTGCGTAGGTTCGGCTGTCAAACCGGATGCACGCCAAACACACATTTACACACGGCCGCGAAGGTTCGGCCGCCAAACATATGTAAACAAAGACATTTGCATGGTTTGAACTACATTTGCGAAGGTTTGGATGTCAAATTGGATTAAGCCCTATGCATTGTGTACATGTCTAATGCTAATCCTCTTTGCAGACCCCAACATGCATGCATCACATTTTGTAAATAAAGACATTTTGGATTAAGCCCTATGCATTGTGTACAACATGCATGCTAATCCTCTCTGCAAGGATTCAAGCAAGTCTTGTGCCATCGGTAACAAACAAACAATCATGTGTTTCATGCTTTTGCAAAACAGATGGTTACCTTGAAGTTTGGAGCATCCTCCGGTCTTGAGAAAAGACCAGCTTGTAGCTGCACAACAAAGGAACATAAACATGACCCTTCTTCATCGGTAGCGGCCAGACCTGAATAGCATCCATGATATATTCCGACAGCGAGAGTTAGTTCTTGAACCTGGCCGAGGTTCAAGTAGCCTGCAGTAACATTGTAGCCGGCAATGGCAGCCTCACCGGGCTCGGATTCGATCCTATAACCGTCTCGAACTTCTCCAATGCCACCTCATATTTCCCCGCCTTTGCATATATTTTTTGTTCCGTTCAGTCGGCAAGAGAATTCAAAACTGAAGCAAGCAATCACATTGACATAGATGGCGCGGTCGGTCAGGTGTTGAGGAATGAATCATTTCACCGACTTGTAGAGGTTGAGCCCCGTGCGGAGATCCGCCTCCCTCTCGCATCTTACGCTCCATCTTCCTCCTGTAGTTTTGCAGCTGCGTGCGAGGTTTTCGAGACATTTCCATGAGCCAAAAAAAACCATTCTGAAGATACAGAGCTCATGCTTCTACTCTCGTACTCACCTGGATCTCCCTCACCCTGCCGCTGACCACCCCGGAGTTCCTCTCAGATCTGATGATCTCCTTCTCGGTGAGGTCACCGGCGCCGTCCCACTTACCTGACCAGCACCATGAATTCAGCAAGAATCAATTTCATTTCTTTCAGAAAATTAATGAGATGAATGATGATTGCGTTCAAAAAAAGAGATGAATGATTCAAAGGCACGTAGGAATGTAGGATAGATTTTCTTACCAAGCCTCGTCTCCATCTTCATGTAGAGAGGCCCGATCCTCTGGCAGATGCAGTACATGGTCTGTCCGTACCCGGCCGCGGGCCAGATATCGTCCCCGAAGACGGAGCTGGTGGCGAGCACCTTATCGCCGACCTCGAACTGGCCGGTCCGGTTGGCGGCGGCGCCGGGCTGGATGGCGTCGATGTAGGTGCCGCCGTCGCGGCCCTTGGTGACCTTGAGCCCGTACGGCTTCTGGATCGTCACTCGTACTCCTCGTACGGGCGCTCCTCCTCGTCGCCTTGCTTGTTTGACCAAGATTCGGACCTCCAAATCTCACATCCAGCGAAAAATCACGGCAGGGAGCAACGTCACTGCACCTAAAGCAGATTTCTCACAGGGGAAAGTAAGAAGAGAGAGAAGAAGGAAGAGGGCATGGACCAAACCGAGCAGGGACGATGCGAGGAATAGCAGACACCAGCACTGGCGGCGGCCGCTTTCACCGTGCTGTGGCCGGGGACGGCCACCGCCGGGGGAAGCGTGCGGGCGTATGGGCCTATGGAGCGGCACCCGGCCGCCGTGGAAAACCGGCCG
Organism: Chrysopogon serrulatus; assembly: GCA_015844335.1. NCBI lineage: Eukaryota > Viridiplantae > Streptophyta > Magnoliopsida > Poales > Poaceae > Chrysopogon > Chrysopogon serrulatus. The sequence goes on along the minus strand of JADLZL010003001.1, from coordinate 74,797 downwards.
GGTCGCGATCGCCCCGCCGAGCCACGTCGCGGGGGTCAGCGTCGCCGGCCCGTGCCACGCGAGGGGAGTGCGTGGGAGGGAGGAGGTCCGATGCCGCCGCCATCGCCAGGCCGTCGCCGACTGCCGTGCTCGGGTCGGGAAAAAGAGAGAGGGAGAGGACGCGACACTTCGAGTGCAAGGCTTCTTTTTTTTTTCTAGTTGAGGCGAGGCGTCCGGGAGAAACAGGACAACGCGGCAGGAGCACAGTACATCGTGGGCCCAGAGGCGCTGGGGAGGCCGGAATCCTTTCCGCGATAAGGACGTACATATATGGGAGAAAGGGAGTAGATCTATTGGAGGCTGACTGCATCCGCAGCCGTGAGGCCATCTGCACTGGGTACGGGATCACATCCGTTACCTTAGCCACATCATCTTTTACCGTGAAAAAGCCCCGCGACCGAGTCCTCAGAAATCATCCGGTGTGAGCGCGCTTCGTTATTCCCGGCGTGGTACAGGAGGGGCCGGAATCGATCGTACAGGAGGGAGAGAGAGGAGAGGGAAAGGTACAAAGACGGGCCCCACAGCTATTCCTAACAGAAAAAAATACTATAACTTACAAACCAAATGTCCAAATAAAATTTCGATTGCACCATTAAATTCGTTTCAATAAATCCTTTAAAACTAGATCACACATGGATATATTTAGATAAAGTGACAAGTAGACCCCATAGTGGATGGTAGTTGGGATGGTTGAATAAAATATAAGATAGTAGTATAGAGTAGAGATATAGAGTATGGATGGATGCGGGAGAATTGAGTTTAGAGTAGAGAATCTTGATGACTAGGATGGATAGAGTATGAATATAGAGTTTCATGAGTGCGGATAGCCTGAGGCTGGAGCCCGCTCGGTGGACGAGTGAGCGTAGCAGCGGCGAGGGAGAAGAGAGAAAAGGAAATCAGGTTCGAGACGACTGGAGTGGGCTCTCTGTAAAATATCAGAGGGGGTTTATGTAAGGAGGAGATAATTTTTGGATTTTCTCTACTTTGGATAAAATAATTTTTATATTAGGGTTTTATATGAAAAAAGAAAATTCAAAAGTGATTCTGGCTTAGAAATGATGAACCAGACTGCAGATTAATAATTCAGTAGAAGACGGAGGGTGTTCTGTGAAACCTATAGTGCCACCTATCGCCTCGCCAAGGAGCCACCAATACTTAGAATTCTATGGTGGTAGCAAACTAATTCAGCACATCCAGCTTATCAGCCAATAGTGTTTTTTTCTCAGAGAAAATTAGTTATTTAAGCTTATCAACCAACTTAGAAGTCCACTGAAACATCCCATAAGTTGGTTTTAAAGAACCCTGAACTGATGACCAATAGGGTCGGGGTAGAACAAGAAAATTGGATATTTGGGACTCCAAATAAAGCGCTTCACAGATTTAGGATTCCAAACATCGACGATTCACCATCAGAGTGTTTTAGGCCCTGTTTAGTTGAGCTGTGACTTTTGAAAAAGCTGTTGTGAGCTATGGAAAAGCAGTTATGACAAAAGCAAAAGGCGGTTTGATTAGAGCAACTATGAAAATGTAGGCTATGGAAAGATACGTGTAATGCCATGAATGTCTGTGGAACTGTTTATATGCAAATTGCTTTTAAAAAACTAATGTGTTCACTAATTCACGTATAAATGTCTATTTTGGAATTTTTAAAAAAACTTTTTAAGTTTTTCATGCATCAAATTGTCCGTGCATTTTCTGCAAATTTTGTTAGAAAAGTAAAAATTTACGCTATCGATTGATTCACTGTAAAACAACAATTTTAGAAAAAGGGAAATTAATTTTTGTAAGTCTGCACACACCCTTTTTTAGGAAATTTAGATTATTGCCATTATAATTTTTGGAGTTTTGAAATTTACCATTACAACTCATCTAATTAGAAATTCGCCATTATAACTCTTGGACTCCTGGTGTCTGCCATTTCATACGTATCCCGCCATCTTGGGCCATTGTCACGCTTGATACGTACGTATACCGTCCGACTCCGTTTCTCCTTCTTCCTCTGCTCGAGCAGTAACCCAGGCCGGCACCGCCGGAGCCCCAGCTCCCCGCCAGCGAACCCGCCCCATCCGACACCTATTTCTAAGGGACAGTGAAGCTGCTGCTGCATTTGAAGCTATTTTCTGAACTTCTGTAATATAATGGAGTCTCTGGATGTGGAATTTGGGTGCCTGAAATGACCTGTTCAATGTCAACTTGATGTACTGCCTTTTGCCTCTTTTGTATGACCTGTGCACTGAGCACTGGATGTGTGGCCGTGAACTGTGAGTACATGTAGGGCCTTTTGCTTCTTCTGGTTACTTCTGGATGTGGAGTTTAGGTGTGTGTGAGGATCTGTGAACTAGGTGAAATAGCCAATTTGGCCCTTTAACTATCATGCAAGGCTCAATTTGGCCCCTGAACTATCAGAACGTCCACTTTGGCCCCCTAATCTTTTGATTTCAGGCTCAATCTCGTCCGTTCACCACGATTGCTCGCCATATGGATAGAGGACATGCAAAAAAGTCAAATTTGTCCATCTCTATTTTCTTTACATCGTGGCCGCTCATGGCGATTGTCTTATTTCCGTTTCTCTCCGTCTCCATCCTATCGATCTCTGTCCCCATCCACCCATGGAGGCTAGGGCAGCCGTGGAGACGTGGTTATGGGGTGAGCCCTGGATGCGTGCCGGTCCCATGGAGGCCACCACCCGCTGGGCGCGCTCGTGGAGGCCTGCCACCGAGAACTTGCACTTGTGTACGCGCGTCCAGCAGATGTCGTGCCTGTGTCTCTAGCCACCACAGAGAAAACAATAGGAAGGAAAGAACAGAGAGAAACGTCGTGAGCGGCCAGCACAAAAAGAAATTAGGGAGGGGCAGCATCGACTTTTCGCGTGTTTATCTGTCCACGTGTCCAGCAAAATAGGCAAATGGATGAGATTGAGTTAAAAATCATAAGATTAAGGGCCAAAGTGGCCGTTTTGAAAGTTCAGGGGCTAATTTGAGCCTTTGGCGATAATTGAGGGGCCAAAACGACTATTTTGCCTGTGAACTACATGGCCTATAATGATCTATTTTCTGTAATGCTTGGAAACTTGAACAAGCTGAAATGCTTTTGTCAATCAATTGTCAGTTTAAATTAAAATTTTCAGTTGTGCTGAATTTTCAATCAATAATTATGCTTTTAGTGTTCTGAATTTTCAGCATGTACAGTTCAGTGTTGCTTCAATTTCAATAAAAAATTTTCAGTGTTCTGCGATGCTTCAATATAATTATTTCAGTGTGTTGCAATGCTTTTGAACTGATATGCAATTCCAGTCTTTTTTGATATATATTTGTCAAACTGAATTTCAAGACACACGTTTCAAACTGAAATCTCAGTTTCATTATTGCTATGACAAGATACAGCACCTTTGAGCAATAAACTGAATTTCGAAACTGAGATTATATTAGCATAAAGCAGCTGTTAGTACAGACTGCTATTGTCATACATCAGCTAAGGACTTACAAATGCAACACACACTCCTCCCAAATGGTACAATCGACAACATTGATTACTTCCATTGGCTCATAAGGCAGCCAATTGCTACACCTACACACACGGCTGCAATAGCAACTTTTTCTATAGGACAGGCATCGGCTAAATAGGTTGCAATGCATCCTTCACATCGGCGCAACAGGCACCAGGTGCATCCTTCACAAGTCGTCGCGTGCCTGGCAAAAAAAGATATTGAATCCTAATGTGACTGGCAAAGGATTTCGAAAGATATTGAATCCTTTGCCAGTCACCTGCCTCTTAATTAGGATTTCGAAATCCTTTGCCAGTCACCTGCCTTCTAGCCAGCTGGAGATGCACATCAGGTGACAGACAAAGGATTCAATATCTTTTTTTGTTTTTCTCTAACTATAAGACTTAAAAGACAACTAGCAAATATGCCCGTGCGTTGCAACGGGATAACAAAAGAACTACCAAATCTTAATGGAAATAAAGAAAAAAAATATTATAGATCTATTTATAGTTTACTTTTTTATATAAATTTTAATGACTATAATTTATTTTATGATGATCATGGCATCCATAATAGAGTTAATATCATTAATAATGTGACAGTGTCATGTTAAGACCGTAACAAAGTAAAATAATCCTATTGTTCTAAATTGTTAGTTATTCAAAGTTTTAGATACATAGTTTTTACTAAGCTTCTACGTATATATCATGTCTAAACATATAGTAAATAAAAGGTATACGTATCTTAAGAAGTCAGAATGATTTACAATTTAAAATAGAGGGGAGCATAACCTGTTTTTCAATTGTAAGGCATAAAAATATTTACTCATAATCGCTGTCCCCGTCATGCGCCTGGTCCCGGCGGTGGTGGTCTCCTCCCGGGGCGCGGCCTGGGAGGCGTTCGCGGCGCACAATGACCGACGCATCACAGCGCGGCTCGTGGACCCTGCGCGGCGTCCTGGCCGCGCACATCCCGCCCACGGCGCGGGAGGCGAAGGTTGGGGAACTTCGTCGCGTGCCTCCATGCGCGCAGGTGGGCATGGTGGTCGGCGTCAAGGAGGTAGTCTATGGCGCCGTCGCGAGCCTTGTCTCCATCGCGATGTTCCCCATCGACGTCGTCGACGTGGGCGGCACAGCCGAGGCCGACACAGCGGCAGCGGGCCATGGGTTGCTGGAGCTCATGAAGGGACTCATGGAGTGCATCGGCAGGTGGAACGTGTCCGACTTCTTCCCATTCCTAAGAGCTCTTGACCTCCAAGGATGTCATCGCCGGGTGGCCGTGCAGCTGGCCAAAGTTCTCTAGGCCTTGGGTGACATCGTCGACTGCAGGTTGGTCGAGGAGGCTTCTTCCGGCGACAAGCACGGTGACTTCCTCAACGTCGTCTTAGAGCTCGAGTCCATGGGCAAGATCACCCGCGACAACCTAACCCTGATTCTCTTCGACATGTTCGCTGCCGGGAGCGACACCATGGCGCTGACCGTGGTGTGCGCGATGGCTGAGCTGCTCCGCAACCCTGCCATCATGGCCAAGCTACACGCGGAGATCAGGGACGCCCTGGGTGACAAGGATGCCGTCGAGGAGTTCGACACGGTGGGGCTGCCGTACCTACAGACCGTGGTGAGGGAGGCGATGTGGCTGCACCCGCGGCGCCCATGCTGCTGCCGCACATGGCCGTGGATGATGGCGTCGAGATCGGCGGCTACGCGCGCGGTGCCGCGGGGATGCACGGTGATCTTCAACTCGTGGGCGATCATGCGCAACCCAGCGGCGTGGGAGAAGCCCGACGAGTTCATGCCGGAGCAGTTCCTGGGCAGGGAGGTGGACTTCCGCGGGAAGCAACTGGAGTTCATCCTGTTCGGCTCCGGCCGCCGGCTGTGCCCCGGCGTGCCCATGGGCCATGGCGGAGCGGGTGGTGCCACTGGTCCTGGCGTCACTGGTGCAAGCGTTCGAGTGGCAGCTGCTGGCCGGCATGTCAGCGGAGCAAATCGATGTCAGCGACAAGTTCACCACCAGCAGCGTTTTAGCCTTTCCTCCCATCAAAGCTGTGCCTCTAATCATGATGTGCGTCGGTCGTCGGGTGGAGGCCACCGCCAAGAGAATAGGTAGGTCACATGGCTTCTTTTTTGGACTGGGTCGTATCACACTTGGATACGTATCAGATAGCTGCAATTGTTTTTACGTCCGAATCAATCTCTTGGTTGGACAAAACAAGAGGTGGACAAAAAAATAGACTGAAAGTTTTGGCTCTTTAACATTAGGCTCATTGCCGTGGATTGCGACGCGGACATCTGTCGCCTCGAGCGACGAGGATCGCGATGTGCTCACGTTCGAGCTCCTCCGGGGACAAGCCGCTGTCATCTCTGGGCGTTCAACTGCTCCCATGTCAGCCTAGCTTCTTCGTCGATGTCTGCGACCAGCTCGACCCTCCACCAGGGCGAACTACTTCAGTGCATGCCTGACTGGATGCCTGATAAGGCTGCCTGCATGAGAGCTCCACGGCGAGGGCGCGCTAGCGTCCATGGTGTCGGCACCTCGGCGGTGCAGTCCAGAAGATGGTGAAGGACCTGCTCGGTTGCCTGCCTGGGTGGGAGTTCTTCAGACTGGCTGGTGACCCAGTTGTTCGGCCTAATCGATTAATGAACTTGTTAGGTTTACCGGGCTTCAGGGCGTACGAGGTTGCGGACTTCAGGTGGAGAAGACGGTCGAGATGGACGGAGCCCATCAGGATGAACCACAACTTGCGGCCGGCACTGGTTTGGGCTAGGAACGGCGACAACGTGCAGGTATTGGTGTCCATGCTCCAGCAGAGGCACATATGGACACTTTAAAATCAGAGTTCCTCAAGCTTCTTCATACTTGCATCGGATTGCACACAATACATTCCCGTCGATGCTACGGCAATATTTGGCATGGAGAGGTCACGTCACGTTTGGCTCTGTATGGAGGAGGAAAATTAACTACACACGTTGCTAGAAACAGAAAAGAACAAAGAGGAAGAAAGAAGGAACTTGAAGCGGTAACGTAATTTAAAACGGACTATGCTACAGTTCGACATGCAACAAAAGTAGATGATATGGACAAATAGAAGGACGTAAGATGGCAGAACAAAAAATAATATGCCAGAAATTTTGGCTTTTTAGTATTAGGTATAGATATAGATTTTTTCTACAAATAGATCTCTAGAAGAGAGGATAATCAAATTAGATTATGCTTCTTCTGTCACCTAAAATAAGTTACACATATAGGTACTCGGAGACCTATTTTGCGTTTGGATATCATAATAATTCTCTTGTTGGATACAGCCTGGGCTTATGACAGCGAAGCCATTTTTCTTCTTTTCAGATTTCCGCCACTACCTCACTATAAACACCTGATGAATCCTATATAGTTCTTTTAAGGCCCATAAAGGCGGCTTTCGCTTGACTTCACAGCCCGCCACAGCCCATCAGGAGTCCAAAGCCCGAGCATGTCCGTCCCCTCGACCACGCAGCCCAGAGGCCGGTGAGCGCAGCCCAGTGTCATCCGACACTTTTCCCCGACCCGACTCCGGCGATCCCCCCGCCATGGCCGCCGCCGGCGAGGCCTCCAGCAAGCTCCTCCGCTTCCTCTACTTCGTCGGCGCCGGAGGTACCTTCACCCCTACAGCTCTTGCACATGTGCGCGCCTTCGCCTCCTGACGCCTCTCGTTTTCTCCTCCCCAGTCATCTGCACCAAGGCCATCAACACCTATCGCGACTACGAGCACAGGAAGGAGGCATCCGCCGCCGCCGCCGCCGAATCGGCGTTGGCTGCTGCTGCGGCGGCCGAGCCAGCTCCTGCAACCGCCGCCGCCGCTGCCGCGAAGCCCTGATTGCGGAGGAGGGCCTGTCTTCGCCGGTTAGGGTTCTCTGGATGTTGCTCTTCAGATTCCAGAAGGGAAATAGATACTATCTTTTGGTCCTGATGTTTTTGTCACATGTATCGTGTTGTCTTGACATGAATCATCAATAATAATCCTTCATTTCCTGTCTCATAATCATGGTGCTACTAGCTTGAATTTTGTTACTACTGAATTTCCCTATGATGCTTAACATTATTATGCGGTGCTAAGTATCGGTGACCACGGTGCTTTGCCTTTTGTTAATTCTGTGAGGAAAGAACCACATTATTGTTTTGTTTAGTATTGTAATCTTATTTGGGTTGCTATGTCAATTGGGGAGAATCAGTAATAAGGAAGTAGTTTGGCGCTTATAATTGAGGTATGAAATATGTTTCTGTAATCTGTATAAGATGATAGATTGTTGGATGCTATAGAGCTAGGTAGTTTACAAGTAAGAATTGAGGTAATGTATTGATCGAATTGGTGTTTCAGATAAGGTTTAGTTCTTCCTTAGAAGTTGCTGCCTGCTGTTTTCCCCAAACTTCCAATTAGATACAGATTTTTTTTGAGAGAAATGGGCAAATTCGTACAGATGCTCAAAGGCCAACGCCAACAAGACAATTACAACTCATTTGCTCAAAAGTAATGCACACCACAGTAGAAAATAAGAAGGGGGTTCGAGAGAAGCAAACATGCTAGTATTTCTGAAGAAAATTACGTCTCCTTTGGTCGATGTCTTTAGCCTGTGCTGCAACATCATCATCAGATGAGAGGCTTTCACCTTGGAAGATCCTGGTTTCTTCTTTCCAAACATCCCGCATAATGTCAAAGGTGCAGATTATGCAGCATGTAAACTCTGAACTAGAGGTCCTTTTACCTATACTTTGCTTATTTTTGATAAATTCTGTGATAGTTGAAGCTACATTTGTCAGAATTCCTTCCATTGAGTTTACTTCACGCAGAATGTATAAACATATTAATTTGAACATCATAACAAATAGGTCATGCCTTTCCAAGAATATTGCACCACAGAAACATGGTATTTAGAGGAATATTAGTTCTGCGATTTTCTGCACAGCTGATCTGTTTATTTTCTTGTGAAAGGTGCTTAATTACCCTTGTTTTTGGCACCTGTAACATTGCATTCGTGTTATCTTTTTATTATTTGTTTTCTTACCATTTAAGTTTCGTACTTTCCTCAGTGATAATTTTCTAAAGGCAATAGTAGTTCTGTCCCAAAGCAAAGCAACAGGAAAAATGCTTGACAGTGCTGATCATTGTGCTTCTATTGGTGAAAGGAACAGGAGTTCCATGCTGAACAACTGCTACTACAAGAAGAAAGCTGGCAAAAAGGATATCAAAGAGCTCTAAAACTTGATGCTCAATCGAGCAAGGTCCTAGCTCTTTGAAAAAGGGGGGAAACCAGAGGGAGAGGATGGATTGTAATCACATCTCAGAAGAGATTGCACTTAAATTACGACCGACTAAGAGGATGGCTTCATTGATGATGACTGAGCCACTGAAGGAGTCAGCTTCTCCTCAGATTGGCTGCTCCAGCAGATGTCGCTGAGTGTAGGTCTTAGGCCCTTCTTGCAGAACCTCTCATACTCCAACGTGTCGCCTGCCGACTTCTTCACTTCAACGACATAAAGTGCCGGTGTCACCTCGAAGATCTCGGCGTCGATCGCAAGCTGCCCCTTCCTCCCTTCTTTGGACCCCTGCAGCTTCACCAGCCCGTCCTGTTTCTTCACCATGAAGCGCTCTGTCTCAGCAATCTGCTCCAGCTTTGACACTATCGCTGACGCCGGCTTCTGGGTCATGAACCGTGAGTTGCTCGCCTTCTGTTCTTGTTCCACTGCGAACAGGCCTGACAGATCGAATCCTCTGGAATGGGAGATGATGTCGAACGCGTTCAGGCTCGTCGGCTTCAAAGAGCGGCCCGTCGCCGGCGATTCCACCTTTTCGTTTTCGTCGGTGCTGAAGGCAACCTGAACATCCTTGAGGCTGTTGGCGCCTTGCGGCTGTGCCAACAATGCAGCCGGCTTGTACCCCTTCTTGAACCACGAGTGCTCGACCAGCTTCTCGATGGTGATCCTGGTGTTCGGGTTCGGATCGAGGAGCTTGGAAATGAACCGCCGCAGATCAGAGGAGAACCACTGTGGGTACTTGACGTCACCCCTGCTGATCTTGCGGTACATCTCCATGAGGTTGGAGTCATGGAACGGGAGGTAGCCGGCGAGGAGGACGAAGAGGATGACGCCGCAGGACCAGATGTCGGCCTTGGCTCCGTCGTAGCCCTTCTTGTTGATGATCTCCGGCGCGACGTACGCAGGCGTGCCGCAGGTGGTGTGCAGCAGCCCGTCCTGCTGCTGGCACTCCTTGAGGGCGCTGAGGCCGAAGTCGGTGACCTTGAGGTTGCCGTGCTCGTCGACGAGGAGGTTCTCCGGCTTGAGGTCCCGGTGGTACACGCCGCGGCTGTGGCAGAAGTCGACGGCGCCGATCAGCTGGTGGAAGTACCTCCTGGCGACGTCCTCCTTGAGCCGGCCCCGGGCGACGCGGGCGAAGAGCTCGCCGCCGCGGACGTACTCCATGGCGAAGTATATCTTGCTCTTGCTGGCCATCACCTCGTGCAGCTGCACGACATTGGGGTGGCGGACGAGGCGCATGACGGAGATCTCCCGCTTGATCTGGTCGATCATGCCGACGCGCAGCACCTTCTCCTTGTCGATGCACTTGATGGCCACGCTCTGGCTGGTGGCGAGGTTCCGGCCATGGTACACCTTGGCGAAGGTGCCCTGCCCGAGCATGCGCCCGAGCTCGTACCTTTTCATGAGGATGGTCGGCTTCTTCTCCATGGATCCTTGTGGATTCGTTCCTTGTCGGTGCAACGACGACGATCGACGACACCAGCAGCTAGCAGCGACGACAGCGCTATACAATGGGTTCACAAGCGTCTACTCTGCACCACTTCTTGCCTCTGACTTCCTCTCTCCCTGGCAGACAGGGAGGAGAGGAAGGAGAGGTGAAGGGCGACAGAGCAGGCGCTGTGAGAGGAGGAAACTAACACACACGACTGGTGCGAGTGCTCAGGATCCTCCTCCAATGGGGAGGAGAAAAGGAGGCCAGAAATCAGTCTCTTGTGGTGGTTAGAGCTCCTCCCTGTGACATGAGGCCAGGATTGCTTCTTCTTCTTCTTCCTCTAAGATTGATCGGCTGACTAGTAGCGACTAATAATAGGCTTGGTATTTGTGTTGGATGGCTGTGGTTCTGAGTGCTATTTGTAGGATCTGGATCCCCTGCTGCTCGGTACTGCCTGACTGATCCATGTGCAGCAGCTATCATCAATATTATGCTGGAGTTATTGCATGTGTCTTTCGTGATGGAAACCGGGTGAACAATTATTTGAGAGATGTCATTGTTTTTGCTGATTTGCATCTATGATTGGTTTCATCCAGCAGACATGAAATTGGCGAACTGCCATGTGGGCAACTGATTATGGTATGGTGTGCAGTGTAGTCTAGCAGCAGCTTACAAGTTACATACAACATGTCAAATATCTAGAGCTGCTGGCCATCAGCTGGCCAGCATGTCTCTGATGCTTCTTCTATAAAAAGATGTTAGGTTTTCTTTGAACAACAGTTTGGCGAGTAAGCATGTGTATATAAGTACGTTCTTGTTACAGTTTGGCCATCGTTGATCCAATTAATGTCTGGTGCCATCTGAACGATCATGCATGCAACTGATACCAAACCTGTCTTGCTCTGCGTTCCCTCGTTTTATTTGTGGTCTTCTGAAATTTGTACGTTGCGTGTACACAAAAGTGGTCTTCTTGTGCCTAAGCATGACTGCAACTCTGAAGGGTCCAGTTCCGTCATCTCTTTTTGCAGCATTACCAATTGCATACTGCCACTTCGCAAACGATAGGTGACCATGAAATTTTTGGAATCTGGTTTTGAATTTTTCCACTTCTTCGGCGAAAGGAATCTTCTAGAATGCTCACCTGGTTGGCTGAAGCACGCCAGGCCCCATTGGGACTCCTGGTTGGCTGAAGAGCTTTGGTCCCTCGAATTAGACTGAACACCGAACGATTAGTACTGTCTCTCATAGCAATGGCGTAGGGAGCTGTTGCTACTTGCTACTAGAGCCTGATCCACTGATGTGTACATGCATGGTTCTAGGGTCAAAGTCACAGGATTACTGCGGTCGTACTCTATCAATCATGCAAAAATAATGTGATATCCAGAAAAAATATGTGGTTCCAAACCTGCCAAAGTTCAGTTCAAAATGATGACTTGGCAAGTGGCATGCATGAATATACACGCAAGTTAGAATAGCGCATTATATATAGTACAATGTTCGCATAACGCATTATATATATACTATCAACCTATTTTAATTCCTCCGGCAACATGGACTGATATGACCGTGCCTTCATTTTCAATCGGATCCTAATTTGTGTGAAAATCTGCCGTATGGTTTGGAACCACTACGGACTTGACAATTTCAAGATTTTTTTTTTTTTGGCAAATTGGCTGGGCTTAGCTTCTGTCATCGTTTTAATAATAGAAAGAAAAGAAATTAAAACATCACTTTCGTTTGCTGGACTAAATTAAACCATGATGATCGTGTAGTTTGTTTTTATTTTTATTATTGATCATGTATTTATGTGCTCCTTCTTTCGTCTAGAAACAAAAGGAAATGCATTTACTTTTTATTTGCGAGGGAAAAAAAGCATGGCTCTTATGGCTACGTAATGCTAACTATCTTTTATTCAAATAGAGGAGTTAATTTGTGGACAGTTAAACGTCAGTGTCGTGTCGACATGCATAAATAAATAAATAGATGGCAGAGGAAGTCCACAGAGCAGCATTGAGCGATATGTGGAATGTTTCTAAGGCTAACTGATCATTGATATATCGGGTACGAAGGCTCGGAGCTTTAGATAATACTCCGTAATAGCTCAGCAGCAAAGGTAGGCCAGAAAACATCGAAATGGATGACGTTATCACATAAGTACAAAACCTAAATCACGATTCACGAACTCTACCAGTCTTTAAGCATCGAATCAGTTTAAACTCAGTTGGGTGTAAACACCCGCAAATACTCACAAACTTGAATTCTGTGAATGTTTACGTTATATTTACATCCTAGTGATAAAACCATTTGTATGGTGCATGACCAAAGGTTACAAATATTCTCAACCTTTATCTTTATGAATTATTATTACAGTACACTAATAGATTTTTAGAGTGAAGAGAATAATAAAAATGGCTTAGCACAATAACAAATAACATGACCAGGTTTCACCATATTGAAAAATTATATCATTAATTGAGAAAGAAACAATCACCTCTCTTGGAGCAACAGAACAGCTGATCAATAAGATATTGATCAATATAACCATATATGTTTTCAACCAAGTTCAAGATCAGTGGTACATAGAAAATTTTGCCTAGCATCTCCAAGGGATTTGGCAAATTGATTTGGCATTTGTTGTTGTTTGCAAACTCCCAAAACAAAATGCAAATAATTAAAATAGGCTATCTCCAAGGGAATTGGCATTTGGACTTGGCAATTAACTAATTTGTGGACCCAGGCTGTTGATGGAGGGCGCGGTGAAACGAGCTCGTGGTACACCTCGGACAGCCTGCCATTGCCATTGCCATGGCCAGTGTCGCCGCCGCCTGAGGCCTCGAGTTCGTCCCGCTCGGCGAGCAGCCTGGAGAGCTCCTCGTCGGCCGCGAGCACCACCTGGATCACAGGACGGTGGTCCTGGCTGTTGTCCTCCTGCACCACGAGCATCACGCGGGTGTTCCTCGGCACAGGAAGCTTCCTCCAGCTGAGGAGCTTGAGCAGGGTGGATTTCCCCTTGCCGTTGGGCCCGACGAGGCCGTAGCGCCGCCCGTGCGAGACCCTCAGCGAAGCGCCCCTCGAGCAGAGCCACGCCGCCCGTGCGACACATCCAAGTTCTCCACAATGATGTCCTTGGCGTTGGCGTCGGAGGCGGCCAGGACGCGCCCGCCCGATGGTGACGATGTAGGCATCGGGGTTGTCCCAGGCGCCCGCCACTTCCGTCGCCCGCGGCGCAGTGCGCGCAACCGGCCGCCTGGGCGCGAGGAGTCCACGACCGCGGGAACATCAACGCCAGCGGGGAAGGATTTTTTCCCGATATGTGCGGCTGATCGGCAATTGCAAAGGCATTCACGGGTTGGCAATTTTGCCAACTCTCCTCCCTCAAATGCAAACTTCCCCAAAATGCAAGCCTCTATTGCAAAACCATTGGATAGTAGTTTTCACCATTCTTTTTGCAAATTAGCAAATGCCAAGTCTAAATGCAAACCCCTTGGAGATACTCAAAGAAATATGCTTATGTGATGGCCCAAAGCCACACTCTTGTAACTTTTCTCTTGACCTCAATTTCCAGTAAATAATAATCTCATCAAGTGTAGCTAAGGGGATGGTGGTACAGGATCCTCATATTCCTCGTCTTTACAAACCTTTAGATAATAGAGTTGCCGCCTTAGATGCAGTATCTGTCAGCATATAAATTATGACAAATATAAGGAAACTTTTTGGCATTCATAATTATAACAAGTTTCTTATACTTGAAACTTCTATTTTGTTGTTAATTGAAAGGCAGACCTCATGCCATTTGTTTAAAAAAAATTATGACAAGGAAACAACAACACATGATAAATTTGTTCTCCAGTGACATTACAGTGGAACAAACCATGGAATGAGCAAAAAGGCGTGTGAAAGATTATTGTGAAAGATTATTGTGATAACGTTCTACTTTAGGAGAGAGATGACATTTACGCAGCTGAAAAAATATGCTGCTTACAGTTTTCTATGCCAAGATGACCTTTGCAATTTTCAGTTTTCTATGCCAAGATGACCTTTGCAATTTTCTATGCCAAGGTGCAACTCATAGAAAACTTGTATCCTTAATATGGCGCGTGAGTGAGTGCTGAGCTCTGGACCTTAGAAGAGAGGCATTAGGTGCAGGACCAGAGTCCCTTTTTTCTTAAGACATCAGATTTTAATGATTCAGAGAACATCAGCAAGGTGATAACACTAAACTATAAGTATTTTTAATCATAAAAGAAACACTAAACTAAAGAACCCCTGATTCACTGTGGTTCCATTGACTAATCAACCGCCAGGTGAAGCAAAACAGCTCCCCACCATCTAGACCTCTAAAATTTTGCATGATTTGCATAAGAAAAAATGTGTGCATCTTCTTTGCCAGGAAAGCATTTTCCTACGGTGCAAAAGTACACGAATAGTCTTAAAAAAAAGTACACTAATAGAGACATTTGGATTGTGATAACACACCTCCCGTTTAAGAACATCAGGTAGATCATCTGTTGAAACAAGACTTTGAAATTCAGCTTTCAGCCTCTCATCTATGATGCCTGACCATGTGCCAGGATGCAAAGCCAGCAGTAGAACAGTTAGAACATCTATGCTTGATGAATATTTGATGATTTCCTCTCTCATGTTTGAATTGTAAGAACTGCTGTAACGGGACATTGGTAAAAGCAGATCAACACCCTGTTCATTGTGTTCAGATGCCATAAAGCCTGAGATAACAGTCTTAGGTGCATCACCACTCGCTGGAACACATTTGAAACATGTTTCCCTGCAGCAGGAACCATCACTTGATGCAAGGTTCCCAGGTAGTATTGCTGGCTGTTGACAGCACACAGAGGCTGCAATCCTAGTAACAGGATCTTCACTTGCTGGCGAACAATTACAGCATTGGATACTAGCACATTGCAGGTCATGGACTGTCATGAATAGCCTTGTATCACGTACTTGCTGTAATACATTTTCCTGCAGGTGAGCGAAAGGCATGCTATGTAAGGCAGTAAAAGCTTTTGTTCCAGCAGCAGAAAATGAAATGGAAAAACGACCTTAACTAGAAGTCTTTCTTTCTCCTCTTTGCTTAAGCACTGCCCACCTTCCTCTTTTCTCCTGACTTCAACAGCCCATTTGATAAAAGATCCAGCATTAGCTGGAAGAGAACCAATCAAATGGGACAAAAGTATAGGAACATTGTCAAGATTCTCGGCCTTCAAAAGACTAGGTAAATCTTCGAAACAATATTTTGTCATGCTTTTCCAGCTTTCATCTTTGCAACTCTGCAGGAAAATAAAATTAATGAGCAGAAGAACACCATATCAAAGGTGTTCACTTACATTCAACAGAACGAGCATCAGCATTTTTACCACTGTGTAAAGTGATGAAGGATCTGCATTGTGCCTCGATACAAGCATGAACCTAGCAGATAATAAAAATGCCAATGTTTTAAAATACAAGGCCGAGTGACTGGTATGAACATATGGAAGAAAACCTAATTGCACTGCAATTTTCTAAGTGCATATGAAAGAGCATATATGCAATGTGAGACTAAGAATCTAAGATATACTGCATGCACAACAGGTACAGAAGTGTCATTGGCGATGAGCATTGCAAATACAGAGTAAATTAAAGCAGGTGAAACTGAAAAAAAATGACTGATGTTGCTCCTTGAAATCACCTACTCAGGAATAATAGCACGGGAGGTGAGTGGAAAACAGAGAAGAGTAGATACCCCCTGAGAAGTCCAGTTGATTCATCAGTCGTGTTCATGGCTTCCCAAAGAAGTGGCAGTGGAACCCAGTGAGGAGGGTATTTGAAGCGGGCGACATCCAAGATGAGCGCCATATCCTGTCCAGCGTGGTAGCCACCGATTGGGGAGAAATGCCCGGTTCCGGTCTGCAGTAAAGGATCTCATGCATATTTATTTGTATTTGAGACTAAATGGGGGACGACGAACTCAAACAATCGTCCAACACTTTGTGCATATAAACAATCCAATCTGAATCCAAAGTATCATAGGCATGAGTCGGTACCGTAGGATCTCACCTGTTTGAAATGCTTCCTGTTGTAGGAAGCAATGAGATGGCAGTCCGTCGAGGAGGCGCAGCGGACGAGGTGGCGGCGGAGGTCATCGATGGTGAGCTGGTGGGCGCGGAAGGGCTGGACCTTAGCGCCGGCGCAGCGCGCGAGGCAGGCGACCTTGCCGAAGGTGATGCCGTTGGCCTTGACCGCGTCGAGGGGCTCGCAGCAGTCGAGCATGGACTCGTCGAACCAGCGCCAGGGCCCCTTCCAGCGGCGGCCCGGGTCGATGGCGAGCGCGTTGAGGACGACGGCGAGGGAGGCGAGGCCGCAGAAGGCCGGCTCCGACTGCGTCTGGAAGCAGGAGGCGAGGCCGAAGAAGCCTTCCATTGTGCCGCCCTCAAGTGCCTCCGAGAAGAGGCGCTTGCCGTCCGGCGAGGTGAAGTCCACCGCCGGCGGCGACGGGAGCGCCCGCCGGTACAGGGACGGCGCCGCCGCCGCCATTCGCCTCCCTCCCCTGGCAGCTGGCTGGATGATCGATTGCTCTGGTCTGGTCTCTCCGTCGATGCTGCTCTGATTCGTTCTCGTCCCTGCACTGCACACTCACAGCATCAGCGGATGCGAATTTAAATTCGTATTCCGAATTTTCAAAAGGGAATTCGGATTCGGGGGCCCTACCCGCTTTTCTTCATTTCGATATCGGATTGGAAGATTCTCGGCTCTACTACTTTGAATCTCCTCCACCTGGCTTAAGTTTAAAACTAGCGGGCCAAAGATTTTCAGTTAAACGCTCTTTTGAAAATATTTGCAGATAGGAGTAAATTGAACGCTTTTGAAACAGCTAGCACCAGTTTGAAGTTGAAGAAGCCTCAGCGGCAACGGCACCTGGGACCGGGCTTTTTGATAGGAAAATCTGAAGCGCACATGCACCTTCGTTCTATAGAAAAAAATACATATTTGTTTGTGCCATTTTTTTAATCCTTTGTTATTCGGCCTTTCAAAAATAATTGCCTGCCACGTCAGGTACTCCCCGGATGGTGGTGTTGGTGCATGCTGGTCCTTCCCGGCCGGCCCGCGCGCTCGTGCCCATGTCCACTGCGGCTGCGGGCCCGCGGCCTGCGGAAGTTGAATGAAACGGCACGAATCGCGGCGGGACCGTGGCAGCCCGGCTTCTTCTCCCGTGGGCTGACTTAGAGACGTGACCTTTCTCGCAAATAAATAAATAATGTACACGTGACCAAGTACATATTCTGTTGGGACTCCGTTAACCAGGCGAGTTCGGCTCAAACTATGAGAGCGAAAGCCAGAGGTAGCGACCGATTGTATGACAGAGATATATATAATGTATAATCGCCAAATTAATCTACTTCGCATCTACTATCTTCTTTGCTCTGATTTGCTTCTATCTAGTAGTACTTCATTGCAACAGGAAACCACGAGGTCCTAGTGGCGATCAGACCGACATAAGGTAGCCCTCGGCCATCGCTTGCCCTAAACACTCTTTACAGTTTTGTTGGGCTGCAGAAAATACACGTGAACTGGACTATTTCTGTGGAGTCAAATAAACCTAGAAACTTGTTCGTGTGTGTGGATAATCACAAAATTTAGATTTCCTATTGTTTTGTACAGTATAAGGTATGTTTTGTATATATGTCGCTCTAGCTATATTCTTAGCTTTAGACAGGAGTGGGGTTTGGAGCTAGTGTGGGCGCTAAAATTTTGCAGAGGATAGAGAAATTTAATTTGTTCTTCTTTTTACAGCTAAAGCCTATTTTTTATGTAAAAATTTGATTATATGTAGGCATCATGTACTTCTAATTCTATAACAAATAGACGATATAACACAAAATTAAACATCCCTTGATTAATAGATTTGATCATAAGTTGGAAGCGTCTGGCTCTGTTCTATCGAACATTCATTCCCTAAGCTAGAGTAGTTGGATAATCTTATATAGTTATTGCAAAAAAAATGTTCTATGTTTTTGCTTCTTTTCAAAAATCAAAATACTACTAGTGTTAAGCTATCCATATTGCAGTGTGTTTGGATAATTATGCTGCCATGTGTTAGAGCCTCTTTGGTAGGATTTCACTCTACGGGATCCGTCGATGGAGCCATAGTACCTTTAGCCAGAGCTAGAAAAAACAGCTCCACCTCAGTATAGTCAAAATGGATTCGGCTCCTATATTCCACCTTAGAAGCACTTATTTGTCCACGATCGTTTGGTATGGCTCCTTCGGCTTACTGCAGTTACCAACCGCTGTCCTGATAGTCCTTGGTGTCCAAGTATAAGATTATCCTCTCTCTCATTTATTAGCTTAAGCTTTTGGGTTTAAATCGATGCATGTAAATCAATCTTAGGTTAGTAGCTAGCTATTTCTTTTTTTCTTAAAAAAATCTTTTGCTAGATTTTATTGAAATCAGCCATGTGAGTGATTTGTGCCTTGTAAAACTCAACCTAAAGGCACAAGTCTCATAGTTTCTAAAAGGTTACTCACATCTTTTTTTGGAAAACATGTCTCCAGGTATCCTGACATTGCAAGATTTACTATGCCTCCAATTGGAGATCCTGATGCTTCCCTACACAGAGTTGCGTACGAGATAGGATATATGTCTTGCGTCTTGGGGTGTTATTTCTACGGGAGCAGCTATTCTTCCATCAGAGCAAACGGGCATACATGCCTAGATTTGACGTTTCTTATGATCGGAGCGTTTTGTTTCTCGCCGA
Source organism: Chrysopogon serrulatus (assembly GCA_015844335.1). Lineage (NCBI taxonomy): Eukaryota > Viridiplantae > Streptophyta > Magnoliopsida > Poales > Poaceae > Chrysopogon > Chrysopogon serrulatus. The sequence continues at coordinate 55,806 of JADLZL010003001.1, read as the reverse complement.
ATGCTGTATTCGTAGCTCTTGACACATTCATCCCATCCGATTCACGGCCTTGGAGGGAGTAATGGGAGGATCTGATGTTACATTTTAGTCTATCCCGTATCGATCCGGAAATACCATCCACTCCAGCAAGAAAGGGTATTTCTAGATTAGAAATTTTTGGAACGGCAAACGAAAAGAATCATTCCATCTCTTAATGTATCTCTAGTTGGTTGTCTGTCTACTGGTTCTTGAAAGTTTGTAATCTTTTCTTTGTTCAGGAAAAAAATGGAGTATGCTTAAGAGTGTTGTGCCATTTGTGGACAAGATGCTCCTTGACCAAGGAGGATAATAGTGCCTCTTTCAACACCACAACTGGACAATAAGATGCCATCACCACACTACTACCATAGTTCTGCTCATTTGATAGTTTAGACTCTCTGGCAACTTTTTTCTCTTGGCATCAATCTTTTGCAAGTAAATTAACGACGTGGGCACATTGCCACTTCAGCATTGCTGCCTAGGTGATGGTTGCTCGGCATCTTCACATTCCTCTTCTTTACAGGCCTTTAGATAATAGAGTTGCCGCCTTAGCTGCAATATCTGTCAGCACATAAATAGTCAATGGCTACAACACAAGCTCCAGGCATTCACATTTATCAGAAGGAAATAAAAACATGACACCTAAATTATTTCTCTCCAGCGAGACAATAAGCCTACAGAATGATGGAAAAGGTAAAAGAGATGTAGAAAGATTATTTTACAAAATTAATGCTTCAGTGAGGAGGGAGATAGTGCTTCTGAAGGTTTTCAATGTGAATACAGTTTGGGGTCAGTATCAATCTAAGTGTAATATATGGTGTGAAGAGAATGTCGAGCTTTAGAAGAAACATATATGTACTATTCAACTAGTCAGAGTTTCAACATCACAAATCTGCCAAACTAATGCAGGGTGCACCTAAAAATAACTTCAGGATCTATGAGTATAAGCATGCTTGATTGTTTGTCTTTCTACGTTACAGTTTACCTTACGTCTATGTTATTTTGTTTGATGGAAGCAATTGTTTTGGGATTAGCTTTCACAACCAGAAGTGTATGTGATAAACTTGGCACAAAACTTGGTAGAGATTTATCTTGCTCCATACCATCAGGGGCTCTGTCCCAATGCAGCCACTATCTGGCTTACACCTAGAATTTGTAAACAAACCTGCTCCTAGAGGTGTAAAGGGGTAACCTTTAGGTGCACCTCCAAACCTCATTAGTTCAAATATTTATACTACTTTTCAAAAATTTTGGAGAAGTAGTATAAATATTTGAACTAAAGAGGTTTAGAGGTGCACCTAAAGGTTACCCCTTTGCACCTCTACCTGCTCCCATCTCCCAAAACACCATTGACTAATCAATCCCAACCCTCCATCCTCCTGACCCCACCCCTACTATGCTGGGTAGATGAGGGTGAATCAAAAACAACTCTGCACCATCTATAGACCTCTAAAGCTTGGCATGACTTCCACGACAGAAAATAGCTGTGCACAATTTTTTCAGGAAAATTCTATGCGAGGAGAAAAGGTAGACAAATAGGCATGCTTTGATTTCAGCAACATACCTCTCGTTTCAGATCATCAGGTAGACTGTCTGTTGAAATAAGAGTCAGAAATTCAGCTTTCAGCTTCTCATCTTTGATGCCCAACCATGTGTTTGGATGTAAAGCCAGCAGAAGAACAGTTAGAACGTCCAGGCTTGATGGATATTTGGTCACATTGTTCTTCATGTTTGAATTGCATGAATTGGCACCAGGTGAAGACATTGGTAAAAGCATATCAACACCTTGCTCACTGCCTTCAGATACCACAGAGCCTGAGATAACAGTCTTAAGCCCATCACCATTCGCTTGGACACATTTCAAACATGTTTCTTTGCAGCAGAAGGCATCTCGTGGCACAAGATTTCCTGATAGCATTGCAGCTCCCTGACAGCACACAGCGGCTGCAATCCTAGTAAGGGAATCATCTTCGCTCGGCAATGAACAATTACAACATGGTTTATTAGCATACTGTTGATCCTGGACTACGGCAAATAGCCTGGTATCACGAACTTGCTGCAGTACATTTTCCTGCAAGTGAACACAAGGTGTGTAAGTGTGTTACATAAGGGAGGAAAAGCCCAACCCATCATCTGAAAATAAAAAGAAATCAGGAAATGTCACCTTCAAGAAAAGCCTTTCTTTCTCCTCTTTGCTTAAGCTTGGTCCACCTTCCTCTTTTCTCCTAACTTCTACAACCCATTTGATCAAAGATTCAGCACCAGCTGGAAGAGACTCAATTAAACAGGACAAAAGTGCTGGAACACTGTCTAGATTCGCTGCCTTCAAAAGATTTGGTAAATCTTCAACACAATATTTTGCCATGCTTTTCCAGTTTTCATCTCTACAACTCTGCAGAAATGAAATTGCTGAGCAAAGAAAACTACATCAAATGCTTCATTTACGCTTAATTGACCGAGAATTAGTATTTTTACCACTGTGTACAGCGATGAAGGAGCTGCAGTCTGTCTTGATATAAGCATGAACCTATCAAACATAAGGATGCCAACATCTTAAAATGGCATGATTAAAAGTCAAGATAGACTACTACCAATTTGATCAAACTGAAGAAAACAAAAACATCACTGAAATTTTCTGAATGCATAGGGAAGTGCATATAAACAATATGGCATTAAGGTACACTGTATGTATTATGCACAGCATGGTTTCTATACTTGCTGTTGGGTGCAACCGTACGGTTATCTTAGTGTTGGCCTGTCCCAAGAGAAAATGATGAATGGTGAGCGAGAGGAAGATAGGCAAGAGTAGAAACCCTCTGAGAAGTCCAGTTGAGTCATCAGTTGTATTCATGGCTTCCCAAAGAAGTGGCAATGGAACCCAGTGTGGAGGATATTTAAAACGGGCGACATCCAAGATGAGCGCCATATCCTGTCCGGCATGGTAGCCACCGATTGGGGAGAAATGCCCAGTTCCAGTCTGCACCATCGCAAAAGGCACACATCAGTGCTATATACACAGATAGTAGTTATATGCAATGGAGGATGACGAACTCACCAATCCAATCTACCAAATGGGTATATGAAGATTAATTGGGGGTTGTATAGTACTGTAGTGCAAGTAAATCAGGAGAGCATGACTAGGGGAATGCGCCAGGGGAATGGGAAATTTAACCGTAACCTGCTTGAAAACCTTCCTGTGGTAGGAGGCAATAAGATGGCAGTCCTGAGAGGAGACGCATCGGATGAGATGCCGCCGCAGGTCGTCGATGGTAACCCGGTTGGCGCGGAAGGATTGGACGTCGGCGCCGGAGCAGTGCGCGAGGCAGGCGACCTTGCTGAAGGTGATGCCCTGGGCCTTGACCTTGTCGAGGGGCTCGCAGCAGTCAAGCATGGACTCGTCGAACCAGCGCCAGGGCCCCTTCCAGCGGCGGCCCGGGTCGATGGCGAGCGCGTTGAGGACGACGGCGAGGGAGGCGAGGCCGCAGAAGGCCGGCTCCGACTGCGTCTGGAATACTGAGACCAGGGGAAAGAAGCCCTCCATGGTGCCCGCCGCCAGGGCCTCCGCGAACAGGCGCTTGCCCTCCGGCGAAGCGAAGTCCACCGCCGGAGGCGACGGGAGGACCCGCCTGTACAGAGACGCCACGGCCGCCGCCATCCTGGTTCCCCTGGGGTTCTCGCTTCCTCGGTTGCGCTAGTGGCTTTTCCGGTGCTGATGGGCTGATCTGATACCTCCGCGTGAACACAGCGGCGATCGAGCCAGCCAAGGGCGCCTCCTTCCCTCTGAGATGCTCTCTCACTTTCGTTTCGAATCTCTGCAGACGGCGACGGCCACGAACATCTTCTCGAAAAAAGACGACGGCGGCCACAATGGACGAAGCCCAAAGTCCACTGTTGCCGAGCCCGGAGTCAAACAATGTTGAACCCTCCTTAAAAAAAAACATTTATTTATTTATTTATTTATTTATGTATTTATTTATTAAAAAATGCTGCTGAACTTTGACAGATAAATAGATAATCCATCTGTTTTTCATTTTTTAAAAAAAGGTCTACATGAATTTTATCAAAGTTTAAACGAAGATCTATAATTCTGTATTACTATTGACCATGACCATGCATGATCTTGGAGTGGATCTGAATTTTGACAACTTCTCCTATATTTCAGATCCTTGATTTTTATTGTTGTTTTGACAACATGTAACTTTATCATTGTTTGGCTATAAAAAAGAATAAATTGTTTCTTGGAAATTTTTTCTTTTAGTTGTGCTAACTGGTTGTACAAGATTGTTGCCTAAAAATTCAGGAATATAGCAACTCTATTTGTTTACACGTTATTACACCCCATGTATGCTCAGAAACTCAAGGCTTTGCACACTGACGATAAGTGAGTGGCAACTGGAAATGCCAGCTATTTGTTTTATTTCTATAGTCACACGAGTTTGAAATTACAGGTATTTATACAAAAAGTCACTGTATTTCCCATTTTTCCCCTCCTTGGTAAAGATCAGCATGTACATGAGTTACATCGATCACATTTTTCACAAAAATTTCTCTGCATCAACCATGACCGCTTACAGTCAGTAGAAATGTTGCTAGCATCAACAGCAGGAGCCTCCTATACAACATGTGATCTTGTTAGACAGTTAGAGAGGGGCGTTGGAACATGTTGGTACAGTATCAGTATATACAGCGTTCTCCACTAAGTTGACTTCACCGACAGCAACTCCAGCTCCGCCCACCAGAGCGGCGTCAGCCGTGGCGCTGCTGCCTCCGGCGAGATGCCGAGAGGTGCTTGCAGTTTGCCCACAACGTCTCCCATCGATGGCCGCCGCGTCGGATCAGGGTCGATGCACTCTTGGATCACCTCGCAGACGGCCTCCAGCTCGTTTTCCTTGTGCTCATTCAGCGACTCGTCCACGAGCTTGCTGTAGTTCTTGTCTTTCAGATACCAGAAGCCTGTGGTTACGAGAAAGAACTTTAGAGGTGCAACCCTGCACAATTTGAGGAGCTGAGATTGCAAAATTCATACCCAGCTGCATATGGGTTTATGATCATCCGGATCAGGAGCCCTCCCGGATATGATCTCAATCATAAAAGCGCCCGAAGCAGTAGACATTGCTTGCGAGATCTGGAGGAGCTTCAGAATGGCTGCTGCTGCCATCCTCCTTTCCAGCCTTTGCTTTGGCAGCAAGTTCGTTCCATACACCTACGTCTGCAATCTGCACCAGTAGAACACGTTACACTCTGTTTGCTCAGGCAATCGTCTGTAATTAGCTCAAGAAAATAGCCATTCACAGGTCAATTGAACAAAATATCCATGCCGGTTCCGTCACTGGAACTTATATGTGTTACTGAAAGTAGCACAGCTAGCTGAATCTGTACCTTGGCAGCATAATCATCTGAAATGAAGGTTGACTCAGATCGCACATCGTGTATCGCGACAGGTGGATTGAGCTCATGGTGCATGTATTGAAGGCAGTATCACGATGCCCATGATGACTCTCATCCTTGCAGCCCAGTCCAGATGCTCAAATTCTTTGACTGCAAAAACCAGTGCATTCAAGTTGCAGGGAACACATATGAGTATGAATTAGGAGGTTATGCGCAATTAAAATCACTTACCGTGAAGATGTTGTGAGAGACTGCCATGTGGAGCGAACTCAAACACCATCATTCTCGTGAAAGGCTCATTTTCTACGCAATAGCCAAGGAGGTTGATAAAGTTCTTGTGGTTGACCCTTGACAGTGTATCTATCTACATGGAGGGGAGGATTATCGATAAAGAATTAGTATTGAAGGATCTTTTATTCTCAGTTAGTTAGTGTAGAGAATAAGATGTTGCTAGTCATAAACCTTTTTCTTGTAGCATGTTTCCGCACTCTTGGACCAGTCTTTGCTCGATGCTATGACAGTGGAGATAACACCGATCTCACCTCCGCCTGATAATATGCCCTTGAATACGGTACAGGTAGGAAAAGTATTGATGATGTTGCTAAAATCTTCACAAGCAATTTCAAGCTCATCTCTTTTCAGTCTTTGGACACCTGAATACAAGAAACAGAAATGCATTGAAGCACCTGGATGCTCAGACTTTAATTATGAGAGGTAAGGAACCAAGGATATAAAAGTATAACTAGAAGCATGAGTAGAACTTGTGAAATGGCCATATCTTAAGCCACCAAGAAAACCTGGGAGTCTCAACGACCACAGCCTCACAAAAGTTGCACAGACTAGTGATCTTTATATAATTGCCAATGCAGAATGTCACTATTTTCAAACTTTGTATGCATTCACTTCCCCAAGTATAAAATTAAATAGGATATAACAGTGTTTTCACCTGTTACTGGGGCCTTCTTAACAGGGCCAGCTGCTGCACGCCCTCGCTTCCGCAAAACCAAAATTATCAATACTATCAAACTAATGAGCAATATTGCAGCTGGAATTATGATAATATATGCCCACTTGCTATACTTTGTACCAGACCTCCCTACATCAGTGGACTGGGCCACTTCTGTTGACATCTGCTGAACTGTGGTAGCATCAATATCTTCGGGAAGCAAAGGTGACAGAGCTTGGCCATATATGCCCGGAAATGCAGGGAACGAGCCACTTCCTAGAGGAATCACATCAGCAGGTCTCTGAATTTCTTTTGGGTTTTCTGGATCAGAAGATTTAGCATCATTTCCCAAAAGAGCAGGCAGGTTGTCAGTTTCACTAAGAAGCCTACGGCGAATGGCACTTGCAAATGACTGCAAATTCTGTAAGACATGTGCCTCACTGAAATCTGAAAGATGTACAAGGATACAAATGTTAAATGCAGTCTATATAACATAAAAGCGCAAGGGCTGATTTTGCAGCATGAAAAATGCAAAATTACTTGGTACATTGGTGTTATATTTCTCTCGGAGACCACTGAGAGATATCCAATCCTTAAGGTCCGATCTGTACAGCAAAGACCTTTACAAGAGGTGAAATATTTAGAGACAAAGACTGGAAATGTTGGAAGCTAAAATGAAGCAAAGACAGAAGCAGCACCAAGTATATTCCCTTACCAGCACCCTAGTTTTCTGCTCAAGCATCTTGCCTGATCATCAGCTATCTCTTGGGCGCCTTCTTGGAACTGATTATCATGAAGGGATCTGAAACATACGAGTCCATCATTATACCAAGGAATGAACAGAGTGGAGAACAGAAGACATAAGAAGCCATACAGTTGTTTGAGCAGTGGCATAGCCCCTATTTCTTCTGGAATTGTTCCATCCAGGTTGTTGCTACTCAAATCTAGAACTTCTAGAGCAGACAGCCCTCCAAATTCTCTGGGGATTCGACCGCGGAAGTTGTTCTTTGGAAGTAAACTAGACAAAAAAAGCAGTAAGAAAATATCGTCCTACACGAGGATTTGCGGTACATGATACATTGCACTGGAGCTAAGAAGTAACTTGACTGTGGAGATGAGTGCAGAAAACAACTCACAGGGATTTCAGACCTTGAAGGCTCCCGATCTCAGGTGCGAGAGTTCCAGCCAATTCTCGGCCTGTTAAGTTCCTGTATGACAAACAAAATAAGAACCCAATGTACGTGATTTGTTGAAAAAGTCAATACGCAAATAAAACGAAAGTAGCAAATGAAATCTGCACAGCAGCTTTGTGAAAAAAAAATCATGCTAACTACAAGAAAGAAACAGTATAAATTAGTTCTTTCCTTCTTTTGACGTCCTCTTAATGGACAGTTGCAGCAAACAAAATGGAATTTCAAAAATCAAGAGGTTGTATATGGAAATAAAGGAAAACCACACTTACAGAATCTCTACTTTACCGTCAAAGCATCGCACGCCGGACCAACTGCATGGGCTGCTGTCCATGGGATCCCAATCCTGGAAGACACCATGGGGATCAGCCTCCACCCTCACCTTTAGTTCCAGCAATGCCAGTCCTAATGCACAAACAGGACTCAACAGTTACAAATCACCAAACGGAATTCACCTAACGGCGATCGCCAGCAATGTCATGTCCGAGAACAAAACTGCCCTCTGCAAAATAAGTAATTGTTACCTTCACCGTTGATCGAAGCCGCGCCGCGACTGGCCTGTGCCTGGAGCAGCAGCATGAGGAAGAAAAATAGCAGCTGGAGCCCCGAGCCGTGGCGAAGCCACCGCCGCGCACCCATGGCAACGGGAGCGCCTCCTCCCGGAGAATAGCAACCAGGAAACCAGACGCCAGTTCGCTACCCACCGTCGATGGCCAAGCCTCTGCCTCTCAGGTTCCCGAACGAAAGAACAAGAATGGGCCACCGCAGCGTTCAACGGCCGGGCACGGAAACGTTGGCTCAGCGTGGGGATCGGTTATCCATCCCCTGCATCGCCATCACGCCGGGGAGAACAGACGCCGCGCCGCGCTGCCTCGGTTTTTCCGGCGAGCTCGAGGTGCTCGAGCTATTCGCCGGAGCCCATTGGTCCCGCCGCACCGGAATGGGGTCCTGCCCTTTCCCCCCGGCGTTTCTCGCGCCGAGAAAATTGGGTTCCTGGTGGAGCAGCCGGATAGAGCCCTTGTCGCCGGGATGGGTGGTGGTCGGCGGCGGCGGCGCGAATGGGAGGGGGGGAGTTTTCGCGCGCGAAGGTGGCGGGCGGCGGTTAGATTCGGTTCAGGGGTGGCGAGGGACAGGGGGAAGCGAGGGAGCGTCCCCGTCGCCGCCGCGCGCGCCAAGCCACTGCCTCGGTGGGCCCTCGTGGGGAAAGGCAAAGGCATGACCACCGTCCACCCCCATCATCTAGGAATGCACGCACCATACCCATCACAACCGTCCATTCCTCTACTCGATGTTGTTCATCCATGATCCATCCCTTATTTCACTTCACCTTACCCCCACCATTCTTTCCTCAATCAATTTGGAGGTAGGTTATTGAAATGATTCAGTTCGTCTGAAGAAAATGATTCAGTCATTGTGGGGGAAAACCTGCAACTACAAGTGATGTGATTACTGTTTTCTCCATACTGCCAGAAAAGGCATGAAAAAAGAAGGCTTGTTTAATTTATGATGATAATTTCCATGAATTACAGAGTTGGTTCTGTGATGATCAGGTAAACGATTAAAAAAGCTTAAAAATTTAAAGATGAGACAAACAGGGGCAGAATGTAGCACACCATCTCACACAATACCAGGTTTACCTCTTGTAATGTCTTTGCCATGACGAGGTGCCAAACTACACTCATGGCGTGATGTTGTCATGTGCTACTCCTATTAGAGGGAAATCACTGATTTCCCAGTGCGAAAAAAAAAAAATCACAGTTGGCGAAACATGGCAATCAAGGTCCAAGAATGTCTTGACTTCAAGAATGAGTACCAGCATACATGTCTGCAAAGAGCTTTTCGGAAGGGGAAAAAAGCTTCCCAGAGAATATACATCTGCAAAGAGGACAGAGAAGAGCAGCAAGAATCTGCTGATGCCTTGATGGAGATCGGAAAATCGGAACAAATCCAATCAATGTGGAGTAAGCTGCTGCCAGTGTAATGGTTCAAATCAACCTTCATTCTGTCATGCATCACTAACATCCTATGAAGTTTGACATGAATATGATGATGCAATTGATAGTTACTGATGACAATAGCATGCCATTGGATCTGGGCGTGTTCATAGAGGCATGCCCAAGTTTCTTACCTACTTTCTGAAGCATGAATTTTTTTTTTTTTATGTCTCTTAAACTTGTTTGTTTCGAACACCTTTTGGTTTTAATATATATCTCCAGTAGGGGTCAACCCCAGCTGTTACCATAAAAAAGGGGTAATCTTTATTGAAGAAGCAGAGTAAAAAACTGAAACGTGGACGAATTTAGATCTTGTCCATGCTTTACAATTTGTTCGCCAGCAACTTTCTTCTTGCTGGCTGATCATTCAACTTCGCGCTGGCACCACTATATGTTCCTTTTGAACAAGAATCATCAGAGCGATCGAAAATTATAGTGTAGTTCTTGCTGCTCACATCCCTGGAGTAGCATCCATCAGTTCCCACATACTTGTACACCTGATGGGTCTTCCCAAATCCACCGACCACCAAATTCTTCTTCACCCTCATAGTGCCGTGTGCCGATTGTGCATTCCGCAGGGAGTTGTAGAAGAAGCCCAGTTTCCCACCAGAGGTCTTCTTCCCATTGATACCAAATTTGACAATTGAATCCAATGAGTACTCGTCACCCACCTTATCTGAGGTTCCAGTATAAAGATACAGCGGGAAAACCTCATGGAGTTCCTCGGAGAGCAGCACAGCAGAAGCATCCTTGGCAAAAATGCCAGCCTTTGCATCGATTGTTTGGTTCACGATTTGCACAGTGGCATTCTCTCTAAACACATTGCTGTTTTCATAGCTGAATCTCTGGTGGAAGGTTGTGGTGACCTCCCCAAACGACGATTTCACCCATCCGGTGGCAGAGATGTGCCGACTTGCGCTTGTCACAAATTGCCCATCTAACCCAGTGAATTCCGAGCTCACATTAAGTTCCAATCCAGATGCATCATAGCTGAGCAAGCTCCCAGTGGTCTTCTCACTCTTGTGATCCAACCACAGATGCAAATTGGCATCAATGTACCACACATCAAGTGCATTTGTCACGCCAAACCCGAAATCATGCTCCTTGCCGTCCAGGAGCTTGCCCAAGAATGGCGTGATGTCAATGTCATATGTCGGGAGATTGAATGAGCCGATTCCGGTGATTGGCCGCCATAGAAGTGGGTTGACACCACCGGTGTAGATCACAGTGAACGGCCAAACAGCGCCGACGACTGCAGCATCCACCCTCACTACGACTTCCCTGAATGCACCATTGCCAGGGACACCGGACAAGTTGTTCGCCTGAATGTAATCATTGGGCGGATTGGTATACCAGAACTCGTCGTCGGAGTGGAAGGAAACGAAGACCTCAAGGACCGCCCTGTAGGTGTTCGACGGAATGGCGAGCTTCTTTGACTGCACATCGGTAGCATTCTGGATGGCGAACCACTGCCCATCGTTCAAGGGTAAGCTCCTTGAAATGGGTACAATCAGATCGGCCTGCTGCTGCTGCTGCGGTGGCGGCGGCTGCGGCTCGGTGTGGAAGTAGAGGTGGAGCGTGAGGTTGGCGTGGTAGACGCCGGTGTATGTTTTGTCGATGAGGTTGCCGAGGTACACCGCAACCTCACCGGGCTCCGCGAGGAGGGCGGCGTACCTGGTGACGTCGCGGGACACGGACCAGAGGATGCCGTTGGGGCGCGGCTCGGCGGTGCAGCTACGGAGGAGCTCGGCGCCGGAGAGCCAGACGCCGAAGATGCGGTCGAACTGGCGGCCGCGGCAGTCGGCGGCCCACTCGAGCACGGCGAGCGCGAGGGCGCCGGCGCCGCCCGCGGCGCCGAGGCAGGCCGGCGGCGCGTAGGCGGCGGTGACGGGGGCTTGCCATAGGTAGCGCCGAAGGTGGCCGAGAGGAGCAGCGTGGAGCAGGGCCCCACGCTGCCGAGCGGCGGGCGGATCGGCCGGTCCACCTCGAAGAAGGTGGTCGGCGGCTCCGACGCGTTGGGGAGGAGGCGACCTGCAAGGACGCGCCGAGGCGGTGCCGCATCTGCAGCGCCGCCGGCGCCGCCGTCACGGCTGGGAGGATGGCGAGGAGGACGAGGAGGGTGCTCGCGACGGCGGCGGCGGCGGATGGCGCCATGGTCCCAGCGGTGAGCACGAGGGGGCGGTTGGGTGGAAGCACAAGTGGACAAGTTAACTACTTGGGGGTTGGGGGTTTAAACGAGGTGATCTCGATAATATTGGAGGGAGGTGGTGCCGTGGTGGTGGTTTAGATTTGTTTGCATGTGCGCAAGGTTTTTTTTTTTTAAGCTGGTCATTGACAGGTGGGCCTGGCTATGGGTTTGGTGGTGATTAATCCAGTGAAGCGTAGTGAGTCGCAAGATTCCATGCGGTTTTGGAGTCTTCCTTTTAAAGGGAAGACTATTGCGTGTACTTTGCTGTCAACGGAATAGTTCGGTTGATTATCTGGTTTTTCCAGTATCAATCAATATAACAAAACCATCTATAAGAATTTGTGTGACGAAGCTATTATCTCTCACAACTAAAAAGACTAAAGAGGGGACACCGTTTTGGTGCGACAATCATTTCGCCTCACCCACCTCCCACTCCGTGCGAAATCCCGTTGCTCCGCCCTAAAACAATTTTCTTTCCTTCTGCGACTAATTTTCTTTCCTTCCGCGACCATTTTTCTTTCCTTCTGCTGCTGCCGATTTTTACTCCCTCCCTGTTGTGATCTAATCACACAATCAATTTACCTAAAATCATGGAAACAATCTTTCCACCGATCCCATATTTACCAACGCTTCCTTTCCATCAGGCAAGGCAAGTTGCCATTCCATCACCAAAAATCACGTCACTTGCCTTTTCCATCACCAAAAATCACGTCATCCAAAAATGACATTGTTCCTTTCCATTGGCCAAACACAACTTGTCTTCCTCTTTGACCTCTCCGCTCGCAGATCATCACGTTCACAGCAAGGAGGAGCACCAGTTCGAGGGCATCACCTCCGCTGGCAGCAAGGAGGAGCACCGTTCGAGGACGACATGTAACCCCTGGCCGCCGGCTAGCGCCGTCGACGTGAGCAGACAAGCGGATCAGGACGAACGAGGACGCCGGCGAGGTTAACCCCTCAGCCTTGGCGTGTTCTTTTACTGAATGATAATATGATGCCGGATCGGCTACAGGTTCAGGGTATTTAGGTGCGGTTACAGACACTGCCCGTTGGGCCCCATACAGCAGTCTCTAACATAAAACGTAAACGGATAAGTACGCCATCTCCTATCGAATACACCTCCATCAGTGCATAGCATCAGGTGTGACACCTCCCCCCGTGGAAGAACCGGCGTGACCCCATGCCGGAGCCGCTGGGTAACGTTGCCTGACGACGTTGTAGTCTTCCCATGTTGTAGCCGTCGCCGGTAAGCCTTGCCAGGTGAGCTTGACTTGTGGCACCGCCGTGTTGCCCTTCTTCACCAGCCGGCGATCGATGATCTGGAGAGGTTGAATGTCTGCCGAGTCCAAATCAACAGTACCTGGAAGGGAGTCATAGACAGGGGTATGATCGGCCGTAAACGGCTTGAGTTGGGATATGTGAAATACTGGGTGAATCATTGAATCTTGGGGAAGCTTGAGCTTGTAAGCCACTGAGCCTATGCGCTCCAGAACCTCATAAGGACCAAAATACTTGTAGGCAAGCTTTGGGAAAGGCCTGTTGGCAACTGTTGATTGAGTGTATGGTTGGAGTTTCAGCAGAACTTGATCACCCACGGCAAACCCGAGCATCGGTGCGTTCTTGTCGACTGTAACTTCATGCGGTTCTGAGCCCGGGCTAAATTTTCTTTCAGAGACTGGAGCTGCTGTTCCCTGTTCTCAATAAGCTGAACGATTGTTGGGGAGTTTGCTGAAGATAGATCAGGCACTGCTCCAATGTTGGGATCATAGCCATATAATGCTTTAAAAGGAGAACAGCCAATAGCAGTGTGGTATGAGGAGTTATACCATAGTTCAGCAAGAGATAACCAAGCTTTCCAAGCTTTAGGTGAATCCTGGACAGCACACCTGAGATACATCTCAATGCATTGGTTGATTCTTTCAGTTTGCCCGTCTGATTGAGGGTGATAAGCTGTACTAAGGTTCAACTGAACTTTGTAAAGCTTGAATAACTGTTTCCAGAAATGGCTGACAAAAATGGTATCTCTGTCTGATACAATGGAGGCAGGAAGACCGTGCAACTTCACCACCGTATCCATGAACAGCTGGGCAATTGTGGCAGCAGTGTAGGGATGCTTAACAGAATGAAATGTGCATATTTTGTCACCACATCAACTATCACCAAAATCACAGAGTAACCTTCGAGATTTGGGTAATGCTTCAATAAAATCCATGGAGAGGTCTTGCCACACCCCGCTGGAATTGGCAAAGGCTGCAAAAGTCCTAAGGGGTGTTGGAGAGAGTGTTTGGCTTGTTGGCAAATAGTGCATTGCTTCACAAAGTTTTCCACATCCTGTTTCATTCCTTTCCAGGTGAAGAATTTCTTGAGTCTGTAATAGGATGCAGCAATGCCAGAGTGCCCACCGATGGCACTTGAATGACAAGCTGCTATCAGTTTTGTTTGCAGTGCTGAATTATGACCAATCCAGATCTTGCCCTGGTGCCATATCAGACCCTTGTTCAAAGAATATCCCTGCTGATCTGGACTATGAATTGCTAGCCTTTGCAGCATCTGTTGAGCAGTAGAATCTGTTGTATAAGAGTTTAGAACCTCCTGCACCCATGTTGGTTGCACTTGTAAAACCGATTGCGAGACATCAGGTGCCCCACCCGGAGAGAGCATCTGCTGCAATGTTATCTTTGCCCTTTTTATATACTATTTTGAACTGCAGACCCATCAGACGTGTCATTGCCTTGCGTTGCATGTCTGAATGTAAGTTCTGCTCATTAAGGTAGGCTAAAGACTTATGATCAGTCTGAATTATGAACTCTTGTCTCTGCAAATAATGCCTCCACTTTTCTATTGCCATGATCAATGCCAGAAACTCTTTCTCATATATAGAAAGATGCTTATGTTTGTCTCCCAGTGCCTTACTTAAGTAAGCAATTGGCTGTCCATGTTGCATGAGTACAGCTCCAATGCCACTTTGACATGCATCAGTCTCAACCGTGAAAGTTTCTTGGAAATTAGGGAGAGCTAGGACTGGGGTCCTTGTCATTGCCACTTTCAGAGTATCAAATGCTGCTTGTGCTTCAGGGTTCCAAGAAAATGTTTTCAGCTTGAGCAAATTGGTTAATGGTTTGGTGATGTGGCCATAGTGCTTGACAAACTTCCTATAGTACCCTGTCAAGCCCAAAAATGCTCTTAGCTCTGTGATTGTTGTAGGGACTGGCCAATGCAACATTGCTTGAATCTTGCTTGAGTCAGTGGACACTCCCTGTGCTGAAATGATGTGCCCAAGGTACTCCAAACTGCTTTGGGCAAATGTGCACTTAGATTCTTTCAAGTAGAGCTGGTGGTCCCTGAGCTTGGCCAAGACCAGATTCACATGTTGAATGTGTTCTTCCATTGTAGCACTATAGATGAGTATGTCATCTAAAAATACCAGCACAAACTTTCTTAGGAAAGGTTGTAGAATCTGATTCATTACACATTGAAATGTTGCCGGGGCATTTGTTAATCCAAAAGGCATCACTTTGAATTGGTAATGTCCCTGGTGTGTCTTAAAAGCTGTTTTGTATTCATCCTCTGGTAACATTCTCACTTGATGGTACCCAGATCTCATATCCAGCTTAGTGAACACTTGTGCCCCTGCGAGCTCATCCAGAATTTCTTCAATGACAGGCATAGGGAATCTATTCTTGATAGTAATGGCATTCAACCTTCTGTAGTCTACACAAAAGCGCCAAGATCCATCTTTCTTCTTCACTAATAGCACAGGAGATGCAAAAGGACTGTGACTATGGGTTATCAAACCAGCTTGCAACAACTGTTTCACTTGATTCTCAATCTCTGTTTTATGGAATGGAGAGTAATGGTAAGGTCTTGAGTTGATGGGAACAGCTCCTGGTGTTAGAGGTATTGCATGGTCATAGCTCCTCTGTGGTGGAAGCTGTTGGGGATCAGTGAATACATCTGTGTAGGATTGCAGTAAAGACTGGAGCTCTGGAGGTGCTGGCTGATGTTCAGGCATCCTCCTTGCACTAGTGTTTTGCAATTGATCCACCAATACAAAAGCCCATACGTCATTTCCTCTTGTTGCATTATATACCTTTGTTGCTGACATTGATTGCAATGATAATGGTTGTTCTGTTAAACCTTGCAGCTTGATCATTCTCGCCATTCTCTCGAAAACCGCATAGTTTTGTTTCTCCAAATACACTTGCATTGGACCGTGGGCTCAGAACCGATCAAACCCTGCAATAGCATCATAAGGGCTCATATCTAACACAACCATGTCAGTAGTAAAGCTCTGACCTTGACAGTAACACTCTAACTGTGGCACCAGCTTATCTGTTACTATCCAGCTACCATTGGCCAATTTTACCTTTCTTGGAGATAAAGGAATTGTGTCCAGTTTGGCAATATCCACAAATTGGGAGCTTATAAAACTGTGAGTGCTGCCACTGTCAACTAAGATAAGCATCACTTTATCCTTGACTCTAGTTTTGAGTTTGATGCAGTTAACATGATCCTGACTGGACAATGCATTAATAGAGAGTTGTGCAAATTCTTCTTGCAGCTGATCTTCCACTTCTAGTGCATTCAACACATCATCAGTAAGTTCTCTGTCCAGGTCATTCATGACAATTGCATTGGCCTGAGGCTTGACTCTTTTTGGACAGACTGCCATGTGCCCAGGTACGAATTTTTCTCCACAGTTGAAACATAACCCATTTTCCCTTCTATAGTCTCTGAGTTGCCTGTCTTTCCAGAGTGGGCTCTGTTGTCTGTTGTCCTTGTTTGGTACAAATGATTTAGATTGAGAAGCATGCCTGGAATATTTGGTCTTATTCCTTTCCAATACCCCTTCCTGGATGGTAGCAATGACTGAGGCTCTAAGAACTGTAGCTGGTAGTTGGGGTTCTACTACAGCTCTGATTTCTTCTTTCAGGCCCATAATGTACTTGGGTGTAAAGAACTTATCACCAAAAGATGCATCATGCATGGTGATATCAAACTGTAGAGCTTTGAACTGGGTTGTATACTCTTCCACCGACCCTGTCTGTCTGAGCTGTAATAGGTCATTCATTGCTGCCCTGAAGTCATCTGACCCAAATTCCTCTTCTAGGATATCACAGAATTGATTCTAGCTCTTGAATGTATTCTTTTGCTTGTAAGCTTGGTACCATTTGGCAGCATTATCTTCCAGGTGTAAAGTGGCTGCAGTTATCCACATACCCTCTGGAAGCTGATAGATCTCAAAGTAATTCCTGCACTTATCAATCCAAACTCTGGGACTGGTGCCATCAAAAGAGGGAAAATGCATTTTAGGCATTGCTTGATGTGGCACAAACTCCCTCCTGTCTATCTTTGGCTGGTGTTTCTTGTGCCTTGAAGGCTCACCCTTTTCTGCCTGCTTCCCCTTTGCAAAGACATTCTGAAAATTGTCCTCCTCATCAAAAATGACTGAAACAGAATCTTCCTTCACAGATTTCTCCTCATGATCAAATTGCCTCATTGTCAGTGCAGCTACTGCCGCCCCATTGGCCTTGACCTGCTGTGCAATCATGTGCTGCTCATGAGAATATTGGTCCATCGCCGCTCCCCGAATATCCAACTGTGTTTTGAGCTGCTGTTGCACTACCCCAATATCATTGATTTCTGAGAAAAGCAGATCAAAGTTCTTCATCACCTGCTCCCACTTGGACTGTTCTTCCTCGTTGCTTCTGGACATGTTGTCTAGGATAATCTGAGTCTGCTTGGATGGTTTAAGAGGAGCCGTGGTGACTTACTGAAACTTTGCTTGGGAAGAGAGTTTGTATTAACACTAGGTTTGGACAACAGCCCTCCCCTTTTGCTGTGTATAATACAACTACCGCCGCCTGGGAGTGAGGCTGCGTCGAGGGATTTTACACGAAGACCACTGCTTTGCAACCCAAACGCCAGGACACTCCCCCGCCAACACCACCGCACCGAATTGAACAACGCAACTCCGGAATTTTACGCAAGAACAACGCCTTGCAACCCTTGCTGCTAATTCAATCGTGCTAAGAAAGAAGAAAAAGGAGCAGATTGAGGTTGCTCACAGTGGTTCTCGCCGCCTGAACCGCAAGTTGTTGGTGTAGTCCCCCAGTCGAACAGTTGAGCCGCAGGTGTAGATAACGTGGTTCTGGCGGTCGATCGGCGCCGCTTGAGCCGCCGGAGTTGGTGGAGACCCGCAGGAACCCGTCGAGGATTGGTATGGTAGGTTTGACGCCACGGACCACTGGATCCGCCGCTCTGATGGATTGGGAAAACTAGATAACTAGTGGTGGTGAGAACGGCAAGCGCACTGCACCCACACCGAGGATTCGACGCCTCGATACCACTCAGAATTTCGGCCGCCGGCTAGCGCCGTCGACGTGAGCGCAAAGCGGATCGGGGGCGAGCGAGGACGCCGGGCGAGGTTAACCCCTCGGCCTTGGCGTGTTCTTTTTACTTGAATGATAATATGATGCCGGATCGGCTACAGTTCGGGTATTTAGGTGCGGTTCTGAGACACGCCCGTTGGGCCCCATACAGCAGTCTCTAACATAAAACGTAAACGGATAAGTACGCCATCTCCTATCGAATACACCTCCATCAGTGCATAGCATCAGGTGTGACACGACATCACCTCTTCGCTCATAGATCGTCACGCTCGCAGCAAGGACGAGCACCAGTTCGAGGGCATCGAGGGCCAATTCAAAGGTACGCGCCCTCTTTGAACCGATGATCCCTGTGAACGACATCGGCTACCTTGACGATCACATATCAGTGTGAATTGCATATGGTCGCCATCCGCTCACCCGGCGCTCATCCTCCAGGTAGACCGACGCCACCCTAGGCCCGGCACGGTGATCTCAGAGGAACGACGACGTCCAGCGTCCGTGATCCAAGGGCCGGCGCGGTGATCTCAGGAACGATGACGTCTGACGTCCGGGATTCAAGGGCCGGCGCGGCCACGCTCTGAACGGCGTCTCCCTCCGCACCCGACGTACGCACCCAACAAGCGAGATCACCACGGCAGCACGCGCCTTGACGGCCTCCTCGACGGAACGCCTCGACGACCGTCGCGCCGTGATCCAGGGCGGCTGCGGCCGTGGCCACATCCTTCACAGCATGTTCCCTGAGGTGAGGATGAGAATACCAATGTCTTCAAGTTCTTATTGTCTGGTCTACGTTATTTTGATTTTTTTTTTTTTTTAATAAACTTGATGCACCCCTTGCAAAATAGAAAGAGGCCATTTCCGTGCAACATTGATCTAAACCATTGCAGTCCTGTATGGGTCACATGACCGCAAGAACTCAACATCTGGTTAGTTAAGCATTAGTTCAGTTTTTGCATATATAATAGACACATGGCTATTAGGTGCATATGGGATGTATATTCTTCTTTGTATATAAGGGCCTTATAGTTATGAGCGCCAAAATCAGATGAATTGTTGTGCACAGCTAGCTCGATTCTGTCCGTATTAGATGTCTTCTAAAATGTGCATAAGTTGGTACTCCATACCAAGATATATATAGTTGTTCTCTCTAGGCCTAGCATATAATCTTTTTATAATGCTCTAATTTAATGAATCCGTGCTGCCAATGGAATGGTCATTTTTTCAGTCAATTGTAAATATTTAGATTTACTTTGAATCTGAATAAAAACAGCAATTTGTTGTCTTCGTAGTAACATCCTGAACAAATTATTTCCTACCAGAACTTACTACCAACACATTCAGAGAACTTATTTCAGATTTCCCCTATTGTGTCTTTGTTTTTCTCTACGTGCTTGCACTTTGAGCTGAGGAAATGAGAGGGTAGCAGCAGTGGCTATAATCAGGAGGTGCAGGCATGAGCATACAAGGCTGGAAAGTAAAGCTAAATGGCTAGATTGATTAGTGATTAGTGGAAAATTTTTTTAAGCACATATGTTCATGTTTTCATCAGGGATGGTATTGTCAGTTATAACCTGAATGCCATAGTCGTCCCTGTTTTGCTGAATTTTAGAATTAGTATGCCACCATAAAAATACTAATTCAATGTTGAAATCCATTGACTTTTGTGCTTTTTACCTAAATTCTGATTTTTGTACTCTCTAATTATACACACTGATTTTTTATGATTATCCTTGTCAACTTATGATAACTGAGGGAAGATACCCTAATTGTATCAGGTAAATAACTTGTCTTGTCCATAAGATTGTGGTCTGCAACAAGTATCAGGATAATGTATAATTGCTACTTGCTAATTGCTATCCATTTTATGGATAATGCTATGGATAATGCTCTGATGTTTTGCACACTGTAAATTTAGTTCTCTTAAAATACTAAGAGTTCAGTCATGGGAGTGACTTGTTCTATACTTCTTTCAATTAAATTAATTTTTTCCCCAAAATATAGGGTTAGAATTATCTTGGATTTCATGAGAGTGACTTGTCCTGTAATGGTTATCTGAAATTGCCTATGCCTTTGTTGTTCAGGTTAGGCAACTCTATTGTTGTCTTCTCAAGATATCCTTCTAAAAAAAGCACGCACATCCATCTTTTTTGCAGGTACACATCCTAATTCAATCCAGTTCCAAACTTGTTGCAGTCTATCAAACCAAAATTTTGTATTTTAAAACTGAGACTATTTCTTATATAATAAGTGGCAGGTAGTGTTGATGGAAACGCCAAGGCCAACTGACAATCGGATATCTTTGGGGGACCTCACAAATACAACACATGGAGGTATACAAACTTAAATAATATCTCTACATATTCTATGCTCTTATGTTTGCAACTCATGAAAAATTATTAAAGAGAATCATACCTGACCAGAGTTGGTGACACTAGGTTTGGATCCTAATGAGCAGAAGAGGAAGAGGGTCAGAGAACAGAATGCAACAATGTTTGATGAAAATAGGAACACAACATATGAAACGGATGAAAATGGTGACTGGCTACATAGGCAATCAACCTACGGTAATAGCTTGCAATAATTATGAGGTTATTTATGTAAGACATAAAAAATTACTGTTGCAATGACTGCAATTATCCTGGTGATATTGTTTACTTATTGCATATATAAAATTGTATTGTATTGTAACATTTGTAGACTGTTCGAATGGTGATGTGGATGGCATTGACACTGAGGAAGAGATCATTAGAATGGGTAAACTTTTGTATTCAATGCCTAAGAAGATGATAATCGTGTTTATATTCATTTATTAAAATTGTGTTTAGACAACATCCTAACGTGAGTTAGTTAGAGTGGCATTCCATGATATATTGATTCTTTATATGCACTAGGTCCCATCAACCGGCTTCTCACGTGTCGAAAGGAACGTAAGCGTGATTATGATAGAGCACGAAATGCTGCAATGTCTAATGAACAGAGGGCACAACTAAATAAGAGACGGTTTGATTTGTATGCTATGAAAAATGCAACAAAAATGTCTCTAGAGATGCCAGAAATGACTCCAATGGATATTGACCAGTCAACAGGTATGGTAATAATATTGATTTCTTTACATCAAAAAATATCGTGGCGCCTTAGGATACTTATTATATTAACAAATTTTTAGATGGTGTCATCCCTTTAAGTATTGGAGTTCCTGGCAATACTGACGATGGTTTAACAAAGACGGATATCAATACTCTTTATGAAAGAAATACGCCTATATAGAATCGTGCCTTTATTTTTAATTAATTATGAATTACAAATAGAGTCTGAACATCATCGTAGCAGCTAACACTGTTGTGTAAACTTTATCATATCATTTGAATTATTGTGACTTTCATCAATTACACGTTGAGATTATACCTTTTTATTATAATATAGGTGTTTTAAATGCATCCAGTTCCATCAACAATAGTGTCACATGTCCAAAAGAGCGTAGGCGTGAGCTAGATAGAGCACGAAGGGTTGCAATGTCTCCTGAACAAAAGGCACTCATAAACAAGAGGCGGCGTCAGTTGTATGCAGAAAAAAATACGGGAAAAAATGCTGCAAGAAAACTACAACTAACCCTGCAAGAGAAGAAGATGAAACGAAAAGAGAGCAAAAATAATTACAAAAGGATGGTGAAAGAACACCGGGCCAACAATTTGCATCCTGACTCACTAGCCATGGAGAGCCCTCACTTTAGCCCTCAGCCTATTTTTCCTTCTCCTAAAACTCCTAAACCGGCATCACACGATATGGAGATACCCGAATTGAGGGGAACGCCTGTTTACATTGCACCAACTATGGTTCAAACTCTAGAAGCGGGTAGCGCTGAATTGGCTGGGGTACAGACCATACATAGGCATCGAGTGGCCAATGGAGAGAGAAGTTCCCTTCTATCCTGTCGCAATCAGGCTTTTGAAGCAAGCATTGGAAGAAGTGCTAGAGGGAATGCGGATGGAAAGTGCAATGATGCGAATGATGCGGCTCAGTCCAGTGCGGTTTATGATGATAATATAATTAGCCTTGATCACTATATATTGTCGACACTTCTACATTCACTCTACTATTTCAAAAGCTCAAGCCTTTTATTACTTCAGATGGCATCACCCAAGAAACTCCAGTGCCACCACCTAATACTTGCAGAGGCACACAGACACAACCATCTGTCGTTGGTTGTACCTCTTCGATGCCCTCTAATGGTGCCCAGGCTCATACATGGGCCTCGATGGTCGAGGATGGTATTTTTCATAAAATTTATTCTATTTTTATTTTTTGTATGCCATTATGTTTTTCTCATCATATATGTGCTTGTGTTGCATAGATGGTGATGAGGACGTCATATTTGAGGAGGATGAGGGAGAGGATGAGGCATACTTTTTCGCCGGACAAGGTACATAGTGTAATAGTAAAGAAATAATTTCATAAATAATATATATATATATATATATATATATAAAACCATGACATGTCAACCTTTTGCGAAAGATAAGGAGGAGGGAACCGATGTCGAGCTCGATGTCAACACGGGTGACCCAGATAACAATGAGCCTGATGTCCCGGATCCATACGACGGGGTTTATGCTAATGTCCCGTTGGAGTCGCACGTGCTATCGCCGGTGCCGAACTATGAGCACTGCAACACAAAGAAATTTGAGGGTGAACCACCTGGATTCTGTTGCCGGGGTGGAAAGATTCATCTTACAGAACCTGATACACCACCAGAACTCAAGAGGTTGTGGTCAAGCTCGGACGCTGATGCTAGGCACTTTCGTGCAAACATCAGATACTTCAACGGCCACTTCTCTTTTACTTCCTTGTACTACCACCTAGATCATATGACCACTAACATGCGAAACTGTGGTATCTACACGTTTCGTGCACATGGCCAGATTTACCATAACATCCGATCGTTTGGTAAAGAGGATGGTGTTGAAAAAAGACACCTCGAGCTTTATTTTTATGACGACGATCCATCCCTCGAGCATCATATGAGAAAGTGTCGTGAGCAATGCGCCCAGAAAGATAGAGAAGTTATAGAGCAATTGGTAAATATATTTAAAGGGAATCCCTACTCTCAGCAGCTAAGGAGTATGGGACATGTTGAGAACCTCGAGGATTTCCATATCGAGTTGAACCTTGACCAACGGCTCGACCAGAGAAGATATAACGCGCCACCGGCATCAGAGGTGGCCGCCGTCTGGGTCGAGGGGAGTGAGCGTCTAGGCCAGTTTGAGCATAGTGTAGTACTGCAAGGGAAGGATCGGTCTATACACGGTATCCACTCATATAATGCGTGCTATGACCCACTGTCATACCCGCTATTCGCACCAAAGGGCGAGCTTGGGTGGCACAATGAGATTCCAAAAGTGGGTGTGACTAAGGCTCAAGTTGATCGAGCTCGAGAAATTCGTAAAAAGCATGCTGAGAAGGGTGGCAATGATGATGGAGGTAACGGCAATGATGATGGAGGTAACTTGATCTATTTTTAATAATAATACAATATAAACTCTTTCCTATCTATTCTCATGATACTAATTCAACCGATGTCACCATGCAGAACCCCTTGGGAATATGTGTGTCTTCGTGCGTGACTACTACTGCTATAAGTTCCAGATGCGGCTAGGGATATTTAACCCAATTCTCTTTGGCAAGCGTCTTTTCCAGCAGTTTGCCGTGGACACCTACATCAAGATTGAGAGCTCACGTTTTGACTACATCAGGAACAATCAGGATACGTTGAGGGCTGACCTATACCAAGGCCTGATGGATAGTTTGCATTCGGGTGAAGGATCTGCTGAGAATGTCGAAAGGCATACCGTGTTGTCTTCGTCATTCATTGGAGGGCTTCGTGACATGAGGCGCCGGTACATGGATGCTATGGCTCTCGTGCGAAAGTACGGTAAACCTGATATCTTCTTCACAATGACGTGCAACCCTAACTGGGATGAGATCAAGAATGAACTTTATCCAGGCCAGGCACCACAGGACCATCTAGATCTCGTCACACGAGTCTTCAGAGCAAAATTAGAGGTGATGAGGACAATGTTGGTGGAGAAAGATATACTTGGCAAGGTGAAGGCCTACGTATATGTAGTGGAGTTCCAGAAGAGGGGCTTGCCGCATGCACACTTCTTGCTAATAATAGAACGAAAGTACAAGCTCACATGTCCAGAGCAATATGACAGGATTATCAGTGCAGAGCTGCCAAACAAGAAGAAGTACCCTGAGCTCTACAAGATGGTCACCAAGCACATGATGCAGGGTCCCTGCGGGCATCTTAATCCATCTTGTCCGTGCACGGCTGGTCGCGGTTCTTGCAAGAACCGTTACCCGCGCTCTTTCTGTGATTCAACATCACAAGGAAAGGATTCGTACCCCATCTACTGGCGACGCAATGATGGACGCATGGAAAAAATTCGAGGCCATTACCTCGATAATCAATGGGTCATGCCTTACAACCCTTGCCTGCTACGTACCTTCAATTGCCATATAAATGTTGAGGTCTGCGGTAGCATTAAATCAGTTAAGTATCTATTCAAGTACATATACAAGGGACACGACAGGGCCTCCGTGGTGATGAGGGAGTCTGATAAAGCAGATAAGGAAGGGAATATTGATGAGATCAAACAGTATAGAGATGCTCGGTGGGTGACGCCTCCAGAAGCATTGTGGAGGATTTACGGTTTTGACTTGAGCAAGAACTATCCACCAGTACAACAGCTACAACTTCATCTACCCAACATGCACATGGTGTCATTTCATAAACGGAACAAGGTTGAACGGATCGTTAATAAGCCAGGTGTAGAAGAGTCAATGCTGACAGCCTTCTTTGATGCAAACAGGGTGTACCCAGAAGCCCGTGGAATCTTGTATCGGGACTTTCCGGAGCATTTTACCTGGCAGTCTAATAGTAAATTCTGGCAGAAAAGGAAAAACTCTGTTTTTTAAGTTGGCAGAGTCATATCGGCTCATCCTGCTGAGGGAGAACGCTACTTTCTTCGTATTCTCTTAAACAATGTTGCTGGTGCTACCTCATACGAGGAACGACTTAGGACTGTTGATGGCGTGCTTCTACCTTCATTCCGTGAAGCTGCAGAAAGGAGGGGTCTAATTGAAGAAGACAATACGCTAGATGAATGTCTGACTGAAGCTACATTCTTTCAGATGCCTTCTTCTCTGCGCCAGTTATTTGCAACAATTTTGGTATTTTGCGAGCCACATGATGTGATGGGCCTATGGAAAAAACACTATGATGCAATGTCAGAGGACTACAGCCACAATAGTCCATCCTCGGATCTGGTGCAATAAATGGTTTTGATAGATATTCGAAATATGCTGCAGTCTATGGGGAAGGATATAAGGTCATTTTCTCTTCCAGATATTGATGACACATATGACAGTAGCAGCCATATTCCTCGTGAGATATTTGAGGAAGCTAGCATTGAACAGAATCCTAAAGATGTGCTATTGTGTGACTCACTCAACGCCGAGCAAAGGTCTGCCTATGATGAGATAATGGCTGCTGTCTACAGCAAACAAGGGGGTTGTTCTTTGTGGATGGACCTGGCGGGACAGGAAAGACCTTTTTGTATAGGGCACTTCTCGCAAAGCTACGTAGCCAGGATAAGATTTCCGTGGCTACAGCTACATCTGGAGTCGTAGCATCCATAATGCCAGGCGGGAGGACGGCCCACTCTCGTTTCAAGATACCTCTCACTCTTCAAGAGGGCGGTTGTTGTAGCTTCATGAAACAGAGTAGTACTGCAAAGTTGCTACAGCAAGCATCTCTCATAATTTGGGATGAGGCATCTATGACAAAAAGGCAAAATCTAGAAGCACTAGACAACAGTCTACGAGATATAATGGGCTGGTCAAGCCTGCCGTTTGGTGGAAAGATTGTTGTCCTTGGTGGTGATTTCAGACAGGTCCTCCCTGTTGTGCGAAAAGGATCAAGGGCCCAAGTAGTCGGTGCTTCTCTCCGAATGTCGTATCTTTAGGAATCCATGCGCCACCTAAAGCTTGTCCGCAACATGAGGGCTCAGAGTGACCCATGGTTTGCTGATTATCAATTGCGCATTGGTGGTGGAACGAAAAAGGTTAATGGAGATGGTGATGTACGTATTCCAGACGAGATATGTATCCTGTACTCTGGTGATGCCGATAAAGATCTTCATAGTCTAATAGACATCATCTTTCCAGATCTAAATGAAAACATGGCGGACAAAGACTACATCACCACCAGAGCGATTTTATCTACGCGTAACGATTCGGTAGACATGATCAATATGAAAATGATTGATATTGTTGGCATTTCTAACGTCACTACTAAAAAGTAGAGATAAATCCTACCCCTAGCAATAACGTCAGAAATGGTCGGTATATAATTAACTTGTCATTAGCAACTAGCCACCTATTTATCACTATCATTCCTAAGCATGAATTAAGTTGTCATCCTTAATTATATTGCTTAAAAAATAACTATAGATTTACATGTATTCAATATGACTAGGCAGAAATAAGAGATATGAATATAAAGATAAGAATATAAACTAACCGGGTTACGCAAGCGGACGGATAATTATACCGTTGTAGCATTTTACCTAGGGAAGTCTACCAGGTTATCGATTTATATTTATACTACTGGGAAGGTCTATATGTAGGACTTATAAACTATAACTTATACTATTGATGTGAAAGGCAAACCATAACTAGAATCCTACTCATAACAGGGATAAGTCACGTGATAAAAGATATATATGATAAATAATAATAATGATCAGTCATCATAAATAGATAAACATCGAGCTCTTCTAGTCATAACAATAGCTAGCCAATGGATAAACTCGGGAATAAATACTAAGGTAATTCAATAACTACATCAATGAATAACTCTAATTAGTGCAACTACATCTAGCAATCATTGTTAAGTTAACCCTATATCATTATCACATATAAAGAGGCATCAACTAATGAGGGTATTAAGACACAAGGGTCACCTCCTTCGCGACCGTGCCCATGCTAGTCCCTACGTGCGGAGGGTGGACTACGGAGGAACCAACGCAAATGTCACCGCGGGACTACCACACGTCCCGGCACGTCATGGTGCACTCGCAGATAAACAAGATATCTAGACACCACGTCTACATATTGTCTACCATCTACCCAAATGGCCGCTTGGGTAAACGCTATACGAGCAATTACATGAATTCAATAAGATCAAACCAACTATCCTAGACATATAATCAAAGTAGACAATGACTATTGCAATTAAGAATATATAAGAGATTAAGAACAATGTTGCCTGAATCATAATGAATACAATAAGAGAAAGGTACTAGATCTATATCGAACTCCACGCTCCGCACAGGCCTTGAGGGCTCCGGATCCCGCCGAAGAACTAGAACTCTTCTACTTCTAATCTAACTAGGCTAAAGCTATGAACTAGAGAGGCTTTGATGAACTAGAGAAGGCTCTTGATGGCTGGATCTCCAAATGACTTAATGCCTTTAGGGAGGGGGTCTACCCCTTTATTTATAGTCCGGTGGGATCGACGTGCGCCGCAGGATCAAACCGACGTAACCAAGGGCCAAGATGACTCCTCATAGGCGGTGGAGGAAGCTTCCGCAAGGGGGCAAAACCCTAGCGGGGCGCCGAAGCGGCCCCAAGGTGGGGCCGGTCGGCCCCACTTTTCCTCCTCTCGGGGTCCCGTTGCTTCGGTGTCTTCTAGATGGTTCCCGAGCCCAATCGTGATATTTCCGTGGCGGATAAGTTTTCGTGCTTATTTTGCACTAGAATCCCTCTTTTTTCAAATTTTTCTCAAAATCACCCCGAAAATACAGAATATGCAAAACTCGTGGAATTTGTCAGATAAAGCCCTAGACTAGTGTGTTTTCTTGTTTTCATTCGGGTAAAAAGCCCTAGTAAAAGTTGACGCTAACGAGTGTCAACAATACCCCCAAGCTTACCTTTTGTCAGTCCCTTGGCAAACAAACTAAGCCTAGCTGATATTGTCTTTAGATCAGGAGTTGCTACAATGTTGTTATACTTTCCAGTACACATGCTTTCAAATGAAAATTTCCTCCGGATCAAACAATGAATGCTCTAACCTTCAAACTTACTCATTTCACCTGTAATATGGGGCTTCACAGCTTTTGCATAAGTCTTGAGCAATCGAAAGATAGAACAATCAAGCTAAGTACTACGTCTCAAATTCTTTGCAATACCAACATTCCGGAGTTTTTCATAAGTTTTCAGAATAAAACTCAGAGCTTAATTGTATGACTCCCTCAAGTCTCTCAATGTATGTGGTATTTGTGGTTCTCTCTTGAGACATTAATGATGTTATGCCTCCTATAGCTAAAGGTATATATGGTGGAGCTCATAGGGGTGGCAATAACAAGGATAGACATACTTGCAAAATATGTATTGTAAAGTCAACTAGTGGATCCACAGAGAATCAATGCATACAATCAAACCAAGATGTGCATGTGTATGGAATATAATGGATAGGTGCATATGTGTTATTTATGGCTAATTTCTATTTCTACTGTTGCTCTTTGGGAATGACTCTCTTTTAAAGCTTTTCTCAGAAAGACATGGGCTATCTTTATTATTTCTTTTTATTTAGGGAGGCGGACATCTAGTACCCATTGTTTTAATTGATGGGACACTTGTCCATCTTTTACTCTCCTTTTTTTTTCTTTCTTTCGTTCTTTTCTTTTTCTTTTCTTTTATTTTGCATAGCCACATGCATCCTTTGAATACAATAAATGAATCGAGAGATATAATCGGGACTTAGAGCATTAAAGACAGGGGGTTATCCTATTGGGTGATTGTATATTTTTGTGTCCTCTCCCGGTGTAGGAGGCGAATATTTTATGATGAATATGTATGGAAATATGGTGAATGATTGCGATTACCCCTAAAATAGGAATAATGCATATGTGGACTGGAGTGTGCAAGTGTTTCTTGGTTTTAAAAGTATGACAAGACTCTTATAAGGTATACAACACAAGTTGACTGAACTCAATGCAAAGCAAGCAGCTTAAATGTGAAAAGATTTTCCTATCATCTAAGATATTAATTATGGCTTTGGTAGGAATTCACATTTATCATAAAAGAGCTCATCATGTTATTTTTTAGATTTTTAAAATAAACCTCCAGAACTTAGCAATGCTAGGAATAAGATAAATAGCAGCTCAACCTTTATGAATTATATCAATCAACTACTTAGACTTAGCGCAAGCTTATGCCTCCACAATTAAGGTTCAGAATAAATTTTCTAATTAAAACAACAATGCTTAGAACCAGGGAGATTTTAAGTTTGGCAAGTAGGTACTTAGTAAGCATTATAACAGAGCAACTATTCATCATTTTCAAGACAAAATTTTAATGTTCATCAGTTTTTAATTAACTCTAGCCTAGACTGACTCTAAACACACTCTAATATAATTAATACTAACTAAGACTTATTTTTATTAATTTTTAGATTTTCTTTAACCAAAGACTCATAAAAGACTCAACAGGCGTGGACCTTCATGTGCCCACATATTTTTGGTATTTTATGACTATATAAAGTAGACTTAAAAATCGCTTAGGTGTAGTCACCTGATAACTAGAGGATGCTCCTCCCCCAAGCTGGATGGTTGCAATACTTCGTGTAGATGTCCTTAGAGTGAGCTAACCAATAGCGGACCTGGTGGGTGCCACTGATAGACTCTCTCCTTGCTATGATGTTATTCCTGCATAAATACTCTCCACAAAGAGAAACCAAAACTCGAGGCTCGGATTTGTTAACGGGTTAGCGGTCAGCCAAAGAGTAATTGATCACCTTTATGAGCTAGCTTTAATATTGTCTAATTTAAACAGGATTTTACTTTTATCTTATTTTTAAATTTTCTATTTATGATGCAGAAATTTAAATATGAATGCTATATTTTTATTATTTTTATTTTATGCCACCACAGCGGATGTTCCTTCGGAAAATACCATAGGGTATCCACATGGGGCTTTGTGATGCCATGAGTAATGCAGTAAATATTTTTATTGTTTTTATATCTTTTAGTGTGTAAACAAAATTATGCTACTAAATAAATTACAAATGCATTTAATGAGATAACTACCATTCTAACCTTATGGCTAGGGTATGGAATTTAAAGTCTACCGACGGACTTAGATAGAGGAGAACACTTACTCAGTGGGTTTATCGTCTGAGGTAACCTCAGTCAACTCCCCGTTTCGTGGTGATGCCGCACGTGCCTCCTTCCATCTTGTTTCTGTATCTTTTGCCTCTAACCGTGCTGATAACTAGGGGATGCTCTCCCCCAAGCTAGATGTTTGCTTATGGTTGATCATTGAAGCTGAGTGGTCCTCACAGAGGAGCTCAATGCTTATAAGAGCAAGTGTTGCCTGGAATACTTCAATCTCATCACCCAAGAAGTTACTTACTTTACATAGGGATCAGCTGTATGTCGAAAAGGTGTACTTCAAGTGATGAAGATGAAGATTCCTAGGTAAGCTGGCTCTTGGAGTCATCTGCGAGAAAGCTCTCACAAAAACACCAAAACTCGTGAAACGTTATTAGGATAAAACGTTTAATAATTAGCCATCTTTAGAGGATTGGTTGTTGTGGAGGTTTGAAAGTATTTTTAAGATAGCAATGTTGCGGCGGGATGCTCGCTTAATCTTTTTAGATTTTATGGGTTTATATGCATAAAGTGCAAATACATGATATATATTTTTATTCTCAGTATGCCACCACAAAGTGAGAACTCGTGCAGTTTTTATACTATAAGGGTTTCACATGGGGCTTAATGTTTTTAAGATGCATGAATGTAGCCTAATGCAAGACTATTTATTTTTATTATTTCTATGCGTTGCTAATATAGAAAAGTAGTCATGCTAAAGAGAGAATAAATCATACGATGCAAGAAAGTACATATAGATAACTACCGATGTTACCTCACGGCGAGGATTCGATATTTATAGTCCTTCGTGTAAGGACCTTGATGTCGCTAAGGAGGCCTAGAGGGGGGGTGAATAGGCCTGCAAAAATTTCAACTCAAACACAAAGTGAATTAAGGGTGATGCTGCCCCCTTTTGTGGACAGCGCTTCCTCCCTACAATTTTGAGTCCAGTCAGGCCCGGACTTGGAGATGAGATACTATAGATATTCAGTCACAACCCCGCAAAATCTCAACTCTCGAAACTTAATCAGATTGGAGGGCGGCACCGACGCCCTAGGAGGGCGGCACCGACGCCTGCGAAAGAACTTAGCACAATTCAAAATGTAACCAACGAAACTCGGATCGGTGAAGTTCTAAGATTTCTGCAGCTATATATATCACAGATCGATAGCTAAACAGGGTATATCAAGTATGGCAAAGTAGATCGATCACAAATCCTAATATCACCTCAACAACAATATGAAATGCAAGAATGTAAATCAGCACACGGTATTTATCCCGTGGTTCGGCGTCGCCACCAAGGCTAGCCTACTCCACGTTGTTGAGGTATCCACACAAGGATTGGCTCGCCACCAAGGCTTGCCCTTCCCTCGGTCTCAAGTCAAGAGAGTTAACTCTTGAGATGAGAGATTTCCACTAAATCACAGGGGTAATACAAACTGTCCCGTGGCTCACCACAAGCACGGGAGCTCACCGGGCGACGCCTAGCCGTCTAGGAGGCTTCACCTCCAAGAGTAATAGATGCACGACAAAGATCAACGAAGCCCAGCAAGTGCTCAAGGTTAGAAGTGCTCTAATCTGCTCTCAAACTCTTAATCACACAGCCCCAACTCTTAATCACACACTAAGTGGATCACTCTCACAAAGAGAGGGTTGGGAGAGGCTTTGGAATGGGTTTGCAATATCTGGAGCATCAGCAGCACAACCAGGAGGCGTGGGATGGGTATATATACCCACCCCACTCAAACTAGCCGTTTGAGTTTGAAAACTAGCCGTTATGTCTGTACAAGGGCGGCACTGCCGCCCTGGAAGTGCGGCACTGCCGCCCTCCCAGAAACAGCACAGGTTAGCTCACGGAAACAGCCATAACTTTTTACTCCGAACTCCGTTTTCAGTGATCTTGGACATTCCGGAAAGCTTGTTTCGAGGGCTATCCAGCCCAGCAGAGAACAAGCCCAAGATCAATAAGTGTAGGTGCAGTGCTAAGTGTTTTCTCTCATGTTAGCACTCGGGTTCGGTTAGTTTGAGCACTTGAGACTTGTCTATGATTCGTATTGCATCCCCCTTGATAGTACGGCATACCTATACTCAAGATAAAGAGAATATAACCAATTCAACCACTTGAGCCTTCAATATCTTCATATGCCATTTCTTCTCAATGTCACTCCATAAGGGGTTGCAATCATCTTTGTCTCTTCACTTTGAGCAAACACACCTTGAGCATGTGACTTGAACCATTTCAACACATCTGAATTCAACCCATGGCTTCAAGTCACTTTCACTAATGATTTGATCCTTAACATGATATGACTCCTCATAGCTTGATTAGTTCCTCGACTCAATACAAGTACTCTCTTCTTCACTTTAGCCATGGTACCTCGGTCCTCAAGCCGCCCGCTTGACCTTCACCTTCGCTTAGTCCCTCGAAGCCCTTTTCTTGCTATCTTCACTTGAATATCTTCTAGATATGAATCTTGAGATCAATAATCAAGCTTCAGGTTTGACTCACATAGAGATATACATGGATCAACATCAATATGGTCAAGCCAATTCACGATTCCTCAAATCCTTTTCATTTTGGCTTGACATTCCTATCATTCACTTTATTGTCACACTCTTCTTGTTCATGCAAAGCAAGCCATCATCGAGACCAATCCAAAGTCATCAACTCATGTCTCATTTACCATGTATCAAATATGCTTGCTTTCACATGATGCTACGATATTCCACAACATATAAAGTTTGCTTCATCAATTCTATTTACGTTGTTGTATTTTGCTTGAGCTAGATTGTTACCATGATCTTCCAATACAACAATACACAACTTTGGCCTTCAATTCAACACTATATGGAATACCATCAAGTTTGCCTTAGTTGAGCCTTTAATACACATCTTGTGTAATATTCTTATATATGTAACATGGCTGATTTCTGTTCAACACTTAGTAAACTCATTAAACCTTTAATTGAGTTGTCATTCAATTCACCAAAACCCACTAAGGGCTAGATGCACTTACAATCTCCCCCTTTTTGGTGATTGATGACAACACAATTAAAGCTTACAAGAGATTGATAAATAATAAGATTTTGAATCCTAAGATATAGTGAGCTCCATCTAAATGTGTGCATGGAATGAAATTCAGATTTTGGCCTCAAATGCCAAATGCACATATTTCAGATGAAGTGTGGGATCTCTCCTATATCTTAGCATTCGTGGGGTGCAAGGTGTCAACATGATAAACGTGATGCTCATGACAATTATGCGGATCGAGATAAATGCTACAGTGCATAGAGTGGCACTTGCCGCTCCGAGTGCGGCACTTGCCGCTCCCGAGACCGACAAAGACAAATGCGGAAGTCAAGCACCATTCAACACATGAATGTCACACACTAGCATAAATTGTCCTTATCAAGAGCATCAATTTAAACTATCCTTGCACATACCACACAACTTTTTGAAAAATCATATCAATCTCTTCCTACCCCCCTTACTTTCTCATATTTCTCCTCCTCCCCCAAAATTTCTCCCCCTTTGACATCAATCTCCAAAAAGGATCTCTCCACCAAAGGAAGAAATGATGGTAGATAAGTGGGAGTAAGAGGTAGGTAAAGGTTCAGCATATAAAATTTCTCTTTTAGGTTCTCTGCCAAACAAAGTATGCAACAATTTAAGTCAAGATTCTTGAGAAATTAGCATATTTAGCTCATACCTCACTTAGATGACACTTTTAACATGAGACAAACTCACTCTATCACCACAAGAGGTATCAACCAAATATCTAACTTATTCTCTAATCGTTACCACAAGAACAAACTTATGGTGTGACTCAAAATGTTGCATACACATGCACACACTAGCATGTCAGGGCCTAGATGCACAAAAGGTGGTACAAGAGTAATACAAGAGTAATACAAGAGTCCATGGAGCGATATACCTTTGCTCTAAGCCTCACAATCTCCATCATGATCATGAATGTTTGAATTTAGTGCTTTGATGGGCTCACTTTTTCACATTCTGTAGAATGGTTCTAGTTGTGCCCATCTCTCTTCATCATGACCTTTATGAAGATATCATAAACTTGTGCTTGATCTCAGCTGAAAGTCCATAGCTAGCTCTTGTTGTCATGTTGAGATACCAATTGAAGACATATTTCTTGATATGCCACAATGAAGGATTATCCACCAATACCAATTGAAATATGATCTTCACAATTTTGACATCAATTGAAGGAGTCCTCACAAGTTGATGCCAATTGGAATAAATGCTTGTATCTCATCATGTCACCTAGGAAATGCTCACAAAGACAAGAGATAACATTAAATTGCACAAGTTAGAGTTTCACAATTAGTGACCAATTTGGATGTGGAAGGCATATTGATCACTAACTGCAAAACCTCATAACATAGACTAAATTCCCCCCTTTTGATAGTGCATATATATATGTGGAAGGCGAGAACATATGCACATTTGGTCAATTAAGTCCAAACAAGGGAATTTAAGCTATATTATGGAGAGTAGCTATGTAGAGATAAAATTGCAATCCAAATGAATGTGAGAGACCACTTTACCAATTTGGATTGATTTAATGTAGCATACCCATGAGAAACTCATTCTCACCAAGAGACTACATAAGTTCACTAGAAGAAAAGGTTAGTCTCAAAAAGACACAAGACATAGAATGAGCTCCCCCTTAATATATGCATCAAGTACTCGAATTACTTGTGAAATACACTTGAATCGGTTTAAGAGTCTAGATGAGTTCATCCTATATCTTGGTCAAGGCATGATAAATTTGCATCCATTGAAATTATGCCAAGAAAACATACCATGATAGTATTAGAGTTCTTATAGTGGTGGTATGTTTCAATGACCATCATAAGTGAGCTTCTAGTGATTTGAATGGCTATAGTCCTCACTTGATGACTCATGGTGAATTAGAGCTCTTATGATCATCCAAGCTCCATATTAGGTTCCTAGTTCTCTCTTTACCTGAAGCAACCCACATAGAGAGCAAAAGGTAAAATTCATAAAATTTGCATATTATGAACTAGGAGTTACCACTCTTCTTTGACACGATCCTGGGTAAGCAATGAGATGGACCATATGCACTTGATGAGCTCTAGAGTGGAGAACTTAACAATGAGAGTCCTAACTTCAATTAGTTTCTCCAACTCATTCAAATCCGGTTCCACTGAAGGATTGGGGCATTCAACAGTAAACCGGACACTTGGTTTATAAAGACCAAGAATGTCCTAGAGTAATGGTGAAGCACCAAGAAAATCCAAAGGAACCATCCATCCTCTTTCTCTAAATGTGAGACAATAGAATCATATATTCAAGAGAAACCATTTGTCCCACAAAGCATAGGCTAAACTCCCCCTCAATTTATGCATACAAGAGCACAAAAGTACACTCATGCACATTGATAATGTGAGATCATGAGGGAAGTTTTCACTAGAGACCAACTGCTTTTAAACTCCTTCAAACTGCTTGCAATCCATTAGTTTCAAATTTCTTATAATTTCTCCAAACTGATTTCAGCAAGCTCTAACTAGTTCTGCCCCTTGTTTCTACTGAATAGATGGACTCCAACTAGCTGCAACTTCCTGTAAATTTGCATTGCTGATCTCTAAGTTTGTTGCAACTAATTTTATTCACTAGCAATTGCTTTCAGCCAGTTCCAGCTTGGTTGCAACTACTTGCTTTGCAGCTTGTAACCTTGATCGCCACCGATTTTAGCTCATTGGATGCCATCTCTTGAATTTGTTGAAACCTGATTTTGATCTTCATCTCAAGCATGAGAATAAGTCTAGTACCAAACTGATGCTTCTCATCTTTATTGATTGTTCATGACCAACTTGAGAGCCAAAATAATCTTGTTGTTATAATGCAATCCCATTATATTCAGTCAGTTTTCAGATTCTATCCACCTCAGAGAAAAAAATTCATATCTCTCAGACCACTAGTCCAATATACATGAAATTTGGTAGAGATGTGCATCTATGAGTCCTTTAACTTCTATAAAAATTTCAGCCCATTTAGACTCCATTTGATAAGTCAAATCAATTATCTACCAAAACAACTCAGGTCTAAAACTGCACTTTGCTGAAATTGATAGAATTCATCTCAAAACTGAAGTTCTTCTAAACCAATCTTCATGCCAATTGCACAACAACAAGTATTATATATATACAGCATGCTCACAAGTTTTAGGTCAACTCATCAGTATTTGAACATCTAAATCCATGCTTGAAAACAGTCGATTCAGAATTCTAATTTTCTGGACAGATTTGATGATTCTCAATTCTTTGCTCTTTTTGTCCAATCTTGAGGTGAATTTGGTTCAGAATTCTCACAAGATGTAAATCCTATTCAGTCCTCTTATCTATGCCTGTAGTCTTGTGAGTTTATCCAATATAGCTTTTCAAACTCAATCTCAATATTGATTTTACCAATTCAAACTCAGATTTTGATCTTCTTCGTCTCTAGCAACCTCATCTTACTTTAGGTGAAGAGTAACCTTCTAGCTTGGGATTATTCAGGTAGACACACATACCCTCTTTTAACTGATTTTCTACAAACAAGCTCAGCACAAGAGGGCATTAGTAACACAAGCACTAGTTTCTCATTTAGTAGCCCTTTATGTGTGGATGGCAAGTGGGCTACCAAAATGGAGAAACCTCATAATATGGACTAAATCTGCCTCGATGACTCATCCACATTCTTTTTAAGTGGAATGGAAATATGAATGTGCATGATTGGCCATTTAAGTCCAAAGGACAGATTTAAGCCATATTATGGTGAGTGGCTAACATAGATAAATCAAATCCAAATTAGCTAGAGAGAATACATCACATTGTTTTGGATCGGTGACCTTCGTATGATAGCACACTCCATTTGAGAAACACATTCTCAATTAGTGAGACTACACAAATCACTTAGAGAGAAGGGTTAGTCTCACAACACTAGCCATAGAGTAAAGTCCCCTGTTAATAAGTGCTCTAATTATTTGAATTTCTCACATAGCACTTTATTCAATTAAGAACTTGGGATTTCACTCTATGTCTAGGTCATGGCAGCAAAATGATAATCAAATTGAACTATGCCAAGAGATACTCACAACCATTTAAGCATGTAGATGGCCATAAGATAAGAATGAAAATTTGGCAATCTACCATATGATAAGATTCCATCAAGTAGAGAGTTCTTGAACTATCAGTGATGAGTGCCTCTACTTGAGCTTGACTCTTTGTTCACTCCTTTTGGTGAGCTCATGGTTGTGGCAGTAGAGATTGGTCTTGAATTGACTTTTCATTCTCATTACACAGAAATGAATCACTTCCATCAAGAGTTTCATTTTCTTGCTCAAATATAGGCTGTAGGTATTATCCTCGAGCCATCGACTCTGCTCCCTTCCATCATCTCCTCCTTCCATCTTGCTTTGCCACGTTGGAGTGAGGGAAAGGGTTAATTCAATCCTGCTCTTGTGAGCAAGGCGGCAGTGCCGCCCATCGGGGCAGCCAGTGCCGCCCTTCCGGTTCGGACATCCGATCCAACAGCGGCACCGACGCTTGTTGAGAGCGTCACTTGCCATTGTTGCTTCAGCAGTAGGCTGGACTATAGCTTGAGCTTGAGGATTTTCCACTTCTAGCACCTTTTGTGGCCTTACATCACCAGTTCCATTTGCTTGATGACTTTAAAATATGTCTCCTCATTCCTGTAACATGAAGAAGATCTTGCTCTACTAGAGAGCCATTAAAAGCATCATATGGCAAATGATTCATTTAGACTTGAAAGCTCTAGCCACTTCTAATAATTCACAAACACACATATTTATGAACTACTAGAGACTACACAAGTCAAGTAGCTAGCTAGCAAGGGTGAGGTACTTTTTACCAAGGTAAGTATGAAGTTAGAAATATATCCATCAATATATCCTTGGGTCAATCTTGAGTGAATAGATACTATGAATAAGATTGATAGCCTGAGATGATATTTTCAGTTAACTTGCTCAAGCACCCCAAAGGCTTCATATCACCTTCAAGTACCTACAACACTCATCAAGCACAATTTGGTACCCAAACTATGTTGGGTCCATTAAAGTTAGTCACAAGAGACTTAGGCACCTAAATGGCCTTTGTGCTAGCACATGGTGAACCAATCACCTTTCTAGCACAAGTGCCAATTTTGGGCCTCCTAAGCAAATTTGAATCAATTGATGAGTTGAGCTTAAGAGTGTTACCCATGGGACAATCCATACTTAGATGTCCCTTTCTTCTGCAAGTGTAGCATAGGCGGTTCTTATTCTTTTTGGCCTTCTCTTCTTGCCTTTTGTTTGCTACCTTGTTAATGAGCCTCTTTCTTGATGACACATGGCCTTCACTTTTCTTGTTTGGACATGAACCAATTTCATGTCCCTTCTCGTTACAGGCATAACACTTCCTCTTGATGCTTCTTGTCTTCTTCTTTGGAAGTGTGGCTTGGTCATCGACCTTCTTTGGAACACATAGAGGCATTGTGTCCCATGTTGGAGCACTTGACATGAGTCTTCTTATTCCTCTCTTGGATCTTGCTCATGCCTTTGTCCTCTTTCTTCAAGCTGCAATCTCTTACATGGTGACCCTCCTTCTTGCACCAACAGCAAGGGATGAGAGTCTTCTTTGGTTGATGTTGCACCTTGATTGTCTTGGGGGCTTTGTTTGTTACGCTTCAGTGCGGCACTTTGCCAAGATTTTAGAGCGGCACTTGCCGCACTTTGAAACCTCTGCAGCTTTTGCTACATTCGGATAGGTTGCACTTCTTTTGATTTCCCCTTGACTTTGCCATTGGACTTGTGACTTTGTTGAAGGGGTTTGGTGCATGCATCGGTTGATCCCTTCTCAAGCTTCTTCACCATGTCTTCACGGTTATCTTGAGAAGGTTGAGCATTGCACTTGCCCTTCAACTGAATCAAGTCCCTTCTTAGCCTCTCAACTTCTTCCTTGAGCTGTTCATTTTCTCTTGCAATGGAATCATCATAAGTTTCTACAAGTACATGCTCAACGGAAAGTTGGCTTGCTTGAGAGCAACAACTGTTAGCACATGATAAAATAGATGGAACTTGTGTACATGTGCACTTGTGTGTGTGAGGTTGATAAGTTTGTACCGCTGTTATCACAACCTCATGAGCAATTTCTAGCAGAAGATGAGAATCCATAAGCTTCTCATGAGAGCACAAGAGCCCATCATGATTTTCTTGCAAAGTCTCATTCTTGCTAGTGAGCCTTTTTACTTCCTCCTTGAGCATATAATTCTGATCTTCTAATTGAGCAACACAAGATAGAGAATTAATAGTATTAGTTTGCTCAATTGACAAGTTTTCATACCTTTGGACCAAATCAGCATGAGAGCACTTAAGCTTTTCATGCTTATTGGTCAACTTCTCTAAGCATTTGATCTTTTCAACAACAAAATCATTATGTTGGTGAAGTTCTTCTTCTTGCTCATCAATTTTCGCTATGAGCTTGAGCACCATCATCATGTCTTTCTTGCTCAGCCGTGCAAGGAGTTGATTGATCTCATCATCTCCACTTTCATCATCACTCTCACTTTCAGTTTCACTCTCACTTGAACTCTCACTCTCACTTGCCACATTCTTCTCTTTCTTTGCCATAAGGCCTAGATGAGAAGTGGCATAGAGAGCTGAGCTTCTTGGTGAGGTGGACTCATTATTTGGCCTCCACCGATCAAAAGTTTCTTCTTCCTTCAAAATGTTAGTCTCACAAGAACAATAGGAAGTAGAAGCATCACAACTAAATGCATTGTTCTCACCAACCATTTGATGACCTGCCATATATGTTGGTGAGGGAGTGAATGTGGTATGATCAGCTGGACCTTTTGAGAGAATCACTTGAGACTCATCATTTGTCGGTGAAGTTGAGCACTCCCCAAGTGATTCCTCCAATGAGAGCATCTTCTTATCACATTTGGACTTGCCATATCTTTCTTTGAGTGCGGTCCAAATGAGATGAGCATCACCAAGCGGTTCCCCATCTCCAAATATGACAAAGATCTAATACATCTTCACTCAAAGCACTAAATAAAATATTAGTAGCTTGAGCATTGAGTTGTAAGCATTTTACTTCCTCTCTAGATAAATAGTTAAAATCATCATGAGGAGGTGAAATGCTTACATCTACAATCTGCTCGATTTGAGGATCTATGTCCTTAAAAACATTAAGTATAGCAGCAGACCAAGATGCATAATTAGAGCCATCAAAAAGTAAAAGTTCTAGAGATACCTCCTCACTTGTCGACATCGTCTCTCAAGGCGGTTAAGCCTAAAATTGAGAGCCTAGCTCTGATACCAATTGTAAGGACCTTGATGTCGCTAAGGAGGCCTAGAGGGGGGGTGAATAGGCCTGTAAAAATTTCAACTCAAACACAAAGTGAATTAAGGGTGATGCTGCCCCCTTTTGTGGACAGCGCTTCCTCCCTACAATTTTGAGTCCAGTGCAGCCCAGACTTGGAGATGAGATACTATAGATATTCAGTCACAACCCTGCAAAATCTCAACTCGAAACTTAATCAGATTGGAGGGCGGCACTGACGCCCCTAGGAGGGCGGCACCGACGCCTTGCAGAAAAAAGAACTTAGCACAATTCAAAATGTAACCAACGAAAACTTCGGATCGGGTAAAGTTCTAAGATTTCTGCAGCTATATATATCACGGATCGATAGCTAAACAGGGTATATCAAGTATGGCAAAGTAGATCGATCACAAATCCTAATATCACCTCAACAACAATATGAAATGCAAGAATGTAAATCAGCACACGGTATTTATCCCGTGGTTCGGCGTCGCCACCAAGGCTGGCCTACTCCACGTTGTTGAGGTATCCACACAAGGATTGGCTCGCCACCAAGGCTTGCCCTTCCCTCGGTCTCAAGTCAAGAGAGTTAACTCTTGAGATGAGAGATTTCCACTAAATCACGGGGGTAATACAAACCGTCCCCGTGGCTCACCACAAGCACGGGGAGCTCACCGGGCGACGCCTAGCCGTCTAGGAGGCTTCACCTCCAAGAGTAATAGATGCACGACAAAGATCAACGAAGCCCAGCAAGTGCTCAAGGTTAGAAGTGCTCTAATCTGCTCTCAAACTCTTAATCACACAGCCCCAACTCTTAATCACACACTAAGTGGATCACTCTCACAAAGAGAGGGTTGGGAGAGGCTTTGGAATGGGTTTGCAATATCTGGAGCATCAGCAGCACAACCAGGAGGCGTGGGATGGGTATATATACCCACCCCACTCAAACTAGCCGTTTGAGTTTGAAAACTAGCCGTTATGTCTGTACAAGGGCGGCACTGCCGCCCTGGAAGTGCGGCACTGCCGCCCTCCCAGAAACAGCACAGGTTAGCTCACGGAAACAGCCATAACTTTTTACTCCGAACTCCGTTTTCAGTGATCTTGGACATTCCGGAAAGCTTGTTTCGAGGGCTATCCAGCCCAGCAGAGAACAAGCCCAAGATCAATAAGTGTAGGTACAGTGCTAAGTGTTTTCTCTCATGTTAGCACTCAGGTTCGGTTAGTTTGAGCACTTGAGACTTGTCTATGATTCGTATTGCATCCCCCTTGATAGTACGGCATACCTATACTCAAGATAAAGAGAATATAACCAATTCAACCACTTGAGCCTTCAATATCTTCATATGCCATTTCTTCTCAATGTCACTCCATAAGGGGTTGCAATCATCTTTGTCTCTTCACTTTGAGCAAACACACCTTGAGCATGTGACTTGAACCATTTCAACACATCTGAATTCAACCCATGGCTTCAAGTCACTTTCACTAATGATTTGATCCTCAACATGATATGACTCCTCATAGCTTGATTAGTTCCTCGACTCAATACAAGTACTCTCTTCTTCACTTTAGCCATGGTACCTCGGTCCTCAAGCCGCCGCTTGACCTTCACCTTCGCTTAGTCCCTCGAAGCCCTTTTCTTGCTATCTTCACTTGAATATCTTCTAGATATGAATCTTGAGATCAATAATCAAGCTTCAGTTTGACTCACATAGAGATATACATGGATCAACATCAATATGGTCAAGCCAATTCACGATTCCTCAAATCCTTTTCATTTTGGCTTGACATTCCTATCATTCACTTTATTGTCACACTCTTCTTGTTCATGCAAAGCAAGCCATCATCGAGACCAATCCAAAGTCATCAACTCATGTCTCATTTACCATGTATCAAATATGCTTGCTTTCACATGATGCTACGATATTCCACAACATATAAGCTGCTTCATCAATTCTATTTGCGTTGTTGTATTTTGCTTGAGCTAGATTGTTACCATGATCTTCCAATACAACAATACACAACTTTGGCCTTCAATTCAACACTATATGGAATACCATCAAGTTTGCCTTAGTTGAGCCTTTAATACACATCTTGTGTAATATTCTTATATATGTAACATGACTGATTTCCTGTTCAACACTTAGTAAACTCATTAAACCTTTAATTGAGTTGTCATTCAATTCACCAAAACCCACTAAGGGCTAGATGCACTTACACTTCGAACTAGACTTCTCATTGCAGTGGTTCATTGAGTACTTTGAGTTGCTCTTCAGGGTAAGGATTGAGGTGGTGCCTCCACTAGTGGCTTCCAATGGCGGTGCCACCTTCTTTCTTTCTTTTGTAGGCATCTCGAAGTCAATCTTATGTGCATCATTATTATAGTTGAGAACTTTCACTTAGAGAATTCGGGATTGTCTCCCCACACTTTAATTGAAGTGTGTTCTGCCCATAAAGACAAGGTAGAGATCAAGTGCATGGGCTCTGGCGGGTGGGAAAACACCAATGTAACCAGAAATTTATTCATCCTCTAACCTTGGGCACAATAAGATTGATATTATTCATATTGTTCATTCATATCTCGGGTGAGAGGACTAGAAGTATAAATATGGCATTTAAACTTGTGAGATAAAGAGTAAAGGCACTTAACCACAAGAAAGAATGTTCATCTTTATAATGTATCAAGAATAATAGATGAAGTATTTATAGATTACTTGGTTAAGACTGAGATTAAGAGAATGGTGCTATGAATAAACTTAGAGAACAAATCATGTTAAGTTTAATTAGGTTGATCAAATTAAGTTGTAACTATAACATGGTTGTATTTTCATTTATTGCATACCAGGACCAAGAGAAAATTAATTGACCACTTATCTTAAGATGTTACGTCCATTATTAGAGCATGATGAAGGGTAAATAAAGTTCAATGGTCTTCTCTCTTTTTTCTTGTATCATGGGTTATTCATTAGCATCTTGTCTTGAATGTTGCACTCCTTTCTCACTCTTTAGACCTTCTGCTTCTCTCATTATGTCTTCTCTGCAAGGGGTTAGTGGACAACACATACCCGAAAGAATATACTATTTATCAAGGTACGGATAGTATTTGC
Organism: Chrysopogon serrulatus; assembly: GCA_015844335.1. Classification (NCBI taxonomy): domain Eukaryota; kingdom Viridiplantae; phylum Streptophyta; class Magnoliopsida; order Poales; family Poaceae; genus Chrysopogon; species Chrysopogon serrulatus. Next base: position 12,021 of record JADLZL010003001.1, on the reverse strand, counting down.
CTAAGAGTTAAAGATTAATTTATAGCTCATGTTTTCAACGACTCTCCACTATCTCAAAAATTTTGCATCAAGATTAAAGTGAGGATATTATTTTAAAGCATACCCTTAACCTTGAATTGATTCTACGAATAGTCTCCTAATATGATTTAAACATTTTTTTATATAGGAGGGGTTAGTCTATATGTACAACTAAATTCTTATATAAGTATGCTTGATGTTCATAATATTTAAGTAATATTCTAAAGCATATTTATAATAGAATAAGGAAGTTTATAGGACTAAAAGTATTTATTTATATAGAACCAAGAATATGTATGGTGAACCACATGAGAATTTTATTATATATATATTTAGCAAGTTATGTTTTAGCATAGCATAGGGTAGAAATGACCAAGATAAATTAGCAACATGGTATGAGATGTTAATTGTAGTTACATGTTACATGAGGCTTGGACAAACGTACCTCATATCTTCATCCTTCTAAGTAAGTGGCGACGAACTTACTTGAAAGAGGAGGGTTCGGGTCTATTGGAGATGCAATAATGCTCACTTGAAAACTTCTTCTCCAATAGATTAAAGTTATTCTTTCCTACAAAATGTTAATGGACACATACCCGAGGGAATAGCAAGATTGAAATACGGGTTTTGTTGTCCATACTCTTTTTTTTGTGATTTTCTTCTATGCCAATCAAGATGATATATGGTTTAAAATTATTTAGCATAAATTGTGTCTATCATGTTTTATATTGTTGTTGCAATCTAGCATGGTTCAAGGCAAAGATGACTTGTAACAAAAGATAAATTAATACTCACAAGCTGGACTTCTTGTGCAAAGTTATCATCTGCCTTGATTCATCTCATATGTGAATTCTTTTCTTGACTTACCCAGTTGAATTTGAGAATTTTCCTATAGGGGTTAGTCGACAAAATAACTAGCATCTACTAAAGTGTACTATCAGCTAAAGAATCAACATAGACTCATGTCCAATTTAAATCAGGAAAAGGATTTTAACCTAAGCACCTTGCTTAATTCAAAAACCTTTTAGAAGTAAGATCGATCACCTTATGATTCAAAAATTAAACTAGACACCATGTCTATTTGAACTTAGAAAAACAGCCAATGCTCAATTTCAAAGGTGTATGAAGGTACTTCTAAACCTAAACATACTATAGCAAATACAAGTAGCATGAAAGTATCTGTAGAAGTTTATTTAAGTAGAGATGAAAAAGCATGATTATGGTGAGTTTTTTATTATTATTTATAATAATGCTGGTTGGGATGGATATATGAATGGAACTAAACATGTTATGGATAAAAAACTTTAAACTAAATAAGATGGATGTTTGGATTGTAAAAAGTAAACATGTAGTGGAATGCAAAAGATAACTACTCATCAAATTTAAAGTCCATGAGCAAGACTTTCTCACCTTTATTTAATCATACTTACCATGACTCACATGCTTTGGAATTTGTAAGTGATGCAACATCTTTGTTCCTGTCACTTGAGATATGAATTAAAGTCTTGTGACGTCGACCTCTTTCTCCAACATTGGATTTGTTATGTTTATTTTTTTTTTTTGTGGGGGCATGCCGGGAAGGTCGTAAACCGGTCGTTTATTACCCCGCATAAGATATTAAAGTAGACAAACAAGGGTAATCCTCGCTTGAGCAGGGGTTAATGGTTATTTCAATCACATGCTTAATTATAAGTCTATCAATGTTCTTAATTGTCTAGCTACCTTCCCGGCAACGGCGCAAAAATGCTTGTTGGCATTTCTAACGTCACTACTAAAAAGTAGAGATAAATTCTACCCCTAGCAATAACATCGAAATGGTCGGTATATAATTAAATTGTCATTAGCAACTAGCCACCTATTTATCACTATCATTCCTAAGCATGAATTAAGTTGTCATCCTTAATTATATTGCTTAAGAAATAACTATAGATTTACATGTATTCAATATGACTAGGCAGAAATAAGAGATATGAATATAAAGATAAGAATATAAACTAACTGGATTCTGCAAGTTTTACGATAATTATACCGTTGTAGCATTTTACCTAGGGAAGTCTACCAGGTTATCGATTTATATTTATACCACTGGGAAGGTCTATATGTAGGACTTATAAACTATAACTTATACTATTGATGTGAAAGGCAAAGCATAACTAGAATCCTACTCATAACAGGGATAAGTCACGTGATAAAAGATATATATGATAAATAATAATAATGATCAGTCATCATAAATAGATAAACATCGAGCTCTTCTAGTCATAACAATAGCTAGCCAATGGATAAACTCAGGAATAAATACTAAGGTAATTCAATAACTACGTCAATGAATAACTCTAATTAGTGCAACTACATCTAGCAATCATTGTTAAGTTAACCCTATATCATTATCATATATAAAGAGGCATCAACTAATGAGGGTATTAAGACACAAGGGTCACCTCCTTCGCGGCCGTGCCTATGCTAGTCCCACGCACGGAGGGTGGACTACGAGAGGAACCAACGCAAATTGTCACTGCGCGGACTACTACACGTCCCGAAGACGTCATGGTGCACTCGCAGATAAACAAGATATCTAGACACCACGTCTACATATTGTCTACCATCTACCCAAATGGCCGCTTGGGTAAACGTTATACGAGCAATTACATGAATTCAATAAGATCAAACCAACTATCCTAGACATATAATCAAAGTAGACAATGACTATTGCAATTAAGAATATATAAGAGATTAAGAACAATGTTGCCGAATCATAATGAATACAATAAGAGAAAGGTACTAGATCTATACCGAACTCCGCGCTCCGCATGCACGCCGGGGGCTCCTGGATCCCGAAAGAACTAGAACTCTTCTACTTGTAATCTAACTAGGCTAAAGCTATGAACTAAGGAGGCTCGATGAACTAGAGAAGGCTCTTGATGGCTGGATCTCCAAATGACTTGATGCCTTTAGGGAGGGGGGTCTACCCCTTTATTTATAGCCGGTGGGATCGGCGTGCGCCCGAGGATCAAACCGACGTAACCAAGGGGCCAAGATGACTCCTCATAGGCGGTGGAGGAAGCTTCCAGAAGGAGGGCCAAAACCCTAGCAGGGGGGCACCGGCCGGCCCCACTTTTCCTCCTCTCGGGGTCCCGTTGCTTCGGGTGTCTTCTAGATGGTTTCTGAGCCCAATCATGATATTTCCGTGGCGGATAAGTTTTCGTGCTTATTTTGCACTAGAATCCCTCTTTTTTAGCTTTTTTGAAAATCACCCTGGAAAATACAGAATATGCAAAACTCGTGGAATTTATCAGATAAAGCCCTAGACTAGTGTGTTTTCTTGTTTTCATTCGGGTAAAAAGCCCTAGTAAAAGTTGACGCTAACGAGTATCAACAGATATGTTTCAGGGTGGTGAGACGGTGTATCACAGTTTTGACTCAGCGGTAGATGATCCACATAACTACTATCCGTCAGAGTTCCTTAACACTTTCGTCAGAGTTCCTTAACACTTTGACCCCTAACGGTCTGCCTCCACATGTCTTAAACTGAAGCTCGGATGTCCTATCATATTGCTTAGGAATATTGACCCTGCCAATGGGCTATGCAATGGTACCAAGGCTGGTGGTGCGGGGGTTTCGGAGAAATACAATCGACGCAGAAATTGTAGTGGGACAACATGCTGGGAAGCGGGTATTCCTTCCTCGAATACCGCTATGCCCGTCTGATGATGAGATGTTTCCGTTCCAGTTTAAAAGAAAGCAGTTTCCTATTAGGCTGAGTTTCACTATGACGGTCAACAAATCGCAGGGCCAAACTATCCCGAATGTGGGTGTATATCTGCCCGCACCGGTGTTCTCTCATGGACAGTTGTACGATGCGATGTCTAGAGCCACGTCAAGAACCAAAATTAAGATCCTTGCCCTCCCGCCTGATGTGGAAGCACATGAGGAGGAGACCAAAAAGATGGAGAAGAAAAATACTAAAAAGAATGCTGCAGGAAATAAAAGAAAGAATACATTTTCAAATAGAAAAGGTAAGGATAAGAAGACCTCAATGATGGATGAAACTTTCACGAAGAATATTGTGTATAAAGAGATTCTAATGCCATAGACGAGGTAATACAATATTACTGATGCATGCAATGCATTTTTTTCTCGCAATATTTTGTTCCTAAGTATAATAAGTTTCTAACCCCAATGTTATTTCACTAACACCATTTTTTTTTGTTCCTAGGTATTTTTAAATGGATTATTATTGGACTCTACATAGACATGTTGTATACCTACTATGTGCCAACGAGAAAATTATTGTGTTGCCTCACAAAGCATTATGTGGAAAATCTTTTACAGCTGAAAATGTCATTTTAACATTATTATCTTATCATGCAAGATCCGTATCTTTTTTTTATAAAAGTTTAGTTGTCCCGTAGCAATGCACGGGCATGCCACCTAGTAGAGATAATAATAATAATGCAACGTTCTATGATTTGTAACCTTCAAGCGATATGTCTAGAAAAATACCAAAGTAACTTATAATTTAGAATGGAGTAAGTATAATTCATGCATATAGTATTAGTGGACTACTCTCTTCATCTTATAAAGAAAGACACCATAAGATTTATAGGACACATTAGTGTTGAAGTTGGGCACCCTCAAAAGAACTTATGAATATTACTTTATACATTATTGCGCAGTACCAATAATGTCATCTTTTGTGGGGAAAATTAGAAGTCTATCCAATCTATAACTCCTATAATTCTAACCCCCACTAGCCTATTTCTCTGCCCTGTGATTGGTCGAATCAACAAAGATGACGTCATCATAGCTGCGTTTAGCATTGATTACATCTACTTGATTAGTTACCGAGCATCTCCAAGAACTTGGAATAATTGACTTGTTAAATTGTGTGACTTAGCAAGTTGCTATTTTATTTGGCAAGTCAAAAAAAGAGCTCTCTCCAACAATTTGCTATTCCAACTTGCTAAAATCAAAACATCTGATCATATGAGTCCCTAGAGTTTTGCACGATGTCCGAAAAGTGTAATAAAATTGTGCACCAGTCCTCTTTCTTCTGCCTTCCGCCGAGCGCAAGCGAGAGGAGGCGGTCAGTGCTCGGGCCGACCGCCTGATGACACGGCGGGCGGGCGTGGATCGAATGCGGAGCCATAGGGGTCCTGCACGCACCCTTCCGGTTGCCCCGGCTCTCCCTCGTGATGGACCGGGTGTCGCTTACGCTGGGCCCGTGGAACCAAGGCGCCGGAGCTCCGGCGTGGCGGCGGCGGCAGGAGGAAGTTGCGAGGAGGAGGTCGGGGAAGCGGGGCTCGGACGGGCGAGCCAACTCCCGCGGGCGGCAACGGCGCCTCGTTGAGGTTGATGACGAGATGCGGCGGCGATCCATGACGGATTTGCTCAGTCCGTCGGGAAGAATTGCCGTAGAGGAGGATAGCAACTTGGATAACAACTTGGCAAATCTCGGCAAAGAGAGGCCTCGGATAGCAACTTGAGAAATTTAGCAAGTTGATTTACCAAGTTGTTGGAGAGGGTTTTTGTGTTTTTGCCAAGTTTATAAGAATACCAAGTTGATTTAGAGAGTTGTTGGAGATGCTCTAAGGCTCTCATTTATTTCTCACTACCTATTTCTTTTAAAATAGAAAAAGTCGTAGCACCTAAACTAAGTATCGTAATTAAAATCCAATTGCACCATGGTGTTTCTCGCAATAAACTCTTCAAAACAAGACCCCACATGAATATATTTCGATAACTTTTTTTTATAAAAATTTAAACCGTTTCTAAGCAAAAACCTAGCAAAACTACATGTAATATGGATTACATGTGGTCCTCCAAAACATGCGCATAGATGAGATTTGGGTGATGCACAGTTTAAATAATCTATACCATGTCAATAGATACAACCTCCGCAATTGACCTACTATATATATATATATATATATATATATATATATATATATATATATATATATATATATATATATATATTAATTTATAGTTTCGACCATTATAAACTTCTTATATTTTTACTTCATTCCCATGCAACAGCTGGGCATTCTACTAGTCTTACTAAATGGGATGGAGTGATTGCGAACTTTGTACTCATTGTCTAGCTCTAATCAGCGAGCTCTTTAAAAACACATGACATCATAAATTGGCAGTCTACATAAGGAGGAGCATCTTCTAGTGATGAGGTATGGCAACAGCAAAAAGTTGCCATATTGGTACAGAGAATATTACACCATTTGCTTGGAAGAGAATATTACACCATTTGCTTGGAAGAACGATAGCGATGGATCGGATCAACTGATCAAACTCCGACCCTAATTTTGTTGAGCATTTTTTCAAAAAAAATTGACATGCCATAATCAAAATTGTCAAAAGATAGATAAGAAATTAATTCATTTAAAAGAATCATGTAATGATCTAAACCTTTTACATAAGATTATTTCTAAGGACATAATTGGAGGCCGAGGGAGGCCTGCCCTCTCTTACCACGCCACTCCCTGCGGCTAGCACAGGGCCGGCTGCGACCGAGCCTTTGCCGGCGCCCGCTTACCACCGCCGCTCCGTTGGCTCAGTGTCGACCCGAACCCTCCCCCTCTCCGGAACAGGGTTCAGCTCGGCCGTCGGCGGGCAACACGGGGACATCCAACGGGCGTCTCAGGGGCTTAGTGTCCATCGCTCTCGCTCTGGCGTCGAAGCCGCTGGGCGCTCCGCCATGGCGTAGTGATGGGCGCCCCCGCTGCTTCGCGTTCATTGGCGTTATGGGTGAAAACCCCCGCCCGGCCCTCGGGCTGGGTCTGACGATGTTGGCGTGATAGCGTCATTACCTTCTTGAAGGCGTCGTCGTCCCCTTCGCCGACCCTTCTTTGGGGGAGCCACTTCGGGGAGTGAAAGCTCCCTAGGGGGCGCACCGTCAACGGAATTGGCCAAGGGCGTCATCTCCTTCTTGGAGGCTCCGTTGATACACTCTCGAAACCCCATGAGGCCGAGGCCACGCCTTGCCCGGTCCCATTTGGGCCCGTGAAGCTTGAATTCTAATCCATCGTTGGGCGTGGTGTCGGGCTCCTTCTTTGTTCTCTCTGTCGTTTTGTGTTTGTGTTTGTGCCGTCACTGTCTTTGTGGCGTTTGTTCGTGTCGTGTTGTACTTGCCGTTCTTTCGGCCCCCTTCTTCTTAATGAAATGACACGTGAAGTCGTGTTCGAGAAAAAAAACTCCACTGCAACTAGACAGGCTTTGCCAAGGCACTCACACTTAGGGCACCATCAATAAAACAGCTACTTGCTCTAAGATAACTTCTTCAATGACATAAGCTTTTAGCGGATAGCTCATAACACGGATACTATCACATAATTTTAGAATGTACGTACATAAGCCCAATTCTTGAGAAGCTAGTTTTTCTCTCTTCTATTAACATATAAAATAATATCTTTATTTAGAGGTGGTTTATAAAGTCACCGCTGGAGCTGACCTTAGAAATGTACCGGGTCATTTTATGACTCTTGATTTCAGCAAGGACTAATCCTGAAGCAGAACAGGTCAACGAAAGGAAAATGCTGAACATCAAGCAGATCTTTGATTTGAGCGATGGCTATCCAGGCAGAACAGAATAGGTTGGGGATAGAAACGAAACACTATACTATCACACTGAACGTCAAGCAGATGATATTACGATTAGGGACCACTAATAAGGCACAGGAGAATAAAGGATCAGAGGAGACGAAAGCCATAGATGAGCTAAATCAATACTGGATCGTCAAACAGAGGCGCGAAGGCACCTGGGTTCCATCCAGTGACAGGCTCATTTAGGCCCATCTCGAGGGGAGCGCAACACTGACCCTTTCGTTCGTGCCCCCTGCCCTGTGGGGCCAACCCTCCCAGTCTCCCAGCTTTTTTATCTTTTTTTTTTTTTGGATAAGGAGGCTCACAGCATTGTTCCCTGTCCACTAACCGCAGTGCTTTTTCCAATCAAAAAAAAAACCGCAGTGCTTTTTTGCTAAAAGAAAAACCTAACCACGGTGCTTTTTTTATCGAAAAAAGGGTGGGTGCTTTCATCAATCAACGTACAGTATAAAAAATGGAAACCACATTGCTTCCGTGATTCTGTGTTGTCATTCTCAAGCAAGGATTCTGAGCCGTCTACCGCCTTGGCGCATGCTTCTCGGATAAACCGGTTCCATATGAAAATGCTTGGTAAAAACATACGAGTATTCACGTAGTAGTAATTTTTTTTTTTTTTTTTGCGACGCACGTAGTAGTAAATTAAGCCGTGACATGACTTCATTCCGCAGTGCTATCACCATCTAATCCAACTCAACGAAACAAGGCCATATTATTGACGAAGGCCTTGTTCAGTACGAGTGTAAATTACAAGTTTTTTTACTCTCTCTTTATCACATCAATTTCTACCCGCATGTATGGAGCATTAAATATTAGTAAAAATAACTAATTATATAATTTAGTTGTAAATCACGTGATGAATCTTTTTGAACCTAATTAGTCTACGATTGAACAATATTTACTAAATACAAACGAAAGTCTTCTGAGAGTTTCGATTAAAGAAACTTTCGAACTGAACCAGGCCGAATATCTGGTGAAGTGCTAGCTCGCACGATATTTGTCAGAGACACGAACTGTACCCATTTGGATTTGGATGCGAACAAAGAGACACGCCGGAACAATCATCAGCCGAAGCATTTGGGCCCCGGTTTCGCTGTGTCCGACTGACTGTCCGGCACCGCCGCACCGGCAGCATCGGTAAAAAGCGGTGCTGGTGCTGTCCTCGGTTCCTTCCTCCTCTCTCTGCCTGTGCTCCTCTGCCACAGTGTACGTACTCCATTCCCAATCAATCATACACGTCAAAACATTCCAGAAACTACCGCAGTCCAAACTCCCAAGCATGTATCAAAAAAACATGTAACTTTGGGTTGCGTGCCAGAAAAAAGTAGTTCATATTTGACCAAGTTTCTAGTAAATAGTATTTATATTTTTAGCTTCAAATTAATTATTTATTATAAAAAATATATTTCATAATTAATCTAATAATGTTTATTTGACATTACAAAAGTTTATAGTTTTTATTTATAATTAGTTAAACTTGATATACTAAAACATACTACTTTGTCTTAGAATTGCATGTTTTTTTTTGGAGCGGAGGAAGTACCCTCTTGTAGTACTGTGCCGAATATAAATGTTCGCTAATGAATAGCGACAAGACTCTTTTCTATTCTTTAGAAAAGGAAGTAGATAATATGATAATTTGGCAAACATTCACAAAGTTCCAGATGTGGCACATCCCTTCACTTATTTTTAGTCATCTTCTACCTCCTTTCTAGGTACAGATGTTCACTTCACCTTGACCATCTAGGTAACAGGTGATGTTCACTTCACATTGATCCTATTTCGCTTTCTAGGTTCCATATGACGTACACTTCAGCTTTATCACCATCAACTTCCCTTCCTTGACTCGTAATTTTACGGGTGAAGTCTAAATCGAATTTCAAATTCTTAACCTCTTCTTGGCTGTCATAGGTTGTGATTACTCTTAGGTCCACCTTTATCTGGACTTTGAAATGACGACGATAAGGCAATGCAATCACACATGGGGTCAGTGACAGACGGCATGTGCAGCCACCAGGAACGGATATGCTCCTCTGACGTTCACGGCTGAAGAGATGGACGTTGTTGCTCCCATAGTCAATGGCGCTTGCCTTGATGGTACCATACACGGCACGGTTTCTAGCACCGAGGTCTTTGAGGTACAACCTGACACGAACAACGGCCTCAATGGTATTAGGTATCACCAAGTATGTTATCTCCAGCTTGCAGTCAAGGCCTCCATCAATGGTTTTTGTGTGTTCCTCAACTTCCTCAACACCAGCATCAAAAGAATCAACACTCCACCCTCCCGTGATGACATCATCCGTGCCATCGGCTGCAGCAACCTCAAAACCCAAGCAGCCGTAAGCCTCTAGAATGTCATATGGTCCAATGGGTACCAAATCGACCATTCCTTCCTACACATGAAGGCAGATTTAAATTTTTTACAATATATAAAGTATGTAAGAGGCATGAAGCATATATACCTCTTGTGCTTGCCCATCCGGCGGATGGTAGATGTGCCGGCGACTGTGCCCATCATAGGCATTGATACATGAGATACGAAAGTTTGCACGAAGGGCCAACAATTGCACCGAACGTCCAGTGTATATGCAACCAATACTGCTGCCGCTGCTGCTGCCATCCTCAGGGTCATCCCCATCATCTGAGCCATCGGATCCAGTGCTGCTACTATCATCAGTGCTGCTACCATTGTCAGAGCCATCCCTACGATCCTCCGGGAGAGCTGTGGCATCATCCTCACCTCCGTCACCATCCTCATTGGCAGTGTGATCAACCCATCCATTTAACTTCTTCAGGTTGGTTCTAGATATGTTCCAATCCCACACATTACCCATCAGCTGATTGGTACCACCATCAAGCGAGGAAAAAAAGGAAGATATTAGCAAATAAGTTGGGACTAGCAATAGGCATATCTATAGTACAAAATAATAATAGATAGAATATAAAAATTCATTTAATAGAAACGAATGAATTCATGTAGAGACCCCCACCGTAGTTTGCCTAAATAAAAAGGACAAAAATAATTAGAGAATAAATAGGTCTGTTAGCTATTATTAACAAGATGAGCCAAAGGACCGGCGGCAGCGGCGGCGGGAGGAAGGCGAGGCCGAGGGAGGGTGTAACCCAGATGGCGATGGGCCTAATCTGACCTGGCGGCAGAAAAGCGATGCCGGAGGAGGGTGGATCCGAGACAGCGATGAGCCTAATCCGACCACGGCAAGGGCTGAGACGATGAGGAAAAGCGAGGGTGAGGAGAGGAGGAATCTGAGACGTCGAAGGGCCTAATCCGAGCTGCCGGCCGATGGAGAGACAATTAGGAGCGGCGCCGTTGAGGCGAGATGATGCGGGCCGCCGCCGCCGCGTTTCCCTGCTCGGAGACTCGGAGTCGCTGCCGAGGCTCTGGCGGGGTTTTCAAAACCGACCGGGCCCGAATCCGCCGGCCGGTTAATTTAAACCGGCCGGGTATAAATCGGTTACCGATTTATACCCCACGGCTTGAAAAATTTTAAATTTGAAATTTAGGGGTGGCACAAGGCCAACCGGTTTTAATCGGTTAACCGGCCGGTTAGACCGGTTTTATCGGCCGGTTAGACCGGTTCATTACGCCGGTTATCCAATGATGTCAAAATTTTTCAAATGAAAAATGAAAAATATTTTAAAAAAAATGCTAGAAATTTTTTTTTAAAATACTTCATGATTTATAGAATCCAATGATGTTAAAGTTTTTCAAATTTAAGTGCGTTTAGTATATTTTTGGACCTTCATGATTTAATGGGCCTTAATGGGCGCGGCCTTTTTTTTTTTTTTTTTTTTTTTTCAAATTTCCAAACGTCTAAATAAATACTAAACGAGCTCAAATTTGAAAAATTTTGACACCATTGGATTCTATAAATCATGAACTATTTTTAGGAATTTTTTAGAATTTTTTATTTTTCAAATTCAAATTTCAAATTTAAAAACCCTAGCGGTTTAAACCGCCCGCAGACGAACCGGGCCGCGCCGGTTAGACCGAAAACCGGTCAAACCGGCCGGTTCCCAAACGGTTTTTTAACCCTGGCTCTGGGTCGATTAGGAGAACACCACCTATCTAAAGATAGCCGCGACTACACGTCCGTGTCCGGCGGTCCGGCCCTCTAGTCCTACGCTACGCATGACGCATCGCTCCTGTGCGGCTGTGTCGTCGTCGTCGGTGCGTCCAGCCCACCGCCTCAGTTGAAATCGTGAGCGTACGGGTTCCGCATGACGTGCAGCGGTGCAGGTTTCTCTTGCTTAGCGTGTCCTATATGTAGCCAAATTCTAGTCTACTAATAATTTACCAAGATTTTCAATGTCTAGTCAAGGAACACAAAAAGGGGAATTAACTTAAAAGTTTAAACAAACCTATGG
>JADLZL010003000.1:0-153518 GCA_015844335.1 Chrysopogon serrulatus | reverse complement strand
ATTGCCGGCCGTGACATCACATGAGACATGAACCGATGAACGATTTTATTCAGGAATCTATGAATCCAGCGTGTTATGTACCATGGCAGCAAGCAACAGCCATCACTGTGCAGATGGCAACAACAATCTATCAGTAGTGCCGACGGTTTCCACTAGGCGACCGAACAGGTCCCGTGCCATGATCTTGTACATGGCCTCGGTGAAGTGCAGCCCGTCCCAGGACACGTAGACGGACGGGTCGGGGCACTGGACGGCGCCCGGCTCCGAGCAGTGGACGGTGAAGTTGGCGTTGTACGGCCCGCCGCCGGCGCAGCACGCGTCGAGGGCGGTGCGCTCGGCGAACCCGTACTGCGCCGGGGAGGCGACGGCGTCCATGATCTTGCCGTAGTAGTCGACGTAGACGAGGGAGACGCCCGGGTGGTCGCGGCGGAGCTGGGCAAGCTTCGCGCGGAGGAGCGCGTTGTGGAGGGCGGTGAGGTCGTTCAGCCACCGGAGGCAGCCGGTGGCCGGGTCGTAGTCGCCGGCGGTGCTGACGCCGCGGAAGAGGAAGAGGTGCCGCGGGGAGCAGCCCAGCGGGAAGACGCCCGGCACGTACACCGTCGTGGCGCCGAGCTGGATGAGCGCCTCCAGGGCCGATCCGATGGTGGCGATGACGAGGGGCACCAGGGGCTTCACGAAGCCCAGCGTCCGGTTCTGGAAGAAGGGGTGGATGTAGTCGTTGGCGCCCATCTCCACCAGGAACAGCGAGCTCGACATCAGCTCCTGACGCTCTGCATGTAACAAATACGTATGTCTATAAGCAATTTTTAGACAGAATAAGGAGCTTGGCAAACCTTGCGTGTCCCTAATTAGGATAGAAGTAGTTCTATTGTTATTTTTCTTAATTATTAATTTATTATCGACGCTTAAGAAAAATCTGCATGTAAAAAATACGTATAGGAGAGAGCAAATAATAGGAAAGAAATCTCAAATTGTCTTGCTAAAAATAAACTAGTTTTGTTGGAGTAAATAAGTAAGCATGTACCAGCACGCAAGTATCACAAATTTCTTGCTATCGGTAGGCAGACGCAACCATCACAAATATCCATCCAGCGCCCAGTCGTAATCGACTCATCGATCAGCGCCTGCGTGGTGCTGTTGGATACGCATGCGCCGTGTCTATTGTGTCAGGCATATTCGAACAGGAAGAACTGAGCAAGCTAGCGCGGGATAATCTAATCAATTGGCGGTGAAATAAAGACTGACGCCGATGGCGCGATAGGATATGATGATCAATAGCGCGTGTGGTACATACCGAGGTTGTCGTCTGTGGAGGCGGCGAGGAGCATGGCGAGCACTTGCTTGAACCAGCGGATCTGGACGGCGAGGGAGTAGGGCGTGATCTCGCCGACGTTCAGGCGCTTCCTCTCGAAGAAGCTCCTGCTCAGCGCCGTGCCGCTGGCCACCGCGAAGTTGGCGCCGTGCCGGAAGTCCTCCTTGCTCTTCCCGCCCAGGTACGGCGGCCACTGCGGCAAGCCCCAGCCGCTCCACTGCACATGCCATGCACACAGAGCAGAGCACAGTCCGTGAGCACTGGGCATGCAACAATTAATTCGATCGGCACTCGCTCGAACGACGCACGCACGCACCGATGAAGTCGACGACGAGGCGGCCGTCGGACCAGCGGCCGGTGGGGCGGTGGAAGAAGGTCTCGCCGTAGGGCGAGTGCGCCACGGGGCCCGGCGACGCCGAGTAGCGGATGAAGTTGCCCGTGTCGGTCAGCGAGTCGCCGAACGCGAACAGACGGCTGTAGCTGGAGGCGCTGCCGCTGCCTGACGCTGCCGGCGTCGCGTTGCGGCCGCGCACTTGCGGGCGGCGGCGACGAACAACAGTGGCAAGAGCAGCAGCGCCTTCGCCATGCCCATGCTGCGAGTCTGGAGCTGGAACAAATAATTTTTGTCGGGTTTGGAATGCGGGGCCGTGGGCCTGCCAGTTACGTACTCCCTCCGTCCCAAAATAAAATAGCGGGGCGACGTAAAACAATTGCCGCATTTTTTTATAAATAATAAATATCATCAATTAGTATTATAATTAGTATCCTTTAGGTCTAGTTTTTAACAAATTTATTCAGACATAAATATTGTTTTTTTATAAATCGAAATAAACTTGTGGGCGAAAAACGGAGACGACAAATAATTTGGGACGGAGTAGTACTAGTCGTAGCTGCTGCTCATGTCTCGTCAACGTCAAACCTCTCAACTGACTTTTTGTGTGCTTGGGCCTTGGGTTGCAACTTGCCAGTTTGGTTGTAAATCACGAGACGAATCTTTTGAGCCTAGTTGGGCCCGATTGGACAATATTTACCACATACAAACCTTCTGGCATTTCACGATTTGCCCATGTAAAGAGCATTAAATATAAATAAAAAAATAACTAATTATATAGTTTGGTTGTAAATCACGAGAGGAATCTTTTGTCCCAATAGTTGGGGCGATTGGACAATATTTACTAAATAAAAACGTCAAACTTCAACGGGACTTTTCAATCTTGGCCTCGGTGTTGCCATGGTAGAGGTGGGCCCGCGGCAGCTCTCGCCGGCATTTCACGGATGGGCCGAAGGCCCACAGACGACAAGGAGCAGGGCAGCTTGGACTTGCGTTGGGCTGAAGTTTGTTTTCCCCACAATGGACTGATTTTCATTTGGGTGCGTTCGGCCGAGAAGACCTGACCTGGAAGGGCCTCGAAAAATCGAAATACAGGTGCCAAAAGTAATCTTACCTAGATGTTATCATAGATGTACTCCTAGCAACAAAATAGATATGTGACGTTAGCAATTTTTTTAAAATTACACAGTATAACGTAGATGTTTACAATACGCATGTATACTTATTCTTATAAATATACGTACGTAAATCCTATCCCTATGAGCATTTCGAAAGGACTAAGCCGGCAGATCTGGAGATTGTCGAAGTCATCACTGGCGTCTCGTCATCGACGGAAACGTCGCTTACCACTTAATGCGTAAAATACCAATAAATTCTGAAAAAAATCCCAGAAAAGATACGAGCATCAGAATTTGATCTCTGGTGGATAGCGTTTCACTGGACAGTCCTACCAACTAAATGATTCCAAAAAAATTAGAAATACTCATATAAGATTTCTAGCACTTGGTAATTTTCTTGAAGGGAGAGGCATTTATAATGGGGGCTGGGGAAACACATAAAACACCATCAGGTCATTGAAATAGGGTATTATATAGTGTTTGGTACTACTTCGTTCTATATATCTTTTTATCTAAATAGATCTAGCTCTACACATGCTGTTTAGGATAAAAATAGTGAAGTTGTCAGATCATCTAATAAGATGATCCACAAACTCTAGTTTTTTTTTAAGTCGCTTTACTGTAATGTTTATAGAGTATATAGGTGGAATCAAATTATTCTGCATCAGTGCATAATGTAAACCAAACGCGCTGTTACGTGTACTGCTTCCACATAACACATACATACTACAATATAACTACAACAATAATAGCCGACGAGATACTAGTAGTATCGTTAACAAAAAGCAGGAAAAAATATCTCTCTCCAAAGTACGAAACTTTTGGAGTCCTTGCTCGCGGCTCGCCAACGGTTACAAGATGGAAAGGAAACAGTAAAAATTCCCCAATCCTCAGAGCGCAACGCAAACCCTACACCCCGCCAGCGCCACCCCGTTCCGCTTTCGTTTCTGCCGCGGCGCCGCCTCCTATTCAAACCAGCCCCAATCCCAAACCCTCCCCCGGTCTCCCCTGTTCCTTCCCAATCCGGGCCCCACTGTCACCAGCCATGGCGGCTTCCTCCTCCCGCGGCGCCGCCGCCGCCGCCGATGACGACGACGACACCTACCTCCTGGGCTTCCTCGTCTCCAAGATCGTCGGCATGCGCTTCTACGAGGACAAGGTCTTCGGCCGCGAGATCGTCGGCCTGGTCCGCCAGCCGCTCAACCCCCACGACCGTAACGCCATCGCCGTCTTCAACGCCCGCAACGCCCATGTCGGCCACCTCCCGAGAGCCCTCGCGGCGGTGCTCGCCCCGCTCCTCGACTCCAACCTCCTCGCCGCGGCGCACGGCATCGTGCCCCGGTCGGGCTCAAAGATCAGCTCCAAGCCCTCCAGCCTCCCCTGCCAGGTCCACCTCTTCGCGCGCCCCGCTGCCGCCGCTGACGTCGAGGCCGCGCTCCGCGAGGCCGGCCTCGAGCTCATCCACGCCGACCACCCCGAGTTCGCCCTCTCCCAGGCCGCCGCGGTCATGGAGCGGACCAATAATGCCGACCGCGACCGAGACGTCGATAAGCTCTTCTCGCTTGTGGGAAAGAAGGAAGGGAAGAACCAGATTCAGCCCATGGACCCGCCCGGGGATGTCGTGCTATCCGAGCTTTTCGCCCACCAGAAGGAGGCGCTGGGGTGGATGGTGCACCGGGAGGAGTCCGCCGACCTGCCGCCTTTCTGGCAAAAATGTGAAGATGGGGGATTCGAGAACGTGCTTACCCAGCAGAAGACGGAGAAACGGCCACCACCGCTAAAGGGCGGGATTTTCGCTGATGATATGGGGCTAGGGAAGACCCTTACGCTCCTGTCATTGATTGGAAGGACTAAAGCTCGCAGTGTGGGTGTGAAGGATGCTAAAGGGGGTAAGCGGAGGAAGGTCGAGGATGCAGGGGAGGGGTCGCGGACCACGCTTGTAGTGTGCCCGCCCTCGGTATTGTCGTCTTGGGTGACACAGCTGGAGGAGCACTTGAAAGAAGGCAGCCTGAAAGTTTATATGTACCATGGCGAGCGAACGAAAGATAAGAAGGAGCTGTTGAAGTATGATCTCGTTCTTACCACCTACAGCATCCTGGGGACAGAGTTTGGGCAGGAGGACTCACCAGTGAAGGATATTGAGTGGTTTCGTGTGATTCTGGATGAAGCGCATGTGATCAAGAACTCTAGAGCACAGCAGACGAAGGCAGTCACAGCTTTGAATGCAGAGAGGCGGTGGGTGGTCACTGGGACACCCATTCAGAACCGCTCGTTTGATTTGTACCCCCTCATGGCATTTTTAAGATTCCAGCCTTTCTCAATCAAGGGCTACTGGCAGAACTTGATCCAGCGGCCCTTGGAGAAACGGAATAAGACTGGGTTGTCACGGTTGCAAGTAAGCTAACTTGAATTTTCCTTCTTAATTTTCATGTATAGGCCATCTTTATCGATTCGTTGCACAACTGTAAGATCTGGGGATTAGAAATTATGGGTAGCTGCATCAAATGCTCTTGAATGGTAAAAGGCTCTGACTTGCAAACCTGATAGCACAGTTACCAAGTTATATGCGTAACTCCTCATTCTATTTTAGTGGTAGGACGTCTTGCAGTCTGTGTATGTAGTTGGGTTGTGTGGTGTATGTTTTTGAACTCAAATGTTACTTGGGCAGTTACCATCACAATTTGTTTCCACATATAATTAGCATCATATTTATTTATACCTGGTTCCAACATGGCACAGCATGCAGTAACAAAGAACATGACACACTGGTCTACTTTAATTTGTAAATCTGGTGTTTGAAACACAGTTTCATAGCAGTCTAAAAAAAATGCCTATCTTTCACTCACAAATCTTGAATTTCTTTTGTCTGCTTATCCCAGAACCTCCTAGGCGCTATTTCGCTGCGCAGAATCAAAGAGAGAGACATTGGAACCAAGAGCATGGTTGAACTTCCCTCCAAAACTGTTTTGGCATGTTATATTGATCTTTCTTCAGAGGAGCGTGAATACTATGATCAGATGGAACAGGAAGGGAAAAACAAAATACAGAAATTTGGTGGCAAGGATTCAATTTTGAGTAATTATGCAACTGTGCTTTACTTCATTCTGAGGCTCCGCCAGCTGTGTAATTCTGTTGCATTGTGTCCTCTAGACATGAAAGCATGGTTTCCTGCAAACTCTATCGAAGGTATGCCTTTTTTCCTTTTATTTTGATTCTGACTTGTTGTTACCATGATGTTCTACGGCAATAGCAAGCTTTTCATCTGCCCAACTTGATAGTTGAAATGTGCTAACTCAAATGGATGGACTTGTTACGTTAAAAATATAATATATTAATATGTCAGGTATTGTGAATAGTATTATGTTAGTTTTCATCTGGTTAATGAAGTGGTATGCTAATTTTTATTGGAAAGAAGTTCTGTCTTATTTTATTTAAACCCAAATGGCAAGTAGTAATTGCTTTTAGTTTACTCATTCAGGCTTAGCAAATGATAGTAATTGGTTTTATGTTTTTTTTATTAAACATACATCTCTTGTTGGAGTGGATGGTTAGTGTGTATAAAGTGACAGGGAATTATATTAGAGAAGGAAAGAAACTCATTTTATTCACCAACGTTGCCATATATTACTGCACTGTACAATATCCTGTCATTCTTCAAAGAGGCCTTTGATCATTGCATGGTCATTAAAGCATGTGCCCTCAAATTGTTTTCTACAAGAGTCCAATATTGTCGGATTACTCTTGTTCTAAGACACCACATTGCCAAGAAATTTGTCATTATGCTGTCAGCTCAGCCAAGTTAGATAGCAGCTCTGCTTTCTGGAGAAAAGGAACTTTGATTTTGAAAGGGTATCATCAGCAATAAGTTTCATTCCTCGCTTGGGAACTATGGAAATTGCACAATGATAAAGTTTTCCAGAGAAGGAACCCCACTACATCACTTTGGTTGGCTAATTTCAAGAATCAATGTTTTCTTCAATCTCTTAGATTCAGGGACGACCTTAGGTCATCCTTTTGTTTTTGGCTCGATGCTTGGTTGCAAGTATTTTTCTATTTAATTTAATGCAAAATCTACTGTGGTGTTCTCCCCCCCACAGTTTTTGCCGTAAAAAAAGTTTCATTCCTTTATTCCTTGGAAAAAATTTTGTTATTTATTATCAGGCCTAGCAATTGTTAACTAAAAGAATTTAATCATAGTAGAATACACCCTCCTACCACAAATTTAAATTGTTTTGGACATTGGAATGGTCTACAGCACAGATCATTAATTACAACAGTTTATGTAAAAATATGGTCTACAATGTGTATTTTTCATGATTAATCTGGCAACATCACTATTATATTGTTAATCAAGCTGACTCTATATGTTTTGATAGTCAAAGTTATAAAATTTGACTCAAGAATCCTAAAAGTACTTATATATACAATCTGCCAGAATATGAATATTTTGTATGGTTCATACCAGTTAAGTTACTCAGTCAAGTCTAGTGATTAGCTTAGGTTATCGATGCTTAATGAAAGGCTGATTAGTGAGAAATTTTTGAGTGTATAATGAGTTACTGGCTAATCTTTGCGTTCTTGAGATATATGAACTAAAAAGCTGGAAAAATTGGGAGAGAATCAGTTTATCATTTTTGATAGTTTAGATTTTCCTATACTTTTGTTATGATCATTACAACCTAATGTGGTGGTGTTCTTTCACTTTGATGTGCCTTCATGCAGATGTGTCCAAAAACCCAGAGCTGTTGAAGAAACTGGCCTCATTGGTTGATGATGGGGATGACTTTGACTGTCCGATTTGCCTCTGCCCACCAACTAAAACTATCATAACCAGCTGCACTCACATATACTGCCAAACATGCATCATGAAAATCCTCAAGAGCTCCAGTTCCCGCTGTCCAATATGCAGGCGCACCTTATCCAAAGAGGACCTCTTCCTTGCTCCAGAGGTAAAGCATCCTGATGAAGATGGATCAAGCAACCTCGAGTCTGACAGGCCCCTCTCCTCCAAGGTTCAAGCATTGCTGAAGCTGCTGAAGGCTTCACAGAACAAAGACCCCTCGTCGAAGTCTGTTGTTTTTTCTCAGTTCAAGCAAATGCTGATCTTGCTGGAAGCGCCCCTTAGAAAGGCAGGCTTTAAGACACTACGCCTTGACGGCTCAATGAACCCGAAGAAGAGGCTGCAAGTCATCCAAGAATTCACTCATGGTGGCGCTGACTCCCCAACTGTGCTATTGGCCAGCTTGAAAGCCGCGGGAGCCGGCGTGAACCTCACAGCTGCCTCGACGGTGTACCTGTTCGACCCCTGGTGGAACCCCGCGGTAGAGGAGCAAGCCATGGACAGGGTGCACCGGATCGGACAGAAGAAAGAAGTGAAGGTGATAAGGCTCATCGTGAAGGACAGCATCGAGGAGAGGATACTGGCCCTGCAAGAGAGGAAGAAGCGGCTGATCAGCAGCGCATTCAGGAAGAAGGGAGGCAAGGATGAGAAGGAGATGCGTGTCGAAGAACTCTGGATGATGTTGGGCCTAGATAAGTAAGGAAAGGTTGGCTGGTGGTGGTAGTAGACTAGTGGTAGTGGTAGTGGTAGCGTTCCTTCTGTTGCAAGTGGTACGAGTGCTAGCTCTGGGGGTAGAAGTTGTAGCTAGGGCGATGGAGCTGAGAACCATCAACCATGAGAGGCTTTTGTTGAAGGCCAGGGGAGCATCCGATGTTAGAAGAGCTCAACTTGTATTTCAGTTTGCCCATAAGTGTAGGCAGCTCAGTGTAGGCATAGGTAGGGGAGGGCTGGAAGAAAATGAAATCCAGGCATGTATCCTCTGATGCTAAACATTCATTAGCACTAGATCAGTGCTAAATGGATGGAGGGTATGCTTTTGGCGTCCTGAGCTGTGACGATGAATTGCGTACTGCCTGTGATTACTGAACACGGTCAAATCTGGAGTAGTGCTTGTGCTAAATGAATTGCGTTTGTACCTTGCTATTACGACTTCGTCCAATTAGACAGTCAGTACTCGGTAGAGAGTACTGCTGGGTGCTGGCCTACTGGGCTTGGGAAAGGGACATCCAAAAATCGGTGTTGCTGCGAGGATGGGTGTTTTCTAACTAGTACGTACTTATGTCAAAATGGCTCTGATTGGAACCAGAGCGATTAATTAAACACATCAAGAGCGATTAATTAGCTGAAAAACGAAACCAAGTTTAGCTCAAACCAGGCACAGGATCTCTATCCCTCCATAATTAATAAACCAAAATTCTTTAATAATTTCACCCCCTCAACCACCCTCACAGTGACGCTGGGTGAAAGAAAGAAAGGAAGAAAAAAAAAAAAAACTAGTTCCCAAGCGAGGGCCGCGTCATCCTTGACAAGTGAGGCCTGTAAATCGGTTGCTACAGAGGGACCCAACTTTAAATAGTTTGGGAAAGTTGTGCTGGTACGTTGTTGAGCCCAAGATCAATGATCTGAACTTAAAATAGTGTTGTTTTGGCAGGAATCGCCCATCAATTCTTCGCTTTATTAGATTATTAGCCAGTCCATCGGTATTTTTCTTTTAAAAAACCAGCCGTTTTTAGCTTATGATCCGGCTTATAAGAGGCCTGTTCCGCTGGTTCGCTCTTAACAGCAGCACTGCAGCTGCAGCAGCTAGAATCCTCTCACAGTTTAACATACAAGAAGCAGCGGCTTGGTTGCGTAGAGCAGGCCCCAAAATTCGTTTCAGAGAAACACATGCCATATTAATTCTAAGTGTCCTGGAAAGCGGCAAGAATGTTGGAACTACTCACACATGCCATACTAATTCAAGGTCTTTTCTACTACTAGTTCAGAGACAACAAGGCTCTATAATAGTTGGATTACAAACATTTTCCATCCACAGATTATTTACCCAATTCACATGCCAAGAGAGGGTGGTGATCAAGCGAGCAATCAGATTATTCTTGAGAGGCATGGCCAATTTTTGCGTTGTGGCTCCTGTCTGCTCTCCAACAATGAACTGAGGAGAAACATTACTCTGATGCTGCTGCCTGTGCCTGGACCACAATGTATATCATCTGTTCCAGAGCAACCCATACAGAATCCTACAAGGGCAAGCAGGCACAATCTACTTCACAGCAATTTGTGGTGAATATATATTTGGCTGCAATATCCCATCCTGAAAGCACCACACCAATCTGCATCGACGAAACATGCAATATCTCCCAGTGTCCAGAACGCACTACTTTCTCTTGGCAACAAGCACGGGAATCAAATTGAAATGAAGAAATCAGCAAACACGAACATGCATTTCGTCGAATGCCAAGCACACAAAACCCCAAGCCACAGTATATTCACATCAGTCGGTTTCATTTGTCGACAGGGCAATGCAACCAAAAGAAGGCCAAATCTGTCGTTTATCTACTCGCGACCAAGCTCAAACAGGCATTTGATCGAACATCTAGCTAGTGCACTCCAAAACCGTCATCACCAAAACTGAACTCGGTCCAACACCATGATCACAGGCACCGGAAGCAACTCACGGAGCACGGAGCGGCGGAGAGCAGGCTTCAGACCCCGGCCGCCGCTGGCTTAGAGGAGCCCGATGAGGAGCAGCAGCAGCAGGACGGCGGGCGCCACGGCGAGGACGAGGAGCAGCTCGGAGCCGGCGACCCGCGCGTGGGCCGCGGCTTCGCGCCGCGCCGCCGCGATCTCGGCGCGGCGGAGGAGCCCCTCGGACCGGAGCCGCTCCAGCTCCTGCAGTGCAAAGCTCGCGCACGGTCATTCTGAAGCGATGGAAGGAGAACGTGCGGGTGCCAAAACGAGGCGAGAGCAGGGGGAGGACGAGGGGTGAGGCCTGAGGGGAGTTACCGCTGCGGCAGCCGAGGAGGATGTCCGGCGGCGATCCTTCGTCGGCGTCGGCGCGCGGGGCCGGCGGAGGGAGGCGAGGAGGAGCGAGGCCCTGGCGCAGCCGAGCGCGGCGTCCGGCGCCGGCTTGGTCTCCTTCTCCATGGCCGACGCCGCTTCTCGCCGCTTGGCGTGCGCAGGGATGGGGCTTGGGCAGGCGGCTTCTGGAAGACTGGAATGGTTTTGGGCGACTTGAAATTTGAATGGGCAAATTTCCTAAGTGGAGTGGAGAGCGGTTGCCGGTAAACACGAAGGTCTGGGCTGGGCCGAGTATGCTGAGCCGCTGGTTAGGCTCAGCATAGTCGGCCCAGGAAACTTCTGGGCCGACTATGCCGGGCCCGCGATGACAAACCGGCGGCGGCCGGCAGCCACAAGTTATGATCCAATGAATGAGTGACAGTGAGAGGAGCAGAGCAGCTAACGAGTGGTTCATTGCACATCGCACGTCGATCGGTTGGAGATTAGAGGTTAGGCGCTGCTGCGTAGGAGTACTGTACTGCCGGTGAGTGTCACTCACAAAGTCACATGCCTCGCGCATCCGGTATGATCCATCCACATCAAATAATGCCGGTGGTTGGCTGGAATATACTTGCTTTGAGCTCGGTTTATGCTTTGCAATGCAATTTGCATGCATCGAGGTAGAATAAGGCACGAGCAGCTCGCCTTACAAGCACAACGAGCGGCCTAGATAATAAGTAATACAGTAGAGGGGTTAGCTTTGCCAATTTTCCCACCAAAGTCACGGACGCATTGTCAACACATGCCAAGCTGGGCCAGCTAAAGAGCCGCCGCTTACGCTCAAGATGGCTAGCACTACTGGCTAGAGTGGAGCATGGTAGTAGTGGACCCCGGAGTCCGTCAGCGTCAGGGCACACAAGAAACGTGCACCCATGGACACGTGTTCCACGCCCACTGATGGCTGCCGCCGCCTGACAAGGACTGCATGCAAAGTCGTCCTCGTCGCCTCTCCTAACCCTGCCACGTAGGACTATACACGCCGCACGGAGCCGTCGATCCATTCTGGCTCCACCCTGCCGCTGTGCCACATGTCTTGAAGTTTGACTATACACGACCCGTCGCACGGAGCCGTCGATCCATTCTGGCCCCACAGCAGCTAAAACGTGCAGGACGCTGCCAGCGCCAGGTGCCACATGTCTTGAAATTTGAACTGGACGTAGTAGACGACCCGTCCTAGATTTGGCCCATGTCCATGGTCGAACTAGCTGGGCAGGGCGACCGCGGATCATGGTACTAGCAGCTAGCTCTTCCTGCCGGGTGCCGGGCAGACCGCGCGATTCCGGCGGCGTCAGAGCTGTCGCCGGCGGCAGGCGACAGGCCACGCGGCCGCGCATGAGTACTCCGTGCGCCCCGCCCCCATGCGCGTGCAATGCCGGGTTGCCGCCGAGCACTTCGCCGCCGAGCCGACATGCTGTGTCGTCCGCGAGAGCTCGTGCTTGTGCTGTGTGCCAAGGTGTCGATGCGAGATCTTCGTCAGTTCAAAAAAAGACCCAACTTTGACGATGCAGATTAGTATTCCTCTTGTTCGGAGCAGGGTTTTGCATTTGCTGGTGAAAGATTTTAACTTTGTAACTGTAGCACGTTTTATTTGTACATGTGACAAATATTGTCTTATAATCAATCATAGTTAACTCTCTTTCACCTACTTTGGAGCCAACTAATAAAAATATCACCATAATAAAAAAAAAAAAAAAATACAAAAGATTCGTTCCTCCTCTTCCCATCTTTCATCGTGATGTCAACCCTAAAATATGTAATTAATTATTTTTTTATTTACATTTAATACTTCATGTATATAGATAAAAACTTGGTGTGATAAAGAGAGAGTGAAAAAGCTTAAAATCTCAACAAGGCCGTTTAAAAATTAAAACTCTGTCCTGCGACTGCGAACGTATCTATCGGGGCGAGCACGACGGTGCCTGACGTCGACATGAAACGGCAGTTGCTTGGTGGTGGTTTGCTGACGGAGGCAGTTTGCTTCAGACCCCTGCTTTGTTCTCTCTCTCTCTCTCTCTCTCTCTCCACCAGGTTTCATTTAATTTACTATTAAGGCGGTGTTTAATACTAGTTTCATTTTAGACGAGCTCTGGACCACCGGTACTATTTAATTCGTTAAAATCAAATGGAACAAAGAATATCTCTTGTATGTAAATTATTTTGGATGCAAGATTTTGATCGACTTTGCGTCGATTTTAATTCTCCGATTTGGAAAGGTCAGTCAGGAATAATAAAGTAAGCACAGTATGTGGTCGGTTGCGTATCGTTTGTGTTAATCAATACCAGAGGGCAGCAAGCAAACCCCACCAAATCATGAAACGGCGAAAATGCGTCCGAATATGCGTCGGCGACTCGAGAATGGGGAGAGAGAGGAAAAATAAAGGTACGGATGATTAGCATTATTAGAAGAAAAAAAAAGCTGCGGATTTGACGAGGACTAAATCTGGACGGCGGCAAAGTTTAACTTTTGTTTTCGTTGCAAAAAGCGTGCGAAGTATCCTGGAACAGGAGGAACATAAAAATATCGAACCACACAAATTCCACGCTTATTTTTAACTTGGTTCACAGCTGCACGAGACGTGCGCCCTGTCTGTCCTCCTGATGCGATTTTGTCTTCTGCTTTCAAATCCGACGCCCACTGATTCTGGTTGAGGTGGGGTGGCAAGAAAACGTTGGAGTAGATCCAGCACAAATCGCAATCAGTACTGCACTTATAGTTGTTTTATAAAAAAATGCTGCCTCTTTCAAATTTGCATCCACATAGTACAACATATTGTTGACGTAGCAAATCCAACCCCTCTCCGGCTACTATTTGCATTCACGAGAAGCCACAAGCTTGGCCACAGAGTTTTTCCGCCATAGCGCATCCCGCTGGGTGCCAACTTTCAACGCCTCCCTCGTCCCCAGTCCCCACCCACAAGCGCTTCGAGCTTTGAAGCCAATGTTTTCCATTCCCTCCATATTTAAACGAGCCTCGGGCGGGTCACGGGGCCGCGGCACAGCCGCGCGCGGGAAGATCCCGCTGACCGGTGGGGCCAGGTAGCCAAGGGCGTCTCCAGACCCCACTTGGCAGTCAGGCACGGTGCCCGTGTCGGGGTACGCGAGAGCGGGAGGAGAAACGCCAGCGCCGAGCCGAGAGGCATGAATGATCACGGCCAATGAATGGTTCCGCTTCGGGCTTGTCAAACCGGCCGCACTGCATGTTTATGGTGTTCACACACACGACACAAAGCCTGCTAGGGCTGCTACTACAACTTCCTGCTGCTTGGAAGCTGCATGCATGCCAAGCAGTACTCAAGCAGATTGACCAGCTCTCAAACAAGTTCAAAGCTTCGAATTCTTTTTACTCTGTCAAAATTTGACCGAAACTTTAGTAAACTCCGTGGAAGACGTCACCCTCCAAAAATTGGCTACTAAAACCGTCAACCGAATACACTCCATACATATAATCAAACTAGGAGCCATGTTTGGCAGGTACTAGGACCGAATACTCTCAAGAAATTTCATAGTATATGAGCCTGTTTGGCAAGTAGGACCGAATACTCTCCAGAAATTTCGAACTGGAACCATGTTTGGAAAGTGCCAAGTACTTGGTGGTAGAAACATGAAACAATGCTAATGTTTGTTTCTAAGCAGGGCAGCTGCGAACAAATCATCACCCGAAGTCGTAGGCCATGATGATATTGCCTCGTATCGCCATCGTAATTCAGCCTCTGCAGGAGACAAGCTGCGCTGAATTCAGCGAAAAGACGGACCCCCAAAAGGCACTCGCGAGGATGCGAGTCTGAAAAGCAGGGCGCAAGCAGAGAACATCCTCATTCCGATGACAGAGTAGTAGAAAGCGTCCCAGCATTGCATCCCAACCGAGGCAAAACCACGCATTTCTTTCGAAAGAAGCTCAAGATCAGAATTGGTATTGGACTCAGCATAGTATCTTTACAAGTTTGGTTCACAAACACTACTAAGGAGTAAGGACCAGCCATTGTGACCAAAGGTCAGAGAACATGCATGCACCTCACTCAGTGCCGGGGCACTGCGAGCAATTCCGAAACAAGCCTTAACGCCTTATTGCTGTTTATGTACTGGCCTGGACTAAAAATTTTAGCAGTAGCCGATAAAAAGAAGAAGAAGAAAAAGGGGGAGAAGAATCAAGTTTTCAAAGGGAATTTGAAGATTACAATCTATGATCCCTGGTGCTCAAAGGAATTGGAATTGGTGCCTCATCTTGACCAATTCCTGTTGCTATTGATGTTGCTGTTATTCCTTGGCTTGCCACTTGGTTGGAAATTCCGGTTGTTGTTCCCTTGCTTGGGCAGATTTTGCGGATCCACCATTTGTATGTTTCTCTGTTTCTTTGCTGCAGAAGTGCAGAAGAGAGAATTAATGATCAAAACCCGGCACATAATTGCGACAGTAGCATAATATAGCAACCAGCACAAGGAAGGTGTCAAAAATCAAACTATACTATAGGCATGGCAGCATGGGCACCATCATTAACAATGAGAAGATATCTACAGCCATAGCAGCATGCATACCGTTATCAAATTCTTGGTAGCCTTCCTGAAGCTTTCTCTTGGTCACTTCTAGCTTCGCATTCTTTGCGAGCTCTAGCTTTGCTCGCACAGAGTTTGCGTCAAGTTGTGCCGCTGGTTTCTATAGATAGATCAAGCGAAAATTCAGACCAAACTTTGCGGCGCTCAAATCAGTACGTACAATTTGTCAACAGCACAAAATGCTCACCTCAGACACAGTCGACTGCAATCTGCCCTGAGCTGGTGAGGCATCCTGATGCTGCCTAGGCCTCGCCTGCGGTCTCCCAGGGCCTGACTCCGCATTTGAGGGCCTAGCAAGCATCTCCGCAACAAACTGCTCTTTTGTCTGCCCATTGCTCAAATCCTGTGGTCGAGACTGCCTTGGCGCAGATTGTTCTTGCCTCCAGCATGGCTCTGGATCATACCGCTGGCCCATTAGTGGAGGCCTTCTAACTGGTTCTTGGTTCATTGGATACCGCTGGCCAAAGTCCCTACTGGCATTGTTTATGACGCCTGAATTGAATTCACAAAACAATCAAAACGATAAATACAAATTCCTAGCCAAGAA
Organism: Chrysopogon serrulatus; assembly: GCA_015844335.1. Lineage (NCBI taxonomy): Eukaryota > Viridiplantae > Streptophyta > Magnoliopsida > Poales > Poaceae > Chrysopogon > Chrysopogon serrulatus. Next base: position 137,763 of record JADLZL010003000.1, on the reverse strand, counting down.
TAATCAGAGGGAGTGGATTGATGAGCATCCGATCACTCACTTCCATCACCATCCATTCCATCAGAGAACTTGGAACCTGGGTTATCCTGAGGAATGACGAGATGGAGCAGTGTCAGATCACACCATGGACCATGCATGTTTCTGTGCTATAGCATATATGCTGACTCGATTGGTTTTGCTATAAAATCACATACCTCGGACAGCCGAATTGTAGTGCTTGGCGTTGCAAAGAGGTCACCTTCATCCATGTGGGTGGAAGCCGCCCCTCGATCCTCCTGCTCTAAGCTGGAAGGACCCATGGACTGAGGTGTTTGATCTGTAGATTGTTGTGGAACCATTAATCAACTAGTCTTGTGTAGCGCTACTAGTGGTGAGCTAATTTTGCTTGTTACCTACCTACAACAGCCTCTCTGCGGCGAGCAATCCACACGTCAACTGTATGTTTCCAGTCTCTGGGATTCACACCAAACATGTCAACATAGAGAACCAGCAAGAAAACAACCCCCCAAAGGCTTTCTGAATGATACACATGGAAACATACTCGATGAGCGATCTCACGAGATTCCGAATCTGCTTGGAGCTGTGCTTCCGGAAGTTGGCAACTGCTTTGCCAATCGCAGTGACCTATCAGAAGGGTGAACATGAACGCTTGTTAGAGACACTAACGAATTAATAAGGTTGGAGGAATTAATCCATCATCAACTGATATGGCGGCGGCGGAGGCTCACATCCAAGGTGTCAAACGCGAGGTCCAGCTCCTGCAGCCGCCGGAGTAGCTCCAGCAACTCGGACTCCGACTGGAACGTAAAAGCAGAGAAGATTCAGTGCGAGTCACCAGAATGGAGCCGGCGATACAAACGGCGGCAGAACGGTGCGGAAGGGAGGAGAGGTACCTTTTCTTGGTCGTTAAGGAGGATGGCCTTGATGCGCTCCGTCTCGGCTAGGACAGGATCGTCGCAGCGCGGCGCGCCGTCGTCGGTGATGGCCTCGGCGCGGTCGGAGCTGCAGAGGCTGGGTACGCTGGCGGCGCCCTCGGGGTGGAGCTGCGCCGGCGTGGGCGCCCCGGCCACGGGGTTCCCCCCCCGCGGGTCCTCCCTGGGCCGCCGCCGCCGTCGCCACCCCAGCGGCCGCGGCGCCGGTCACCAGGAGCGCGGTGAAGAGGCGCTCGGCGATGCCGTCGCGGCGCTCCCGGAGGGCGGCCGGGTGGTCGGACGCGGCGACGGTGATGGCGGCGTCGATGGCGTCGAAGATGTTGTCCCCTGCGCCGCGGAAGAAGCCGAGCCAGTAGTCCCTCGATGGCGGCGCCATCGCCGATCAATCGGCCGGCCGGCCCGGCCCGCCTTGTGAAGACCGCCCCCGCCCGGACGGACGAACGCACGCACTCCTCCCTCCCCTAGTAGCAGATTAAATTTACGTTCTTTTCCAATTCGATTCGATTGATTGGGTTCTTCTTTCTTCGGTTACACGGGTTCAGGAACCAGGGGGACGAGAGAAAAGAGACGCAGATTGCCACGCCCGGACGCAAGAACTCGCCGGCGGACTCGAGAGGGCCTAAGAGAGCCCCAAAGAAGACGCGACCAGGAAAGGAGAAGGCGGCGGCGAGGGGCGAAGAGAAGAAGGGTTTCCTCCTGGCTCCTCCCGTCGTCCTCCTCACCTCTCTCCTGGCTCTCGTTCCGGGTGCGTGCGTGACTAATTCTGATGCTTGTCCTGTCTACCTGTGCCTATCTGCCTATCCCCCTCGCGACCGGCCCCCACAAGAGCGAGACGACGAGGACGATACGGGAGGGCAGGGGTAGAGAGAGAGGAGGCGGGGTGGTGGTGGGCCGCGTTGCGGTGGGTGTTCGCTGTTGCGATTGCTCGCGGATTCGCGAGCGCAGCGCCGCAAATCCGGGTGCGTGGCCAAGCGCTGCCGTGGCCCGTGGAGAGGAGGAAGTGGTAAGCCGCGTGCGTGCGTGTCGCCACCGCGCCGCGCTGGTGTTTGTTTCGGCGCAGCAACGCAAGCTGCGCGCGAGATCGCAGTCGCCGCGGGATAATCTACGCGCGCACACATGGCCAGGCCCAGGATAGACGCGCGCGCGCGCGTGGCACCAGCGCCGCAACAGGCCTCACCAAAATTCCAAAGCGAGGTAGGACGAGTAGGTTCGGGTTCTCTTTGTGTGACTTCTCCAAATCCGCTACGATCGCTAGAAACATGCTTGTTAAAGTAACTCTAGATTTAGGTCTATTTATTATTTAGAACATGCTAAGAGGTAATAGCTTTTCACTAGGGATCTTGCTATATTACAGGCGACTAATTTATTATAAAATTTCAGCAAACCGATCTGAGTCATCGGATCGGCATGTTACGGCAACCGAGTCATCTTCAACCTCTCACTTGAAGTATTATCGAGTCCCACGCCCACCGTCAGTCTCTTCTTATCCCCACAAGCGTCCAGATTACTGGATCCACCTCCATTGCGTTCCGCCGCTCTAAACTCAGAGCCGGCATTGAAGCTCATCGCATCCTAGCCCCTGCCCCAACTCTTGCCATCTGATTGGCCAGCCCCATTGCCGAGCTCGCTGCCGGTCAACCCACAACCATCATCGTGACTACCTGCCTCCCTAAGCTCCCCCCTAAGCCCGCATGTAATGGAACCTCGAACCTAGTAGGAAGATGAACAACGTCACTTGAAACATTCCTTGCATTTTTTACAGCTGGAATGTACGAATTTTCTGACGTGGCGTAATAGTAGTAATATGATATGACCGAGTTGTTGCTCATTGATCCTTATTGTTTTGTTAGGGCATACACAATCGCACTTGTTACATATTTAGTTTATGTGAAGGTGAGAGACAAAAACACATGTTACTCATTCTTATTTTTCTATTGGCCATCCAACCCACATGCTATTCTCTTGTATTCTTGGAATACATGACATAAGTCAATTATTTAGTTGTCGTTAGTGACTACTATTTCTCGTATTTCTTCATATCCATGTCAGATCGCATGGTAAAGTAAACCCTTTTGGGTGGATAGACTACTCCATCTATCAAAAAACTTAGCATTCTTGTGCGCACTATTTGTCCTAGAATATTTTAACCCGCTAAACATCTAATGGCCTATCCACATTAGTTCAATGCACATTAAGTCATTGATTGGATCAATGGATGGCAACCGAGGTGCATAGTACCCCTCCTTCCTTGAATGGTAATCATAATTAGATCATGAAAAGGTTAAACAAATTAAGTTTGATCATAGTTTCTTTTACTACATATTGTCATTTTCCAAAGAATCAATATATTTTCAGGGACACTTTGAATACAAACCTATCTATACAACTTCTATAATCTAAGTTTTTATATATTTTGAATAATTGATCGGAGTTTTGTATAAGCTGACTTTCCCCATAAAATTTACAAAACATAATGGTCGTCATTTTGAGACAGATATAATACATACCTGCGTGTGGATCCTTAATTATATGAGCGCACACACACTTGGTTATTGTTGGTGGTCACCTAATCGATATCCTCGTTTAGGAGAAACACCCTAATAATTAGGGCACCATGGTCATTTTTCTTTTGTGCTAATTTGCCTAAAAATTCTAAGGTTGGCATCATAGCTTTATTCAGATTTAATAAGCGGCAACATAAACGTTTTCTTTATGATGTGGCAACGATTTAAGAAGAGAGAGAGAAAAGGTTTTATCCACTTAGCTCGATTTCAAATTCAATATGTCATAGAATTAAATATCTATAAAACAAAATAATAGAACACAACGAGGTTCTAAGGATGTCAAGTCTCCTTTGGACGTACGGAATACTATTTTTATAAATTATACTACGATCAGTGGTCAAAGCTTTGTATTTATTGGTGTAGGTGATAGCATATCAATGATCCAAATCAACGTTCTTTAGTTAGTAGGGGAGTATGCTAATATTCCTAATCAAAATGGTTGAGCATCTCAACTAAAAGCATTCATGCTGGGCATCAATTCATTTGTCGTTTCCATCGTTTTCTTGGTTATTCGTATACTCTCCGGTTGAAATAGGTTTCTTTCCTTTAAGTCCACAACTTTAGTTCTGCTAGCTAGCTTTAACAAAAAAAAAATGTTACATTGGATTGAACGTGAACCTAGAGGTGACTAGTTGCATTCTCCTATAAGGAAAGCACTGCGAAGAAAGCGAGGTAGGCTATGCACGGCCACTAGGTTTCTGTTTTTCTTTCCTCTTTATGTATATAGAATAGAAAAAATGGCCATTTGGTTCTTGCTGGAGCTCGTCTTTTTCACAATACTACCACGTCCATCAATCAATGCAAGACTATTTTTGTTCAGAAAAAAAATCTTCAATATAAATTTTGTCCAAATTCTAGTCAGTTGGTACCAAATCAACATCGTCTCGTTGCTTCCTTAAATGCAGAGTTTAGTCTCGTTGAAAAAAAATCAACGTCGTCTTAAACTGCACTTGAAATGTGAATCTGTGTGTACATTCTTTCCACATCAAAATGCATATTTATAACTTGATTAATGCCCCCTCCGCTCTCAAATGTAAGTTACTGTAATGTTTTGTTTGAAGGTGAAGGTGCTTGTGTGTGTTTTTTTGTCTTATATATGTAAACCCGAATAAAGACAAGAGAAGTTTGACTTACGACAACCGTAAGATTTAGACCCTGTTTGGGCACAAGCTCTTGAAGTTTAGCCAGCTTAGTCTCATTTAGTCACTTTTTGCTAAATGCTATAACTAAAAGACACTTTAGCCAACTAATCACCAATTTGTGGCTAAAAGAGACTAAACCTCACTTTTTAGTCACTTTGAAACCAAACACCCTGGTTAAAAGACATATTTTTGTTTCTTTTAGTTCATAAAACCAAACATGGGTAACTTTAGAATAGTATTAGTATATATTTCGAAGTTCAAGCACTATCATACACATCTAAAAGACTCCAAGCATTCATGAGCTTTAATTTTGCGTCAAAAAGAAAAATCCTAACCATGGGACGACGCTGGGGTAGTGTTGTAGCTAGAGCTCCAGTCTGTAGCAAAAAATGGTTGCCTCTTGTATTGTATCTACAGCAGCGATCTTAGCAAAAAAAAAGAGGCATTTGCCAGGCATTCCTTGGAGTAACACAAAAGTGGCAACTACTACTATTTTTTATGTGTGGCGTCTAGGCATGCATGTTTGTGTACGGTGGATTTTGGACCGGTAGAAAACTGCCGGAAAGTGCACGCGGCGGCGGTGTGGCGCTCCGTACTCGGCTATTCGCTCTCAGTTCTCCTCACATGGTCCCCCAACGTGGAGAAGAGGGAGGGAGGAAGCAGGGAGAACGGAAAACACGACTGTAGTGCATCTTTGGCTGAACTTGACGGGAAAAGCTAAGCTAAGCTCTCCCATGCGGCCTACCATACCAACCAATAAATCGTTAAAAGTTCACGGACCATAGAGTATGCGTGCGTGACGTGCCATGGCAGCACTATATAGCCTTTTTGTTAACTCCATCCATCTTTTGACTTTGGTTCAGACACACCCCCGGTCGCCATTACTGAATAGAATCAAATCGAGTCATAGTAGTGCCACCATACAATATTCTTAATAGTAAGCACGAAAGAGAACGAAAATCTCGCGGCAGGATGGATGTAGGGCCGGTCAAATCTGCGACGCTGTATATACAGAGCAAAGGAGACTGGAGTAGTAAACAGGAAATCTGCCGTGCTGACGGACAATCAGTAGGGCTAGTAGTACTGCTTGTGCACGGTACAAACAAAAAGGGGAAAAGAAAATCTGTGGCCATATTTACGGCATGACATGATACGAACAGAGCAAATCTGTTGGGATTTTCCCACTGGCGTTCCCAAAAAAGTTGAGCGCAGGAGTCAGGAAGAGAAATCCCCCCCACTCGATCCCCGCAGCAGAGCAGAGCAGATCGCCCTACCCGCAGCACGCGTCTCGCGATCTTTGCGTTGCATCATGCAGCATCCGCTGGGACTGGGAATGCCGCAATGGGCATGGGGATGGTACAGGTGCTCGAAATAGTGACGACCACTTTTGGTGCTGTTCAAGTTCAATTCATGGTTGTACTGTACTGTACTGTACTCCTACTATGTGACTGTTGCTTTCCGGATGTAGGAGTACCTCTGTCAAAGATTAAAGAAAGAAGGTTTGAATTCATGGAGGACGCTGCTCTGTGTGTGGCCTGTACTTATGTTGCTAGCCTGTAGGATAAGGGAAGCAACAGCAGCAGCAATGCTGTAGTAGTAGTATGCGATATGGCTATACTGTACTATGTGTAGCCGTAGATCTACATTCACTGTGCATCGATCGGATCCACATCACCTCCCAAATGTACAGTACAGTAGCCCAACCCAACTGCCGGTAGCCGTAGCTAGGCCAGTTGGTCGGCGGGCCAGCCACCTAGTAGTACTAGAAATGGCGCCGCCCACTGCCAGGCCCAGCGTGATGTCACGGCGGTTTAGTTTTTTCCGTACTGGGCGCTGCGCCGGCCCCTGCACCTGCACGGCGGAGGGCAGCTTTTCTTTCGTTTGATGGCCGCACGCACGCGCACCAGGGGCAGGCAGCGCGCGGGAAACAGCGAAAACGGCCGTGCCGGACAGCCGCGCTCCGCGACCGGCCGGGGACCCGAGCGGCGTCACGCGTGACGGAGGGTGTCCGCGACCGCGTCAGCAGCACTGCCCGGGTCGGTGGCCACTCTGGTCAGGTCAGGTGTCTTCGCTGCACGTGGTGTGCTGAGGCGCAGGGAAACGCGCGGCGCGACCGGGTCGCCAGCAGCAGTACAGAAAGGCACGGCGGCAACGCGGTGCGGTGCGGTGCGGACCGTGTCCCGCGGCCAGGGCACGCGGCGTAACGATCGAGACGAGTACAATGCATCACGGCGCCAGGGAGGGAGAGAGGGTGCGGCCCCGGTTCGGATTTTCTTCCTTCGCGTCACGTGGTAGTAGTAGTAGTAGTAGTAGGTGACTACTGGGTGTAGGACGGACAAGGGCTTTCCCGTTTTCCCCCAGTTCCCACGCACGCACGCACGCACGGCTGGGCGCGAGCCGTATGTACGCCATCCAGGAAAGAAGACCATGGTCGACTCGCACACAGATATCGTGACGCCCGAATCCCGATCGTAATGTACTAGTATCCGGCTGGTGGAACAGAACAGTGGAGTGGAGGGTGGTGAGGACATGCGTCAGCCACTAGTGCCGTCTTTCTGCCCCGGCTCCTCTACCCTGCGTGGCCGCGTGCGCGATCGACCACGTGATACTCGTGGGACCATCCACCCATCTGTTTCCTTTTTCCATTCTGTGCGCCTTTGTGCTGTGCAGCACAGCACAGGTATCCCATTTCATGCCAATAATGCGGCGAGAGAGGAAGAAGGACACGAACCAAAGAGGACGATTCCTGCGACGTCCCTCACCCGTTCGTCGATCCGCCCCCCAAACCCCACGCCGCACCGCCGCCCGGCAAATCCCGGGGGGACTGTTTGGTTTGACTAGTACTCCTGTACCGCTAGCTAGGCGTGAAGCAAACGCTTGAAACTGACGCCGGGACGAGCGGTGGTGCGGCCACGGCGGAGTCGATCGGACACGCGCAGCAGAGACACGGCCACGGCACGGTGATCTCGACGCGACTCTGGCTGGTGGGTGGTGGCCGGTAGCCGAGCACAGTAGCAGCAGCAGCAGCAGCAGCCCACAAACCGCTAACGACTCCAGCCAGCGTCGGCGCCGCACCCACCCAGTGACCCAGACACTGCACATGAAATGAAAGCGAGGGTTTTCAGAAAGCGAAGGTGCCGGCATCGCGTTTAGACGGCGTTCGCTGCTCCGGCCCTATGGGAGACTATAGTCGAGTGGCGACGGCGGCGGGCGAGGCACCGATTCGAGAACGACCGACCGACCGCCTTGACTCGACCGGGACGGGCAGGCGCGCGGGCTACTTTTTTGTTCCGACCCTCTCCGCCACCGGCTCGCTCGCGCGGGCAGGAAACCGCAAGGCGGCGCATCGTAGCCCACGGGTTCCCGGTCCGCCAGTTGGGCGGTGGTGGACTGGTGGTGGTGGAGGTGACTCCTCACTGACGGCGACGCGTCCCGCTCGTGGAATCCACGACTCGCTGCTCTCTGCTTGACAGCTGCGACCCTCTTGCTTGCGGCTGAGCAGAAAAACCCAGTGCAGTGCTCCAAGATTTTTATTTCCCACCCCCACCCCCACCCCCACGGCCGCCGCCCATCCATCCCCTTTGGGTCACGATTCCCACTGCTGTGCCGCGCCGCGCCGCGGTTCCCCAATGCCACCCAATCTTCCCTTCTCACGTGTTTCGGGAATGGAATTTGGGAACACCTGCTTACTTGCCACGCTAGTCGCTAGTACTAGTAGGAGTATAGCAGCAGCAGCAGACAGCCGGCGTTCAAGTGGCGGCTAGGGGCAGGAATAGGATGCGATAATGGACAACTCTTACTACAGGAGGCGGAGTATACTATACGTGCGTGGACGTGCTGCCGGGTTGGTTCGACCCCGGAATGTCAAACCCACCTGTTTGAATTGAATCTGACTCTTGCTTGCGTGCTATGCAAGCAGTACCAAAAGTCGTCTTCGTCGCTCCCTTTTCTGGGGATGGTGGTGTTCACATTTGGTTGCCACACTACTAATTAGGCGAGTTGTATTTTACACAGTACGCTCTTGTTCGGCCCACGGTGCAAGAGGATCTGTGCGGCCAGTCCGGCCTACGGTCGACAGAAATGGGCCACCCTACCGAGTACACGTAGTTTTTGGGCTTCATCTGTAGCATTGTAAGTTTGGTCTGCGGCCCAAGACCCTCCACTGCACGGGTGAGGTGAGACTTGATAGTCGTCTCCTCACTCCTTTCTTTGGAATTGGAATCCAGCAAGAGACACGAGGATCTCGCCAGTTTCCGGTGTCCACACTCGGTCCCTCCATCAGACAAAGCACGTGGTGACGTGGTGCACAAAACCTTTTCTGTCAATTGTCCGTGTCAACAGTTGAATGCTCATGCCCGCCGTTGCGTGGTGGTCTGTTGGGACTGGAACGTGGGATGTACAGTACTGTGAACTCTATCGGCAGGCAGGCCCTTCTGCATAGTCTCCCATCAGTACCTGCAACCGCAATACTAGTATCTTCAGAATCTCTATACACTATCCATGGCATTATCTAAAAAAAAGGCAAAATTTTCAGAACCTCTGGTTATCAGCCTGCAATATAATATAATAGTATCCATCAAATCATGATCGGTCCACCAACAATCTGGGTATATATACATACTCATACTTGCTGTCACTCTGTCAGGTTTAATTATAATGAGGTTCATCTCCTGTACAGTAGCCACGCATTGCAGATAACTGAACCAGAAATCGATGTCCATGCATGCAAGACATCTGGGTCCGGCTCAGCAGGGAAAAAAACTCTAGAGTATCCGGTTGGTCACAAAGATGACCAAAAAGGGCATCTTAACAACTATTATCTGTCGCCATGATGACGTTTGTCCAGGTGTCCTGTACATACATAGGATCACTGAAGGCGGCAAACACCCAAACCAAGCCAGAGCCACCCAGAAGGTTACAAAAATTGAAGGACCAGCCATGATGAGCTTGAATCACCAAATGTGGGTACTCGAGCATCGTCATCATCACGCGACTTGCATGTCTTCTGCGGCAAGAGACGTTTCTAAACCCGTAATGATGCCACCAGTTCCACTTTTTGTTTTGCCATTTCCCCCTCCCTGAACCAGTGAACCCAACAAATCATCTTCCCATCAGTTTTGGCCCCATCCCTGAATGTCGAATGGATTCATGATGGCCGGAGCTAGCTCCACCACATTGACATGGACTGCTCCCAAATCATTCAGCTCAGGTAACATGCACGGCTTGTGCACTAGTAACGGCGACGCTGATGGCTAAGGCGCCGTATTGGCTGGGAGGCAGTGCGCTTTTTTTTTTCTCTCTCAAAAGAGCCACCGACATACCTTATCTTTTTTTAAGAAAAAAAAAGTTTATTCCTGTCTCTTGCAAGAGTTTTGTACACAATCAAATCTTATCACAGTTCCAACCTCTTACTATTTTCTTAGGTCTCAAAAAGCAAAACCAAACAAAAAGGATGATTACCTAAACGCTAAACCTTATACTATTCATACTTAGCCAATATGAGCACGAAAAAAAAACCCAAAAGTATCAACAGTTGTGGAGCTTATTATTTCTGAGTTTCATCTGATTGGCTGCTTTTTGGTCCCATTAGTTTTGATCCCATCCACGAATATTGGATGGATTCATGGTGACCGGGCTAGCTAGCGGTAGACATTGACATGGGCTAATGTGCTCTCGAATCATCAAACACAAGGTAACATGCACGGCTTGTGCACTAATAACGGCGACGCTGATGGATCATGGATGGCTACCTAAGCGCCGTATTGGCTGGGAGGTAGGTGCGCTTAAACAGCTGTCGTCGTCATCATGATTATGCAACCAACCAGTGATGTCTGTGCTTCGTAAATGCATCGACGTCTACTAATAATAATTCAAGCATGTTTGATCCAACGAAAATTACATGTGAAAAATCTCAAAGGAGCTGCTGATAGTCCTGCTATATGAGCCGGTGGAACTGCTAACATTGTCAATTGGTGGAGGGACAACTAATTAGGTACTAGTTTATATGTATGTGTCTCCAACTAACTATCCAATCACCCATTAGCGATAAAACCAAACAACCATGGTAATAGTTGGTGGATAGACTCTGTGTGTTAGGAAACACATCGCACTAAGCTCATTTTGTAAACAGTTTGTTTAGTTATATATTTTGACATGTGAATGGATGCCAGCAGACTTGCTTAGTGATGCGCCAGAGCTATGATGAAGAAAAACCATGTCATATTTATAGTAAAAGTTTACTGTTGGCATAGTAACTTTGATAGTGTGATAGTCTTACACATATAACAATTGCTTGTGATAGTGATAGATTGATAGGCAATTTTAATTTTGACCAACTTTATAGAAAAGAGTAACAACACTTATGATATAAAGTGAGCATATTATGAAAATATATTCTATGATAAATCTAATGATACTAATTTGATAACATAAATCTTAATGCTTTTTTTCTAGAAATTTGGTCAAAATTTAAAAAATTTAACTTAGAACAACTCCAGAAATCACTTTTTTCAGAGACAGAAGGGAGTATCCCATTATTTTAGAAGTCACGCTAAGAATCTCATTCAACTAAAGCAAACATAGTATCCCTAAAGTCAAGCGAGCACATGAACACCGGTGATAATTAGTCGCTGTCATTTTCCTTCCACTGACGTGAAAAAAAAGTAGTAGTGTAAACCATGTGCGTGGTATGGTCGCCTACGCTCTACTACTCTACCTCCAGTCCAGCGTCGACTAAGGGCGTGTTCGGATGGTGTGGAAAAAGTTTTGTCTGTGTCACATCGGAATGTCGGAAGGGGGTTTCAAATACTAATAAAAAAACAAATTACAGAACTCGTCAGGAAACGATGAGACAAATTTTTTAAGTATAATTAATCCGTCATTAGCAAATGTTTACTGTAACACTACATTGTCAAATCATAAACTAATTAGGCTTAAAAGATTCGTCTCGTAAAGTTATCGCAATCTGTGTAATTAATTATTTTTTTAGACTACATTTATTACTTTATATATGTGTGACTAGATTCGATGGGACGGGGCAAAAAATTTGCCAGGAGAATCCAAACACCCCCTAAGTATGACGCTCCAAGTTTGAAAAAAAACGCCAAGAATTCAGTGATGTCCTTTCCTAAAAAAATCAGTGATGTGCACGTAACGGAAAGGGAGCCAAAGGCAGAGGAAACCAGAAGTCCCCCAACTGCCCAACGGGCAACGGCTTTCCAATCCATACAGAAAAGGCTCAAAAACCGGGCCGGTGGTGGTCGCTACCGCCCCGGGCCCACGCCACGTTGGCGCCCGCCATCTCCGGGGTTCGGGCACGCAGGCGCTCCCCAAACCCCGAACCGGTGAATATCCTCCGTCCGATCGCTATCCGACGCTCCTCGCCGTGCCGCGGAGGGGATCCCGAATCCCTCGGCGCGCGTGCTGCGTCCGCTCCGCGGGCCGTGGGAGTGGGGGCCCACCCGCCCGGCCGGGCCGGATCGCACTCGCACCCGCGCCTGACTGACTGGCTCACTGGCAGGCTCGCCGGATCTTCTACTCCAGCCTCCTCATGCTGCTGCTGCCGCTGGGTCTTCTCCTCCTCCTCCCTCCTGTGTCCGTCCTCGTCATCCATCCCCATCCGTCCTCCCGCTCCCACTCCCGCCTTCTCATTCCAAAGCTCGCCCCCGCGTAGCCGGCTGCTGCTCGCACGGTTGCACCTCCCGCGGATCCGCCCGGCATTCTCCTCCCTCCCGCTGGTAAGGAAATGCCTCCTCCTCTCCGACAGATTCCGCATTTCCGTTTGTTCTTCGTTCCTAGCTAGGGCTAGCTCCTAGTTCGCGCTCTTCGCTGCGATTCGCTTTGCCACCAGCCCACCATTGCCCTCCGCCGCGCCGCGAGAAGCAGCTACCAGGTCGCGACGCGCTCTCATTCTCAGTCCTCACGGGGTTGGGTTGCAGGTGCTAACTGTAGTAGTAGCTACCAGCGGCTTGAGGAAATGGCTGGAGCGGTGGAGCCCTACAGCTATGCTAAGTGTTGGTTGCCTCTGGCTCTGTCTGAGCTGAGGTAGTACCATGTCGAGATCCAATTTCGTATGAAGCCGTGCATCGATTAGGTGCCGCAACTCGAGTATTTATTTGTATTTGCTAGCGTAAAAACTGTTCAATTCACAGCATTAGCGTTTGTCTCCCCTAAAATTTGTGTTTTTATTCTGCTTCGAGAATATACCGACACGTGTCTGTCTGTTCGTGATTTCTTCCTCGCCTCGGTGGATTCAAGAATGTTACCACGCTCGCTGCTGTATGCCAAAATCTCGATTTCATGTTTCAACCATCCTACTAGTCCCTTTTCTGGTTATTCACCAACAAACCCATGTTCCGGCACTGTCTACTCAACTGTACGCCCGTACAGAGAGACAAGTCCTCCCTACTTCGTGGACAAGCTTGCACTCGCTGGTCAATGGTCATGCTGTCTAACTGTCCTTTTGAGTGGAATTCAAGGCACTCATGTTAGTAGCACTGCTCGGTCCTCCTGAACTAAATTGCTTCTACTGTGGATTTGTATTCCTGTTTAGTGGGTGAGTGCTGGGCAACACTTCATTTTCATGCGAGTCTTTGCTCTTGCATCTCATAAGACTCGGTAGTTGTCTGCTAGCACAAGCATTCAGCTATACTACATGTGTATGTTGTAATTGCTCTTCTGGCTTTTCCTGCCTTTGGTTCTCTCTCAGGTTCTGCGCTGCAGTTATATTCTGATGTTCATTTTAGCTGTTCCATGAATGGTACTTTTTAACTGTGGCAAATTACTATTTCTGGTGCACTGAGTATCACTTCTCTGCAGTCAGGATCGAGGATTTCTTGTAGATGACTCGAGCTTCGACGATCGATTTTGGACGGAAGAAGCAGAGCGACCTCTTCGGGTCAGGGCCACTGCGTCCAGCAAACATCATCAGAAATAAGTTCCCCACCTACAAGAATGGTTCGAATGGGATTGTTATCAAATTGGCGGATGCCCCAGAAATGCCATCTCTTAAGGAGGCCGTTGCCAAGGAGACAACAGATCTCCTTGATAGGTGTCAGCGCCTTTCAGTCCGCGAGCTCACCATGAAATTCGAGAAGGGCTTTAACACGGCTACCTTGTTGTCTAATGAGGTATGGACACTAGCGGTTTAGATACATTTTAAAATTAGGTCCAGTAAGTTGAGCTCTCTATTTTTAGATCTGTTTACTGGGCTTCCATGTTGTATAGACACAACCTTTTTTTTAGTCATTTATAGTTCTATGAATATCCCTCTTCTGTTGCCAGTGTAGTACAGTAGCTGTAAACTATTAGCAGAAGGTGGATAATTTTATAATTATTCTAATATTTCATTTTAATTGCTTTTAACATGCAGGCTAAATGGAGACATGCAGCTTTATTGGAGCGAGACATCCTTCTAAAGAATCTTAGAAGTGTTTTGGAATCACTGAGAGGTCGAGTAGGGGGAAAAAATAAAGATGAAATTGAGGAGTCTCTGTCATTGGTTGGTTTCTCGTTTTAAACCATTTGCAATATATGTATTTTCATTTTGGTAAATGTTTATTACTTTTGAATTTGATGGCTTGTTTACCTCCTATTATTTATATTTCCTCCGTTTTTTTAAAAAAATCTAGCTATGTGCTAAATTTTATCACTTTTCTGGACACTTTAATAGTTTCATACATTCATAGGTGGATATTTTAGCAGTGGAGCTATCCAAAAGAGAAGATGAGTTGCTTCAGCAAAAAACAGAGGTCACAAAAATTGCAGCCACGCTGAAACTGGTGAGTTCAAATTTCTAATTTCATAGGCACTAACTTCACACCTTAATGCTATGATTTTTTGTTGATATGAGATATGACCGTTAGGATACCAATTACATGTGAGAAATAATTTTAGTATCATAGGCCATTTAATGTTGTCCTTTTTTTAGGTAACAGGAGGGGCCAGATCCATACTGATTAACTATATATTAGAAAGAGAGAAAATTTACAAGGACTAAAAAGAAAAAAGAACAAATTAACAGGGATCATAGCCATTCCTCCAAAAAGGGGTAGTACTCAGATATATGTCTCCAAGTTTTTTGTCCTCTGATATCATTTTCCTATATAGAAGCACACTCAACCTCGATCCATTTGATATTGCATTCTGTTCATTTATCTCAAGCACTGGTCTTTTTTTTTTTTCTATCTTGCAAATAGGCTTCTAAAGATGCCAAGATAATTATTGATGAAGAAAGAGCTAATGCTCGGTTGGAGATAGAAAGTGCTAAATCTTCTGTACAGAAAATTCAATTAGCACTTAAAGAGCAGGAAAATTTTGCTCAAAGAACTGGGAAGCAGGTTAGTGATATCTAAAGATGGAATAGAGCTCTGCCCCTCTTGTTTCTTCAAAAATATCATGTCGCCTTCATACTATTGCTAGATCACATTGAATACATGGACTAAGTCACTAAACCACCTCCTCCCTATTTACTTATTCGTGCTCATGTCTTGGTTGTCCTCTGTTTCTTAGTATTTCTTCTTAACTATCTGTAGACATGTCCTATTCTGGCAATTTAAAGTTGCTATTGAGTATCGACAAAATGCAAGTGGTAACCTATTGTTTACTTATTCTGCTTATCTTTATTATAAACCATCTACCTGCACAACTGTGACACCTTAATTTTCCTTTTCAGTTTATTTAGCTGAAGTTGCTAGCCTTAAACTCTAGATATTAGCTGTTCATGTATTTTAAGGGCTGTTGCAGTTATTCAATCTCCAAATGTTGATCTAAGAAAAAATTTCCATCTGAAATGTGCATACATGATAACCATTTGCTGCTATTACCTCTTAAGGATGTTGATGAACTGAAGGAAGAAGTTCAAGAAGCACGAAGAGTGAAAATGCTGCATTGCCCAAGCAAGGTAGAATCCAAATAGTCGTGCTACAGATGGAAATTGCAAGTTGCATTTTAAGTAGTGCTTGTTTGATTATTTACGGAGCTTATGGGGTACCAAATATATTTCAAGTCATCTGAATATGTGTCTAGGCAATGGACATTGAGAATGAGATCCAAGTTCTACGTGACCAACTGGCTGAAAAAGCTTCAGATTCTCTTCACCTTTTGAAAGAGGTATGTGTTTCAAATCCATTTTTAAAAAAATGTTCATGTTATTCTATGTTCCTTGTAAAACTTATGAAGTTCCACAATTTTCCTTTCAATTTTCAAATATTACCTAGTGGTATAAGTGTTAACTGATGCCTAGTTACACCTTTTTTGTTATCTTTTCAGTTGGAGCTGCATCGAAGTTATGAAAACGACATGCCCTTGTACAAATTAAAGGGTCTAGAAACCTTAGGCTCAACGTTGCGAATAGTTGTTCAAGACTGTGCACCTGTAGATTTTTCAAATAGTTCAATCCAGTGGTTTCGCATACAATCTGAAGGAAGCAAGAAACAAATTATTTCAGGTTGAACAATTTTCATCCTACAAAGTACTAATATTGGAGATGATATATATCTGACATTTGCTGCTACTAAAACTTTTAGGTGCCACAAAACCAGTATATGCTCCAGAACCACATGACGTGGGGCGGTACATCCAAGCTGAAATAAAATTCGGTGGTCAAATCTCAATTGCAAAGACTGCTGGTCCAATAGATCCTGGTATGTTTTCCGATGTATTATCCAACACATATAGCTGCTTTAACAATTTTGAATTTGTGACATGGCTAATAGTACTTTAATTTTCCAGCTGCAGGATTGGTTGATTATGTGGAGGCTGTTGTGAGGAATCCTGAAACTGATTATAATGTATGATCACGTGGCAATTCTATTTTTGTTACCATGTTTTTTTTTTAAATAAGGCACACCTTCAACTCTTTCATTACCGTTTTCCCCTTGCTGTATGTAGGTAGTTATTCTTCAAGTGAATGGAATTGCTCAGGCCGCAGATTCTGTTCATGTTCTTTGCATTGGGAGATTGTTTATGAGACTTGCTAAAGAAAAGACAATTGTCGCAAAGGAGTTCTATTCCTCGTCAATGCAGGTATCATGTAGAAAACATTTTGAATGCTTTATTAAGATGGCATCATAGTAAGTTTGTAGTGCAGCTTGGTTCCACATCATTCATTATAGCTGCTGTTCCACATCATTGGCTGTGATAAGAAAAATCTGACCAATACCTAATACCACCCATTGCAGTTGTGTGGCGTTAGAGGAGGTGGAGACGCAGCTCCCCAAGCGATCTTCTGGCAACCCAAAAAGGATCTCAGCTTTGTGCTGGCCTTTGAAACAACGAGAGAACGCAACTCGGCGCTCATGCTGGCCCGGAGATTCGCCATCGATTGTAATGTAAGTCACTGAGCTGAAGGGTGGCTGCACCTCGCCGTGTTGTGAATTGGTAATTGCCAGATTCCTGAAATTTTTGGTGTCTGGATATGTGCAGATCATCCTTGCTGGTCCAGGGGACAAAACTCCATCGTAAACAAGCAGCGCACTCTGAAACCTGAAGTCTGACCTTTTCTTGAATGTACATCTCTGCACATGCAGTAGTTAGATATCTGATTTGATCTCAGAGTGATGGAGTTCAGTTTAGCAGTATACCTAGCGCCAGGCATTGGCACATTCATTTTTAGGACTAGTTGCGTTTGTCCTCTGGTTGTGGCGTTGCATACATGCAGTATGCCCGGGCACTAGAAACGGCTTCTTAGGATCTGCACTGTAGACGGTGAATAATACTCTCGAGCTCCTTTGTGAGAGACTCGATTTCTGCCCTGAGGAGGCCCTTGTGCAGGTTGTATTCATCTTGAAGTTGGAGCAGGTTGTGGGGCGAGGCTGCACATCACCCTGTCACCAGATCCATGCTTCCTAGCTCCTAATGATAAGCAGTAGCAGCACTCAATCTTCTCTCTAGCGGTGTAGGTGCGGTGTGGACGATGAAAATGCTTCTTGAACACGTTGAGGCATACAACAGTGGAGCACGTCGCTCCGCTTACAGTAGTTCGATATCTCATTGGATCACTGAGAGAAAGGATAATATACACCCTGCTGCGAAAATGCCTCTCCCTCCTAGTGGTAAGAGCATCTAAATAGCATCCAGCTAGTTTAGATTTGATTTCCATGAGAATGAATTAAAAAAGTCTAAAATAAAAAATATATAAAAAGGTTGAAGTTTTTCAGTTGACTTTGGTAAAAAAAAAAAAAAAAAAAAAGTCTACATCACCCCCTGAACTATGATGGGTGGAGCACTTTACCTCCTCAACTATAAAACTGGGTATTCTACCCCCTGAACTTTTTCAAACCGGTTAAATTACCCCCTAGAGCGGTTTTGAACGGTGGTTTTGCTACAGTAGCATGGTTTAGTCTTTTTCTTTTTTTATTTATTTAAATTTGAATCTTTAAAAAATCATAGTAAATCATAGAAAAATCATAAAATAGAAAATCTAATTTTGTTGGACTCCACATGAGTAGATCTACATAGCGAGTATATAATATGTTATGTTTTAGTACAAATTTTTTGCTGTAACTTTAGATCTATGATTTTCTATAATTAAATAGAATAATTCATAGCCATAGTTTCTGTAGTCCAATTATGATGAAATTTTTGTGGTAGGCTAATTATTGTATGCTTAATCTCTAGTAAAAATTTCATACTCATTGAATAATGTATAACTTCTTTATAAATTTATTTAGGTTTATGCTTATTAAATATAAATAAATTTATAACTAAGTTATACATTATTCAATGAATATGAAATTTTTACTAGAGATCAAGCATACAATAATTAGCCTACCATAAAAATTTCATCATAATTGGACCACAGAAACTACGGCTATGAATTATTCTATTTAATTATAGAAAATCATAGATCTAAAGTTACAGCAAAAAATTTATACTAAAACATAACATATTATATGCTCGCTATGTAGATCTACTCATGTAGAGTCCAACAAAATTAGATTTTCTATTTTATGATTTTCTATGATTTACTATGATTTTTCAAAGATTCAGCCGAAATAAATAAAAAAATAAAAAGATAAAACCACGCTACTGTAGCAAAACCACCGTGCAAAACCGCTCTAGGGGGTAATTTAACCGGTTTGAAAAAGTTCAGGGGCTAGAATACCCGGTTTTGTAGTTTAGGGGGTAAAGTGTTGCACTCATTATAGTTTAGGGGGTGATGTAGACTTTTTCCAAAAAAAAGTACAACTTACTATTTGTAAAAATTTTTGTAGCCTACCTCTCAACCTATTCGTAGAGTAGTTAGTTTTTTACTGATACTATAGAGTTCACTTTTTTTAAAAAGTTTTTTGGTTCTTTAACTAAGCCAATTGTAAGTTTACAGTATGTTTCTCATCTTTCTCCCCACTTCTCTCCACCTCAGCTCAACATACAAACCTGCTGCTAATAAGAATCTTTATAACTTATCTCTCAGCCTACTATACTACTTGCTCTAAGAGCTTATAAGAATCTTTGTAACCTACCTCTCAGCCTACTATACTATTTGCTCTAAGGGTGGTTTAGTTTAGCAATATACCTAGTGCCAGGCGCACATTGGCACCGATTCATTTTTCAGTTTTACGTAGGACTAGTACTCGCAGGTTGCCTAGTTATGTACTCCCTCCATCCATTTATCGGAGTCATCTTACCAAAAATATTTTCTCCAAGAATTGGAGTCCTCTAAGCTAGAGACCACTGTTTTTACGCCGTTCAAGACACATGCAGCCCCTCTTACTGGCCTAATTAATACATCTGTTTGCATGCGGCTCCTCTCACTGGTAGCATTAAATCAACAATCTACATGTATCACTCCTCCTTAGTCACTGTGCATGACACTAAGATGACTCCGATAAATAGATGAAGGGAGTATATTTCTGCTCCTTAAGAGCATCTCCAACAAGTTTGCAAACATCACTTGGCAAATCTCTAGTTTTGCCAAGTCTCAAACCCCAATGACAAGTGAAAAAATAGGTCTTCTTCAACAAGTTGGCATTTGGGTTTGGCAAATTGAAAATTAGTGGCCCACATGTTTTAATTTTCTGGTGGGTCCAGTGGCAAGCGATCCCAACCCGCCCGCGCATGTGAGGGACTTCGCGAGTCGGGCGTCCTTTCACCTTCTGCCGCCGCGCACGGAGGGCCGCCGCACGGTCTTCTTCTCCAGTGCCGATCCATCTGCAGCCACCCTTGCTTCCTTCTGCCGCCGCCCCTTCTTCCTACATTGGTCCAGGCGTCTTTCCCTCCCTCAAGCGCCATCTTCTCCAAGCAGCCTCCATGCATGCATTCTAAAGATGCACACACACACACACGCACATTGAACAGGACCATGCATTTGTACAGGAGCACACACACATTGAACAGTACCATGCATTTCTCTATCTAGCTAGCAGCCAGCGACACACACAAATAATAACAGCAACAGGTTGCATTTTCTCTGTCTCCTGTCTGCAGCAGCAGAAGTTTAGCCGGCCAAAATACAATGACAACAGCAGCATAAAATTACCATGGCCACAATCATCAGCATGCAAATACACAGATGTTGCTTGGGTCATCGGAATGGAGAGGTCATCGTCGATGCCAACAAGAACACCATCTCCGTTGGGTACTCCATGGTGAAGAATGTCAGTCAGAAATCCATCATCTAGCATTGGATCTGTATGGCAGCAACAACATCAATTAGGAATTGCAGTAGTATCAAGACACCGAAACATGAACATACCAGAATACACAAGCCTGATCTAATTACGAATTGCAGTAGCATCAATACACCAAAACATGAACGTACCAGAATACACTAGCCTGATCTAATTAGGAATTGCAGTACCAAATCTAGAGGGCAAATCAAGATGAAAACAACCAGATGCACAAACCCAAATGGCAAGATGCCTCCACCGTATCCTAGCACACACCGGAGGGCAAATCGATCTACCTTTACCCTATCTGATCGGTCCTAGAGGAAGACGGCAGCGCTAGGGACTCATCTATTAAACTTCAGTAAAGTTGGAAGTTGCCATCCCTTCACGAATCAGAATCAAGACCGTATCATCTAGCGCTAGCAGAGCAGGCAAATACAAGGATGCATCGATGAAACAAGAAAGGAACAGGGAAGAACATTCCTGTCCTGGCGACGCCGTCCATCCTTCTCTCGGCGACGGGCCGGGGATCCTTCTCTTGGCGACGGCGCGGTCCGAGGAGAGCGAGGACCGGCGGCGGCGATCCTCTACTCGCGCGGGGCTCTCCGGTTCTCTCGGCGACGGGCCGGGGAACCTGCTCGCGGCGCGCAGTCCAGGCACACACGATGAAAGGAAGATGAGCGAGCCCTTCGTGTATTTCCTTCTATAGACGCCCGCGGGAAAAAAAGGAAAGGAGGAGCGCCTTTCGCGCGCGCGGGAGAACCGGGGAGCCCCGAAATTGCGTCGATGCCAAGCGCTGCCTTGCGCGCAAATATGCGCCCGGAAGGGGAACTTTTGCCAATCTTGCTAATTTGCCAAGTGCTTTTGCCAAGTTGTTGGAGGAGGTTTTATGAGGCTTTGCTAAAAATCCAAATTTGCTAAGTGGTTTTGCAAACTTGTTGGAGATGCTCGAAGAGCTCAACTACAAGTGGCTAGATGCCATGATGCGATTTGGTGTCATTTTTTTCCCGTTTCTCCGGGAACAACAGCATGCTGATGCCCAGCGAACCGATTGTGCAAAGCAACGGCCAAGCAGCGCGCGCACGGTTCGCACGACTGTAGCAGATGGACGGCGCGTATGGAACAAAAGTGATCGATGCACTCAAGAAGTTGCATTCGAAGGGAAATAACTAGACGTATATGTGATGGAACCAACTACCAAGGTATCCAGAATCACACAACCAATCTCACGCTCATCAGGAGGTGGAACTCGAAATAATTGACTTGCTAAATTGTGTGATTTAGCAAGTTGTTATTTCATTTGGCAAGTCAAAAAAAGAGCTCTCTCCAACAATTTGCTATTTCAACTTGCTAAAATCAAAAAATCTGATCGTATGAGTCCCTAGAGTTTTGCACAGAGGTCCGAAAAGTGTAATAAAATTGTGCACCAGTCCTCTTTCTTCTGCCTTCCGTCGAGCAGAGCAGAGGAGGCGACGGTCGTGCTCGGGCCGACCGCCTGATGACACGGCGGCGGCGTGACGAAGGCGTCGGAACCATAGGGGTCCCAGCGCACCCTCCCGGTTGCCCCGCTCTCCCTGTGATGGACCGGTGACGCTTCGATTACGCGGGCCCGCGGAACCAGGCGGCGGCGAGGAGCCGGCGTGGCGGCAGCAGAGGAGGAAGCTGCGGAGGAGGAGGCTGGGGAAGCGGGGCTCGGACGGGCGGAGCCAACTCCCCCGCGGGCGGCGACGGGCCTGCGCCTACGGGTGTGTCGCCCGGCGGCGGCGACGGCGCCTCGTTGAGGTCGATGACGAGATGCGGCGGCCGATCCATGACGGATTTGCTCTATCCCGTCGGGAGGATTTGCCGTAGAGGGGATAGCAACTTGGCAAATCTCGGCAGTAGAGGGCCTCTGAATAGCAACTTAAAAAATTTAGCAAGTTGATTTACCAAGTTGTTGGAGAGGTTTTTTTTATGTTTTTGTCAAGTTTATAAGAATATCAAGTTGATTTAGGAAGTTGTTAGAGATGCTCTAAAGAAGATAAGTGATAATATGTGACATCGGCAAAGAACCTTTAATTTCTTGGGATCTTGCATATTGAACCGTTTCAATACTTGCCAACATTGCCTAATCATTGTATAATGAAACAAGAGACCAGAAAACAGTGATTTCCAATTTGCAGAAGCCAACGTCAAGCACACTGATACTTCTATTGGCTCTCAAAGGGTCAAAACCGATTTTCTTTTCCACAATTTTGTTATCACCTTCAAATGCGTTGATCTGAAATATCACCTCTCCTACATTTTCAGCAGAAATAACATGCCTTGAAAGCTTGATTTCACCATCACCAGTGACAGGCAATCTCTCACCTCTTGAATCAAGTAAGATGATGCTCGGATTACCAAGACCAACGCTATATTCCGTGGTACTTCTGTCACGGTAACGGGTAGTAGATGCAGAAAATAGACCACGCAAACCATCTGGCCATGACCCACGAATGACTCTCACGAATATTGTAGCCTCCACAGAGAAAACGATGTGTCCAAGTGTAAACTCCAGTCTGCTAAGCTTGCTAGTGTAACCACATTTAAACACACGTGGCAACATGCCAGAGCATGTTAATGGAGAAACTAGAAAGCTCAAGTATCTATCCTCGGACTCAGTAGCACCCTTTACTTTAAGGTCAACCTCAATGATCACAGGATTAGACTTTGCATCTGAAAACATAACAGCACGGGTAGGACCTGCTAGTTCCAAATATGGATCCTGCATACAACACCATAATATGAAACTGAAGCGAAGGAAAAAGTGAATATTGAGCTGCATAATCAAATCAAATCAAGCAAAGCTTATTATCATATAACACATCAGTTATAGAGGACAGGGTATTTGTGTGGTGCACAAACAATCAAGTCATTTGAGTTATTTCCACATGCTGAATCAATACATGGTTATTTGAGTTATTTTCACAGTGCACCTATCTATGCGATCAAACCTCTCATAGCTACTTCTATTACATGCAATCCTCTCGCTTTATTTACATGTATGTTCAGTTGTCTGCATGTCTGTGATTCCAGTACAGGCACAATCACGCAATTGACTGAAGGCAGTTTCTAGCTAGGGTGCAATGAATAAACATCACTACTACTACTACTACTACTACTACTACATCACAGGCTCTCTTTTATAGGCTAGTCAATCAAAGGTGATCATTGATTATACTCAATGGGCAATGGAACTATGCATTTATTTTGAAGGACATGACAATTCAGAATGTAGTGGGAAAAGGGAAAAAACCTATGATTGGTATTAGGAAGCTAGCACAACAGTAGACTAACAAAAACCAAGAACCCTGCATAATTAATAAGTATAGTGCTTCAAATTACCTTTTCGGTGAGGGTTTGACATTCATCTCTTTTGCGCTGGAAGATAATATTGCGATTGTGGTCTATGGGGTCCCGCACGGCAACCATACCGAAGACATCAAACGGCAGCTGTAAGCTCGTCCCTCTTGTTGCAGCTAGCTTCACCGAGTAGACCTGTAGAGTATCCCTTTGGATGCCACCGTCATACAGAGTCTTAGCCTTGTCCGTGAAACGCATGGGAGGGATCCTGGCTGCAAGTAGTAGACGTAAAATATTTCAAATGAATGGGGTTAAGATCAAGTATAATAATAGGAACTGCAGTAATGGCAATAATGACTATCAGCCAGAATTTAAACTATCTGATGTACTAGTATCTACTACTCAACATAGATAGTTTACTGAACCGCGAGAAAAACTCACTGGTGTCCTCGAATGAACCGTAGTAGCCAGACCATCGTTCGTCCCAGTGAATACGATACCGGCTAACGGTCATCCAATGTGGCATGTCGTCCGGCTCCATCTCCTCCAGCTCCGGTGGTTCCTCGGGCCCCATCATCCTCCACACGTCTACTTTCTTCCCCACTTGTTCCATCTCCATCCTTGGTGGCGGCGATTTAGGCTTTGGTTCCTTGCTCTCCCATACCTCGTCCCCCAACACAACAAACACTACTTTGGTTCCTCGGTCTTCGTCCACTTCCGTCGTCTTCATCGGCGGCGCCTCAAACTTGGATGGCTCCTCCTCGTCCTGCTGCTGCAGCTGCAGTACGTCTGTGTCCTCCGTCCCCAATGGAAAACGAAACCAGGGATGGATCGCCGGCCGGCCGGCAACGCCCGAGTCTGGCTAGGAAACTTATCTTCGAGAAGATCGACTTCGATGGATATATGCCGTAGATAGATAGATAGAATAATATATAGGCGAAAAGAAAGGATCTAATCGGCCGACCGAAACGCTTCCGGCTTCCAGGCCACTTCTGTTTAGGTCTCCTTCCGTTGTCCGGTTTATTAGCCCAGGGCGGTCAGGAACATGTCTTCAACTCGCATTGCCGTTTTTCTTAGCTATTCTCAAGGGAAAGGGATTGTTCTGCCTGCAGAGGAACTTTGACGCTGAATCTTGTAGAGGAGCTTTAAATTTGCTTGGTTCTACATCGCTCATTGTAGCTGGTCTGAACATTATTTTTTTGCTGGGCTGAACTCGTGCAGATCATCCTTGTCGGTGGTCCTGGTCCAGGGAACAAAACTCCGTGCGTGGTAAACACAAAGCAGCGTCCTGAAGCCTGATCCTTTTTTGGATGCAGAGTATATCTCTGCACATGCAGATATTTGATGCTATCTCCGGGGTAGTTTGCAATGCCTATGTATATCCACTTTAACCCACACCAAACCATCCCAAGTTCCCAACATGGATATATATATGGGTATCCACAGCAGCTCAGTTCTGAGAGTAATTGAGTTCAGTTTTAGCCGTATAGCAAGTCACAAGCATTAGCAAATTTGAAATACATATATCACTGCACGACAAATGCATATGACAAAACCATGCACACCAAGTATACCATGAATCTTACACAGATATTATGAAACACATGATTGCCCTCACAAATTTCATCTTCACTTAAGGATTGCATGAAATACGCGACCAAAAAACAGTAACTTCCATTTTACAGAACCCAAGGTCAAGCTCGCTGTTGCTTTTATTTGCTTCCAAAGGGTGAAAAACGACATCCTTTTCCACAACTTCGTTGTCACCTTCCAATGCCTTGACCTGAAATATCACCTCTCCACAACTTTCAGTTGAAATAACATTCCGTGAAAGCTTTATCTTGCCATCACCAGCATCAGGCATTTCCTGACATCCAGAATCAAGTAAGATGATTCTCTCACGACCAACACCTGTGCTACATTCTGTTATATTTTCGTCACTGAAAAGAGCAGTGGCAGTAAACAGACCACGCAAACCATCAGGCCATGACCCATCAATTACTCTTACAAATATCGTAGCCTCCACAGAGAAAACAATGTGACCAAACGTAAACTCCAGTCTGCTAAGCTTGCTAGTGTAGGCACGTTTAAACACACGTGAAAACAGCACGCCAGAGCATGTTAATGGAGAAACTAGAAAGCTCAAGTATCCATCCTCGGAATCAGTAACACCCTTTACTTTAAGGTCAACCTCGATGACCGCAGGATTCGACCTTGCATCTGAGAACATAACAGCACGGGTAGGACCTGCCAGTACCAAATATGGATCCTGCATACAACACCACAATATGAAACTGAAGCAAAAGAAGAGGTGAACATTGAGCATCAAGTCAGAACAGTGTAAATCGTAAAATGCAAATAAAAGCTTATTAGCATAACACATTAGTGATAGAGGATAGAGTATTTGCAGTGCACAAACAATCAAGTCCCTAGAGATGTCTTGCTTTCAAATTACACTTTTTTATATCTGACAACCTTGCAAACAAAGCTGAAATAGTTTTTGGACCAGATTTTCAGGAACACGAGAAACTAACAAGCCCAACATACTTAGCGGTAGGAAATTCAATGGGCAATGGAACTACGTGTTCAAGGACAAGGCAATTCAGAAGGGTAGACATGTTAGTGGGAAAAAGTAAAAAAGGAAGAAGCTATGATAGTTGTTAATAGGAAGCTAGCACACACGGCAGTAGACAAACAAAACAAAGCATCATGCATAAGTGCTTGCAACCTTTTCAGTTAGTGTCTGGCATTCATCTCTGTTGCGCTGGAAGATAATATTGCGATTGTGGTCTATCGGGTCACGCACAGCAACCATACCAAAGACATCAAGCGGCAGCTGTAAGCTCCCTCTTGTTGCAGCTAGCTTCACCGAGTAGACCTGTAGAGTATCCCTTTCAACATAAAGAACGTCTAGCACAGCCTTAGCCT
Organism: Chrysopogon serrulatus; assembly: GCA_015844335.1. Lineage (NCBI taxonomy): Eukaryota > Viridiplantae > Streptophyta > Magnoliopsida > Poales > Poaceae > Chrysopogon > Chrysopogon serrulatus. Next base: position 111,265 of record JADLZL010003000.1, on the reverse strand, counting down.
TGTCTGTGAAACGCATGGGAGGGATCCTGGCTGCAGTTAATAAAGCAGATGTAAAATGTTTCAAATGGGTCAAGATCAAGTAAAATAGCAGCTGCAGTAATAGCAACAGTGACTATCAGAATTCAAACTACTCCCTCCGTTCCTAAATAATTGTCGTTTCGCTTCCCGAGAAAGAAATGCCGGCAATTTTAATAAATAATAAATATCATCGATTAATATCATAATTAGTATCATCGGAAAGATCTTTGGATCTAGTTTTTTAACAAAATTATTTGGAGATATAAATATTGCATGCACTTTCTATAAATCAAGTTAAACTTGTGGCACGTATCCCACGGTGACAATTATTTAGGAACAGAGGGAGTATATCCAATCTACTCAACATAGGATACATCAGAATCCAATAACTCCATTGCATTGTGTTGAAATTGAATTTTTCAGTGATCACTAGTACAGAAGAACAGTAAATTAAATGCTGGAGACTCAGGCATCCATTTGTGATATATACAAGCGAAAATTATTTGAAATCCAACCACCAGCTGGTCACACGTTACATAGCAAAATCACATGGTGCAGAATTCGACAAGTAAATTTTGTTGGAATAAGTTGTCAGCAGATATTATAGTTATAGTAGTATACTAAGGACGCACCAAATTCTTATATAGGACTACTTTGAGGGCCAGGAGTGAAATTAAACCAAGCTAGCTAGACAGGCCTGAGTGAGATTGATTTAAATGTTTTTTTATAAAAAAGAGTGAGATGATTGAATGGAAAACTCACTGGTGTCCTCGAATGAGCCGTAGTAGCCAGACCATCGTTGGTCCCAGTGAATACGATACCGGCTAACAGTCATCCAATGTGGCATGTCGTCCGGCTCCATCTCCTCCAGCTCCGGTGGTTCCTCGGGCCCCATCATCCTCCACACGTCTACTTTCTTCCCCACTTGTTCCATCTCCATCCTTGGTGGCGGCGATTTAGGCTTTGGTTCCTCGCTCTCCCAGACCTCGCCCCCAACACAACAAATTAAACACTACTTTGGTTCCACGGTCTTCTTCCACTTCCGTCGTATTCATCGGCGGCGCCTCAAACTCCGACGGCTCCTCCTGGTGATGATCCTCGCCCTGCTGCTGCTGCTGCAGTACGTCTGCGTCCTCCATCCTCAAAACGAAACTAGGGAGATGGATCGCCGGCCGGCAACGCTCGAGTCTGGCTAGGAAACTTATCTTCCAGAAGAAGATCGACTTCGATGGATGCCGGCTTCCCGGCGGCTTCCGTTTAGTCTCCTTCCGTTGTTTTTCTCTGGCTGCAGGTGGGGTTGATTGTTCAGGCTGCAGATTCTGTTCATGCTATTTGTGCATTGGGAGACGGATGAGACACGACACGCTAAAGCAATTAAGCAAAGCTGCAAAGGCGGCCGGGAATAAAAAATAGGCCCAAACATGATCTCGGTTCGGATCGTGTGCTCGTTGCAAAAAGAGGCTCGACCTGGGCCGACAGACGTTTCGAGTCAGTCGTGGTCCTAAATTTGAGCCCATCGCACTGGCCAGGTCGGGCGTGGGCCAACAGAAAAAGAGACGTTTTTCCTTCTCGATCTGAGCCCGACCCAGACCCGGCCTATTATGGTCTTTTGCTCACCAATAAATAACCCGCTTCTTTCCTTCTCCCCAAGTTCACCCCTCACCCCGGCATCCCGTACGCACGCGCTCTTTCTCGTGCGGCAACTGCGCCACCGCCACCGCCGACGCCCGACGGCAGGTGTCCAGGCCTTCGTTGCATCGTTGTTCGGAGACGACTCCCCACCACCAGGTCTGCGCTCCCTTTCTCTTCCGTCCCCGCTGTGAGAAACCGGGCATCCAAACCCTAACTTAAAGCTATTTCGCTATTTGTTTTTTCGGATCTGATCTAATTACGAGTGTATACAAGTCTACCAACAACTTCGATTTTTTGTTTGAAATTATTGGGATTAAATGTACACCCGTGTACTTCACTGCGAGCGCCCGCCCCTGTCCTGGGCGCTATTGTGTAATGGTAATATTTATTTAGTGATTGAACTTTTGTGCGGAGTACCTCACTGGGATTTTTGGTATTTTGCTCTCAGGATTGATCTACTCACTAGAGGCGTAGAGGTGAAGAAACAGACTTGACGATGAGCAGCATAGGCACAGGTTACGATCTGTCTGTCACCACATTCTCCCCAGATGGTCGCGTCTTCCAGGTCGAGTATGCCACCAAGGCCGTCGACAATAGCGGGTTAGATTCCACTTCCTATTGTTATTATTCCCTTTTCTCTGTTCTATGTAATCTTATTTTTGGTTATTGTTGATGCCATGGTTTTTGTGAATAGGACTGTTGTTGGGATCAAGTGCAAAGATGGCATTGTCCTGGTAAGATTTGCCCTTCTCAATTTCTTTTTCCTTTGGTTCAGTGCTAAAGCTGTTTGAGTTGTCCAAGTCTTGACTGGATCCCGATTTGATGGTTGGTCCTTTAGGGTGTTGAGAAGCTGGTAACCTCAAAGATGATGCTGGAAGGGTCAAACCGGAGGATCCATTCAGTGCACCGGCACTCTGGCTTGGTAATGCCTTTGCAAGTGACTCAAAATTAATAGTGGTTTTGATGCAAAATCATGCCATTGATGAATAAAGGAGCAGTATATAAGTTCTGCTCTGGTCTTCTAACATGAACTACTGAATGTAGGGGCAAGGTAGTAAAAAGCATGCTCTATTACCTGTTTTCCTAAATAATCAATTGTTGATGTATAAATTAGTAAAGATGTTGTATCTATTGAGATTTTTTCCTTTTGAATTTTCTTGTGGTGATACCTTTTCCTGCAAAGGTTCATGTTCTATTAACCATTTTTTATTAATCATCACAAATTACTTTTATTGTCATTTGCAGGCTGTTGCTGGTTTGGCAGCAGATGGCAGGCAAATTGTTTCAAGGACCAAATCAGAAGCTGCCAGTTATGAAAAGTAAGCAGCTAGTCTTTTATACCATGTGATGCGAGATCTTTTGTATGATTATGTTCTAAAATTTTAATGAGCCAGGGTCTATGGAGAGCCCATTTCTGTGAAGGAATTGGCAGATCGTGTGGCAAGTTATGTTCATCTTTGCACACTGTACTGGTGGCTCAGGTAATGTATTCAACAGTAGTGGTCCACAATTACTGGAAGCATGACTTGTATCCATCAAACATTATTTTGGCTACTGTAGTCAACCCTAACTTGGCTTCTCTTGTACCAGGCCTTTTGGTTGTGGTGTTATTCTTGGAGGTTATGATAGGGATGGGCCACAGCTATACATGATAGAACCCTCAGGAGTTTCCTATGTAAGGTGTTACTGTATTACATAGTTGCATCAACATGAGTGCATAGGCTCTTTGTGTTAGTTTTTTTTTTTTTTTTTTTTGTTGAACTATGTCTTCCATCAGTCATGGGCTCATTTTCAGTATGGATGGCATTGTTTTTAAGTATTACGCTTTAAGAGTCTTGTGGATTTGAAATAATGTTTATTGACTTTACAAACTTGAACAGAAATACTTCGGTGCTGCATTGGGGAAGGGAAGACAAGCTGCAAAGACGTAAGCTTGCAATCTATTTTGTTCTTAGTGTTCTCTTTGTTTCTTGTTCTTCTGTTGCCAATGCATAAAACATAATCAAATAAACATTTATTGCCTTATTGTAAAAGCGCATATTGTTACAACCTATTCCTTCCAAACACTAATAAGTGACGTTGACATGGTCTTTGAATGCCAAAGTGCACCTTTGACTAGTACCTTTTCTTTTAAAATAGCTATAGAACATAGCAGAAGTATACTTTTATGAAACTAGATTTCGAGATAAATCTATATATATCATTTTCAAATACCCAAACTCCACATAAAAAGTAATATGCAACCAAAGTTTAGACTGGTTGACTTAGGTCAGTCTAAAACATATTTGTGACTAGAGGGATAATATGCAACCAAAGTTTAGACTGGTTGACTTAGGTCGGTCTAAAATATATTTGTGACTAGAGGGAGTAGCTTGCTGACAAGGAAAGCAAAAGAGAAGGTGCCCTACAAATATCAAACCATTCTATAGTATGAAATCATTTGATAGCTGATATATTCTTTCACTGGAAGTTAAAAGTTTTCAGGCTAATGTTATTGTTAGCATATTGTATCAATAGTGACTACCATTGCATTGCTAAATAAACTTTGTGTATATGCTTCCGTAGTTCCGTTTTATGTTCATTGGTTAGAGTTAACCATTAAAACATAGATAGGGTTCATTTATATAATTGGAGCTCACATTTTACACGCTCTCAGTTTTTATGTATACCCTCCCTTCTATTTCCAATGAAATATGGACTTGTAAGATAATCTGACCATTGGCAACTTTTGTGTTCCATAATCTTGTTAACAAGAATACTTTTGCAATTACTGTAAATTCACCTCTGGATTTTCTTGTTTCTGTGTAAACTTTTATCTTATTATATGGATGGACCTCAAAATGATTCTGAACCCAACTTTTTGTATGCTGTCATGCAGTGAGATAGAAAAGTTGAAACTTTCGGAGCTTACCTGTCGGGAAGGCATTGTTGAAGTTGCGAAGATGTATGCCTAAATCTCTCTTTTTATTCATAATAGTACAACTTTGCAACTTAATAAATCTTTAGTATTTTACTTTTTCCCCTGAATAAATGTTAATATTGTTGATAGCGTTGCTGGCATTCATTTTGCTGTAGATTAATGGGCTTCAATCACCGTTCCACATTGTTCAATGTCATTCAAGAAATCTGTTGTTTCTATTTATACAAAACCTAGGAAGGGTGTACCTTGTTATCATTGTTTAGTCGTTGAGTGTACATTCCTTTTACACTAGTCATTTTTTATATAAAAAGTTTGGCGGTTGGAGTGCTATTAGTAGAAAACTGCTTAGAAATATCATGATTGCAATGTGATTTTGATAATACTTCAAACTATTGGCATATACAATCGTAAAAACAACTCTTGTTAAGAGTAGGGGCACGCCATAGTTTACATCTCATGTCAGGTCATGCTAAGTTGTGGGTGTTTTAAGTTTAACTTTGATATTTAGAGATATTGCCAAGTGTCTTTTATATTTTTCTGCTTACTTGATGCCAATGAACCTGAAAAGGCTACCGACTCTTCAAAATTTACATTCTGACAAAATGTGCCCAATGCAGAATTTATGGAGTGCATGACGAAGCGAAGGACAAAGCATTTGAATTGGAGTTGAGCTGGATATGTGATGAATCGAACCGCCAGCATCAGAAGGTACTGAGATATTGACATGAATGGATGCTCTCTGGATGGTTCTTGATTTGAATTTGAAGATGAAACTTTTTTTGCCTGGTTGTCATACAGGTTCCAAATGAACTGCTGGAGCAGGCCAAAGCTGCTGCCCAGGCAGCCCTTGAGGAGATGGATGCCGACTAAGAAACACGGTGATTTGCCCAAACTTGGTGTTTCGGGTGCTGTTGAAATCTCTGATCCCTTTGGGTTTACCCATTGGACATGGCCAATTTGTGACAATTGATGTCTTGATCCATGTCATGGAAAACTCCGAGCATTGAAGTCTGGAATCTATTTTGACTGATATCAGAACTGTAGTGTTTACATTCTGGAGTGCTGGCTGTGTGTTTCGGAATGGCACCAGATATTTTGCTGTTATATATGTTTTTGTTCCAAATAAAGAGCTGTTGCTTGACTTGATGCAAGTAGGTTTGGTACTCTTATGTTCGTGCCATTTGGTTAGCAGACGTGAAATCGTGACGTCTTTTGATATGTGTGTAATCGTGGCTTGGAAGAAGTGTGTATTGACCCATACGAAGGTGAAGGCACGCATGAGTGCGTTTAAACGGGGATAGAACACGGAAGAACGCAACAGCAGCAGGAAGAACAGGAAGGATATAAAAAAGACAATAATGGATGCTGATGGCAAACTGGTACGAACATGAAACATTTTATTTTGATGCAATACAAACATGAATTAAATAGGACCAACATCAACAAAGCCTACTTTTGGTCGGCAGCGAGGCAACATTTGTGCCTTAACACATGATATTCCAAGGTCAAATAAAGGCAGTTGCGTCGAAGGAATCAGACAGGCCGGTGCCAGTGTTGAAGGTGACCTTGCCCTGGAGCGGACTTGACGCACTTAGCGACATACTTAGAGTTTGTTTGACTGCATTCAAATACAGACAGGCCGGTTCCAGTGTTGAAGGTGACCTTGCCCTGGAGTGGACTCGACGCACTTAGCGACATACTTAGAGTTTGTTTGACTGCATTTAAATACACTCCAATTCATAAGGTTTGGAAGAGATTAAGATGTATTTTAGTTCAAATTCCACCTCAATCCCTCCCAAACCGTATGAATTAAGGTGTATTTGAGTGCAGCCAAACAAGTCCTAAATGTGTTGCTAAGTGTGGCAAGCTTGCGGATCGACATGGACAGCAGCTGCTGGAACGAGCAGGCAACCAGCTCCACGAACTTGTCGAGCACATGCTACTGAATGGCACGCCATACCAAATTGCCCATAGCAAGCTCCATTTTGGTATATCTCCGGATACGCTCCCTCTGACAACAATGATGAAACATTAGGTACATGGGAAGTTTGATTTGGACTTCCAAATGCCAAGTGCGATGTTTTAATATTTACTATATATAATAGAAACAGTCACACTTTTATACTCTCCCGTCTCAAAAAGAATTAATTTATAAATACCAACATATAGTTTATAGAAAAGAGTAACAACATCAAATATATTCTATGGTAAATTAATGGTATAACTCTAAGAATTAATTCTTTTAGAGACAGAGGAAGTAGTTATGATGACATCAATGTAAAAATATATATTTACCATATGTGAAGTATTCAACGGTGGTACGATTCCTACCATACTAATTTCTAAATATATCAGTAAATTATTACTTCTATCAAAGTAGAGGTAGTTGTATAAAGTATTATCCTATTTCTATCTATGTTTAAGTTATTACTCATTTGTGCACATGCTTAATCTTTATCCAGTGGTTTATGTAAAGTGGCTATTTTGTCTACTGCTGAAAAAATAAGGTTACTCCAAAACAATGAATATGCTACTTCTATAAAGGGGACATACAATAATTCATTTCAATGCTAAATGATATGCACTTGCAATGGAGAGGCACAATTTGAACTTCGTCTCCTTGTCCATAACATGATTTGTTGCAAGTTGATGTACAACATGATATATAACATCTGCAATGCTCCACAGATGAGGCGGCAAAGCCGCGTAGTTTTTCTAGTAAAAAAATTGATTTTATTGCAAAAAAGATGAGGGGGTCGAACAATTATGCAAGTATAAAAATTTGATGTTTTTATCAATAAAAATTCGAGCAAGCCTGCAAGTATAATGAAATCGAATTTTTAATTTTTATACTTAGGGAGGTTAGATGGACTTTTTTTTTTTTGAAACGATGGACTTTTTTTCTTCTGAACCGCTCAACGTCACCGAAGAAGTAATAAACAGCCCGGCCCACGAAAGGCCCAAACTATCTCTCCTCCATCCGTCATCCTCCCCGAATCGCTGCAGTCGCCAACTTCTCTTCCCCTCCAAACCCTAGCTAAGCTCCCCAATCCCCTCTCCACTGAGATCCGATCTCGCCCTTGCCGCGGCGTGACCGTCGCCGCCATGGCCTCCGGCGGCAACCCCAACCCGACCGGCGCCCCCACCCAGCCGCGCCCACCGCATCCTCAGCAGCAGCCTCAACCGGGGGCTCACCGGCAACGCCCATGACCCACCTCCGCCCTCCCTCCCTCGCGGGCTCCCCCTTCCAGGGCCTCTTCCACACGCCGCCCACCCACAACCCCGCCTTCCAGATCCACATGGGCGCCTCGTCCTCGCCCCAGACTCCGCTCATGGCCGCCACCGCAGGCTCGGCCAAGCGGCCCCCCGCAGAAGCCCCCGTCCGCCCCCGGCACCCGGCTCTACCTCGTCGGCCGCGGCGGCCTCGGCGGCAGCTGCGTACAAAGCTGCGGCTGCGGCGGCGGCCGTGGCCAACTCCGGAGGCGTCGACCTCACCCCTGCCGCGCGGCGCAACAAGAAGCGCAAGCTCCCCGAGAAGCAGCTCCCTGACCGCGTCGCCGCGCTGCTCCCAGAGTCTGCGCTCTACACGCAGCTGCTCGAGTTCGAGGCCCGCGTGGACGCCGCGCTCGCGCGGAAGAAGGTAGACATCCAGGAGGCGCTCAAGACGCCGCCCTCCCTCCAGCGCACACTACGCATCTACGTCTTCAACACCTTCGCCAACCAGGGGCCGCGCACCATCCCACCGCCCAAGAATGCCGATCCGCCAACCTGGTCGCTCAAGATCATTGGTCGCGTGCTTGAGGACGGCGCCGAGCTGGATCCTGCCAGTGTTGTGCCCAAGCACAACCCAGTGTACCCCAAGTTCTCCCAATTCTTCAAGAGGGTGACAATAGCTCTGGACCCGTCTCTGTACCCAGAAAATCCGCTCATCATCTGGGAGAATGCACGGACAGCTGCCCAGCAGGAAGGGTTTGAGGTAAAGAGGAAAGGGGATAAGGAGTTTGTTGCAACCATCCGGCTGGAGATGAACTACAACCCTGAGAAGTTCAAGCTGTCGCAGCCACTTATGGAGGTGCTTGGGGTGGAGGTGGACACTCGTGCACGGGTGATTGCTGCCCTCTGGCAGTATATTAAAGCAAAGAAGCTTCAGAACCCAAATGATCCTTCCTTCTTCATGTGTGACCCTCAATTGAAGAAGGTGTTTGGGGAGGACAAGCTCAAGTTTGCAATGTTGTCGCAGAAGATATCTCAGCATCTGTCTGCCCCACCACCCATCAATTTGGAGCACAAGATTAAGCTGTCGGGGAATGGAGCACATAGCAGTGCTTGCTATGATGTGCTGGTGGATGTTCCTTTCCCGCTGCAGAAAGAGATGATGGCATTCCTTGCCAACACAGAGAAGCACAAGGACATTGAGGCTTGCGACGAGGTGATATCTGCTTCGATCAAGAAGATCCATGAGCATCGCAGGAGGAGGGCCTTCTTCCTGGGTTTCAGCCAGTCCCCAGTGGAGTTCATCAATGCACTGATAGCTTCCCAGAGCAAAGATTTAAAGCTGGTCGCTGGCGAGGCGAATAGAAACGTTGATAAGGAAAGACGTGCTGACTTCTATAACCAACCATGGTATGCTCTTTATCTGTCCATTGATTTTTCTTACTTGAGCATTATATTATTATATTAATGTATCCATGAGCTGACGAGATCACTTTTGTGCCACAATTAAATAGGGTTGAAGACGCCGTTATAAGATACTTGAACCGCAAACCAGCTAATGAGGGCCCAGGTGGTGGTGCTGGTGGTTCTTGAGGCGAGGATTTATCCTTGTGCTGTTTTGGTGTAGAAACAAATTATCTTTTCTGTAATGGTAGTAAAATTCAGACGTATTAGCGAAGAGATTTGTTCAGTGTTGTGAAAGGATGTTCAGGCTAGTCGTTGTATGTTGTGTTCTATATTGTCTAACCATTGTCGACGTATAATGCCAAGTGCTGAACTGAACCATAATGTTGCTTGGTGTGGCCTTGAAAATAGTAAGCCTAAATCACATCACATTATAAAAAACTGGAATGCAGGAGTATGAGAGTCTAGCTTTTCCATAATTCCTTGAGCTGGAAGATGCTTTGAGGTGTGGTTGCCTTTTGTCAAGAACATGTTCTATCTATTCCATGATCTTATAAGCCATATTACTCTTTTCTTTCAGAACCTTTTGTTTTCAGATAGTAGTTGTTCGGGCACTATATGTTTATAAGCAATCGCTATTCTAATGCAACATTTCAAAGCATAACGACATCTACAACTACAGTTACTTTTTAGTTTGTGTCTGTCTTCAGTGTGCAGGATGAAGAATAATCTTTCTACATATCTGATGATACTAATGCACCTGCTAAGATCCAAAACAATAATTTTACCCAGACAACATCTGATTACCTGTCAAATAGACCCTGTCGTTGATGAAAGCAGGTACAAAAGATCCAAACAAGGCCTTGTTTAGATTCCTTTCAACTTTCAAGTTTTTTCACTCTCTCTCCATTACATCAATTTGTACCCGCATGTAAAGAGTATTAAATATAAGTAAAAAAATAACTAATTACACAGTTTAGTTGTACATCACGAGACGAATCTTTTGAGCATAGTTGGTCCACGATCGGACAATATTTGCCACATACAAACGAAATGCTACAGGACTTTTCAATCTCTCTCCATCACATCAATTTCTATCCTATATATGGAGCATTAAATGTTAGTAAAAAAAATAACTAATTGCATGGTTTGGTTGTAAATCACGAGACGAATCTTTTGAGCCTAGTTGGGTCACGATTGGACAATATTTACCAAATACAAACGAACTGCTACAAGACTTTTCAATCTCTCTCTTCCCCCCATCTAAACAAGGCCTAGCCACTCTCAAATAGACCCTGTCCGTTGCAGGTACAAAATCCTCTTCATCTGGGGCCTTGTTTAGATGCATATTAGATTTGCAAATTTTTACACTCTCTCTCCATCACATCAATTTGTACCCGCATATAAAGAGCATTAAATATAAATAAAAAAATAACTAATTGCACAGTTTGGTTGTAAATCACGAGACGAATCTTTTGAACCTAGTTGGGCCACGATTGGACAATATTTACCACAAACAAACGAAATGCTACAGGACTTTTCAATCTCTCTCCTCCCACAAATTGTTTGCCGCATGTAAAGAGCATTAAATATAAATAAAAAAATAACTAATTGCATAGTTGGGTTGTAAATCACGAGATGAATCTTTTGAGCCTAGTTAGGCCACAATTAGACAATATTTACCAAATAAAAACGAAGTGCTACAGGACTTTTCAATCTCTCTCCTCTCCCCATCTAAACAAGGCCTGGGTTATGTTTACTATCTTCCACTACAAGGTTTCTTTTCATGGTACGGCCTTGTTCGGTTGGGGGTATTTGCGCAACTTTTTTCACTCTCTTTCCATCACATCAATTTTTATCCGTATATATGGAGCACTAAATATAAGTAAAAAAAATAACTAATTACACAGTTTAGTTGTAAATCACGAGACTTTTTGAATCTAGTTGGGCCACGATTGAATAAAATTTGTCAAATACAAACGAAACGCTTTGCAACTTATTCACCCAACCGAACAAGGCCGTAGCCTCAGTGAAACAAAAATGTTGATGCTTTCTGTTTTAGTTCATCTTCTTTGCCTACCCTACCCTTAGTTCTGAAAAAGTAATATTAGATCGATAAGCTTTCTCATGCTCATATTGAACTTTCGGTTTGCTCATATTGAACTTTCGGTTTGAAAGCGACAATGCATACATATGTACTCCCTCTGTCCCAAAATATTCGTTGTTTCCTAAGTTTCCGTGCCGGAAGTTTGATTCGATTTGTAGAAAATATATGCAACATTTGTATCTTCAAATAAATCTATTAAAAAACTAGATTCAAAGATCTTTCTAATAATATTAATTATGTAGCATAAATATTAATTATTTTAATATATACTTAGTCAAAGTTGTTTTTCTCGAAAGTGAAAAGTGACAAATATTTTAGGACGGAGAGAGTAGTTGTATACTGAAGTACTAATACAACAACAATGAAAATTTTTGTTCCCAAGCAAGCTAGGGATGAAATCCAACAGAGCAGGCCTAAAAAACATAAGGGGGTATTAGTAATATTGATAATAGCAGTATTGATTATGGTAGAATGGACATATATATGCTTGATTCAAATGAATTCGGATAAAGTTTAGCTTTTTAGGGGAGCTTTAATATTTGTTTTTGACCTGTAGCTAATCTGAGTCAAACCAACCACATGCCAATTCAGGTTTAGTCTATCTGAAAAGCTCAATTTCTAAGTTTGTTAGTGCTATGCCCTCAAGTAGAAGCCTAGCCCATTCTGTTTGGGACTAGAAGTGCGCGGATTTATTATCTCAATTGGAGCCAAGCTGGTTTACGATGAGTCGAGAAAATTGCTAGTCTGGCTTGTTTACCCTCCTTACATTCACCAGCATGGTTCTCTGGTGCTTGCTGTCCTCAGGTGGACCACCGGTGTTAGTCAAAATCAATTGCTCCAATACTTGTTCTTCATGGTTTCCAATTATATCCTCTCTTTGAAGTTTCATCATCTGTATCACTCCTAGTATTACTTAACCATTACAATTCTAATGATGGTATTGGTTTTGGAGTGATATTTGAAATTTGGAATATACACTCTTCTCTTCTGGACTGGGTCGTACTGCATTGTTAATTGTTATACAGCCTGTTGAGACAATGGCAAACAACTGCGCCAGTCTACCTACCACAGAGGAGATGAAGCTGTTCGTCCAAGAGCACAGCTCCACCAACACCAAGCGTGCCGTCTAGTCTATGCCTCCTCTATGGTAGGCAGCAGGCAGGTTTCCGTGGGATTTCATGTAAAACGTGCAAAATTGTGAATTCAAACTCCGTGCTTCGCCGCACCCCGTACGTTATTGCACTGCATATCGCATAAGATGTAAAGTCTGCATAAACAGGGGCTATTTTATTTCGACCCGGTCTTTAAAGTTATAAAACTAACATTGTATGAATGAAAGAACAAACATCTATGAAGCGAGCAACCAAGGGAATGAAATAGAGGAGAGTTTGGATGCAGTTCTCAGCAGAGATGTATAGCAAGAAAACAGTGCACACTTCGATTACAAGTGCTTCACAAAGATGAAAATGAGACCTTGAGCTTCTTTTCATTGCAATTCAAAATAGAGGGGGTGTGTGCGGTCGATCCTAAAACAATGCTCGACCCAATCTTATTGGGCTGGGAAAAAAACAGAGAATGAAGTCGTGTCAAAATGTTCCAAGTCAACAGACAACAACACCAAGCATGGCTTGAGAAAAGGTTCAGCGGGCAACAGCCTTCTGAGCATTGTGTGGGAGGATGTTGTCGGGAAGGATGAGCTCCGGCGGAATCTCACGGACCACCCCAAGCATTGAATCGTACTCCTCATCTTTGTGCGCGTACTTCTTCCTCAGCATCTTCTCCAGCTCAATCTCGTCAAAGCTCTTGGCATTCTCGGCTGCATGGACCTGGGCTAAGTTGATATAGTTGGTCGCTGATTGGGCGATGAATGCAATCTCTTCTTCTGTAAGCTTCCTCAGGAACTTGGCAGGATTTCCGACCCAAACCTGATAGTCTCATGAAACAGAAATTTCAGCAACAGAATCACATAAATGAGGATTCTTTCTCCTTTTTAAGAAAAAAAAAATGTAAAATTCAATATAGGAGTCTCTCTGATTCACACTCATAGCAACCGCACACCAGTTTAATTATTGAATTCAAAATATAAGCTTTGATGTTCTGATCGTATCATCGCACTTGCAGAATAAGGATGCCAAAAAAATTTTTGGGCAGTCACCTCCAAATAGTAAAGATAATAATAACTGCATAGGTTTATGCAATTATATTGTAATAAAATAAGCTATTCTAAGCTTCTAAGTAATGTTCTCTGCATAACACATGTGCCCCAAGATACTAACATGAAGTAACATTGGGTAGTACTCTTCAGAGCAAGGAGCATGCAGATAACCAGAATCTTCCAAACTAGTTTTAAGGTTCCATGCAGTTAAAAAAGCATATCGGGCATGCACACATACAAACAGAACTTGGCATGGAACCTAGAAAAGCAACTCAGTCTAAGCATGCCACCAACATTTTTCAGTATGACACCAACAGTATAGTGCCAGGCACATTTTGTTTTGAACTGCCATTGTTTCTTGCTGGGGAAAAAAAATGTACTCTAAGGTTCTATCCTGCAAAAATGGGTTTCACTATTCTTTCTGGGGAAGGAGCATACATATGACTAAATTTCCAAATATTTGGTTTGAGTTCCATCTTAGTAGCATGAAGAACATTAGCTAATACAATTGAATACATATTGCTCATACATCAAGAGGAAAACTAGCTTGATGAGAAAATAAGTAAATAACCTCTCCAGAAGGAATCCTTGTATTCTGCTTAACAAGAGATCCTGCACCAACCATGCTATGCTTCTCAACCACCACTCCATCAAGCAGAGTGGCACCCATACCAACAAAAGCTTCATCCTCAATGGTGCATGCATGTAATACAGCACTATGACCTGTAAGAAATACAGTTTGGCTAGTTGTATAAATTTAGTCGATCATCCAGACAAAATGAAGCTCCACATTTCGCAGCAATATACTATAAGGTTATTTACTGACCCACTGTAACGTTGCTTCCAATTATGGTTGGGAGGACCTTCCCGCTAATGTTATTTTTTGAAACATGTATGAGGGAATTGTCTTGTATATTAGTTCCAGATCCAATATGAATGCTGTTGACGTCACCTGAAGACAAGAATGGAAAGCGAGCAAAATTTTACATGCACAGAAATTGAATTCAGATAGTAAATTATCCTACAGCCTGCAGGCACAAAAGCTCTATTGTATTCTCACAATATTGACTAGTAGCGATGGAAAATGTCAATCACATAATAACCCAGTCATAGACGTATTTAACAAACCCCATTCTCTGACAATATAGCTGATGCCCATCCAAAAATGAAAGTATGTGATGCTTCGATAATAAATCATTGCAAGCTGTAAATTTTCAGATTGCCTTAGCTTTGTGCAGACGGTTTGGGTTGAATCTTAAGGCAGTTATTTACTTATTTTTAGATCTACAAGCCAAAGTGATAGACAAGCATACGTTAAAGTTTGAACACTTCTTGGATGGAATACTAACTTTTCAGTAACATATTGTGGTGATGCAACAGGGCCTGACAAACTTGAAACTGAGTAACTGAGACAAAAATTGATGGCAACTACAATGAACCAAATGATTGTTTCTGAGTACACTAATTTCTTAGAAATGTTTGTATATTTGGAAATCTAACAACAGTTCACCTGTATGTATGATAGTGTCCCACTGTAGACAAGGAATTACTAAATGTGTTACCTAGTTTCATTGGTATGTCCGATATACAGAATGCAACATAGTATTCTACTGCACAGCTCTGTGTTCATGACCATGACCACTAAATGAAAAACACTGAAGGAAACTATCATGACGACAAGCATTGCAGTTCAAAGAACATCTATAATGTAAAAAAGCATACTGTTCAAGGGTTTACCTCTCAATATGGATCCATACCAGATTGATGATCCATGCCCAATCTCAACATCACCGATGACTGCTGCACTGGGAGCAACAAACACATCTCTATGGATCCTTGGCTCTTTCTCAAAAATGTTCATGATTGTACGATGCCTTGAAACTGAAAATAGCATACAAAAGGGTAATCAACCAGTCAGCAACTAATGTCTTTGCACATCACAGAAGTCATAAATGCATGATCGACTTTAAAATGGTAAAGGAGTTAACTGCACAGCACTAAAAAATTCACAAATACACATTCCTCATCCTTGTGCCACAAGCATGCAGATCCCTGGTAATTCACCAGTTGCATTCTTACGATGCTAGGGGAGAGAAGATAACTTGAAACGCGAATGCCAGTTGGACATATTAAGAGAAGATAGTACAACTGAGTTATACAGTCCTTGTTGTACATGACTCCACAGGAGAAATTGCTAACTGCAATGGGGGCATTTCAGTATTTCACGAATATTTGACAACATTGGAAACAAACACAACGTATAAAAAGGGGAGCATGGTAGTTTAGTGTTAAGGACAGGGTCATTTTAGCTTTTTCAAATGATCAAACTACATTACGAATATCCGTAGCTAATCCATCCTTCACGAATACTATTTCGGCTTTATTCTCCCCCCTTTGGGAACAGCCGAAAGTGTGAGAAAAACAACGAACGCGCACGCCACTGAATCAGCTTGATCTGGCACTAACAGGTCCCAAAAGACGAACAGGACGAACTGGCCGATGACATACAACTATATGTGCCGCATCGAAATGATAGGATTAGACGAGGACCCGATCCCCTCCTTTGCGAGTAAGAAACAGTCACACGGTGGGGCGAGGAGTCCGAGGAGCATGGAAGAGAGACTGAGCGGGAAGAGGCGGACGCTTACCCTGCTCCTCGACGCGGAGCCCGCCCTGGATGGTGGATCCGAGGCGGTCCATGGCCTGCCCCGTGCCCCGGATCCACTTGCCCACCGTGAAGATCGCGCGCCCCAGGGTACCCATGCCTCCTCCTGCTACTGCCGCGCGCTCACTACCTCCTCCGCTTGCTCGGATGGGTGGGGTCTCGCCGCCGGCCGCCGCGCTCGCGGGTGGGGTTTAATGGCGTGAGGAGGCGAGACGGCGGAAGAGAGAGAAGAGGATGCAGGAGCAGGAGGCGATGGCTGCCTGCGCCAGAGGCAGTGGCCACTGGACTGTAAAGGGTGAGGAGGCCAGGCGGTCCATGGACCTGGGCCCTGAAATGTTAGGCTGTTTTGTTTGCTCCCTCGGCCCAGTTCGGAGGATTTCTAATTAAAGGGCCTACGTAACGGCCCAAACAGTTCAAGAAGGAAATAAATAGCTACAACTACATCTGGGAAAAAGTCTCTTCTGCCTAGATAGAATAGAACAGAAAAAAAACTTTATACCTCAAAAGCCATGCTGTTTTAAATTAACTCCTCTCGTTAGAAGTGATTTCAATGCGATTTCACCAGTCTTAGTGAAAGTCTTATTATAGTTTTATGGACGTTAAATATTGTATGTATTTGTTACTATATTATTAAATGAGAAAGAAGAAATAAATGATAAAAATTTTATGAAAGTAGAGATAGAATTAGAACAGAATAAAAACTTTTTTTCAATGAGCCATCTGTTTTAAATACACTCCTTTTCATCCCAAAATTTTAGTCATTGTGATATTCTTAGTGATATTAGTCCCAGTTTTATGCCAATATGTCACTATATGTTACTATATTTAGAAAATATTAATAATAAAAGTATTTCTAGAAATAAATTTATTATAAAAAAATAAAATATTTTTACAAAAGTTTCTAAAATACATAACTATTTTCCCAAAAATACTAGTCATTGTGATATTCGAGTGATACTAGTCCCAAAACATGCCAATATGTTTCAAATTTAGAGATAAAAAAATTATTAGTAATATTTATATCTCTAAATAAATTTATTAAAAAATAAAATGTTTATAAAAGTGAAAAAGATAATTATTTTTCTTGCTCAACTATTTTAATAAATTTAAATATTATTTTTATAGATTATATGATATTATATCTATTTTATAAAAGTATTTTTGATCTAGTTTTTTAATAAATTTATTTGGTGATATAAATTTTAAATATTTTTTTTGTCCAATTAGTTAAAATTGGTCATATAAATACCAAAATAATTTAATTAAATAAATTAGAGAAGAAGGGGGAGTAGATGTGTATAAAGACAACTCTACCTCTGTATCGGCTTCTGTTGCGCTATCAATGCGTGCAGTCGTGCGCCCGCGCTGCGGCAGGCCGGCGAGCTCACGGACTTCACAGAGCTGGCTGGAAAGGCAGGGCAGTTGCGAGTTCCGACAGCATGCGGGTCACGCACCCTGTCGTGTCGTGCGCGCCAACAGAGCTAGGCAGCGACCCATGTGCGCGGCAGCGGCACAGCGACTGGGCATGGACTAGAGTACGTTCTTACTGTACGTAATGCTTGCTGCGTGCGTGCGCTGCAGGAAGATGATGGCATATTACTGTACACTGCTAATAGATCCCGTACATATATAGAGTGCACTTTCACACACACAATATCAATGCAAGAACCACGATGCATGCGTACAAATAGGAACGATAGATTATTATTCTAAGACAGTGCTTAATTATAGCATGATCGATCACACACCCACTCACATCATCAAATCAAACATCAATAATGCAACAACGAATCACGATGCGTGCGTGCGTGCGTAGTAGGAACGGAACGGTGGATTTCCAAGCTGAAGCTGCATGCTGTGACTATGGATATGGTGATGGTCATCAAGCAGCCGGCTTGGACCCGCTGTGGATGGCCTCGGCGACCTCCATGAACGCCTTGATCTTCTTCACCACCTTGCCGGCGTCGGCGAGCTCGGGGAAGATGTAGAACGCGTGGATGGCCTCGAGGAACTCCACGACCTGCACGTACTTCCCTTCCCGCTCCAGCATGCCGGCGTACCGCCGCTGCCAGTCCTGCAGCGGGTCGAGCCCGCCGATCACCACCAGCGCCGGCGGGAACGCCTCCCCGAGCTCGGGCTCCGCCTCCGCCGTCACGTGCGCGGCCGGGTGGTCCCGGGTGGCGCCCTCCGGGAGGAACGCCCTCCACGACCAGTCGGAGCGACGCCTGTTCACCACCGGCGCCACGCCCTCCAGCCTCAGCTCGGCCGCCGTGCGCTCCTCCCCGCCGAAGTAGGGCTGCAGCAGGACGATGCCGGCGATGCGGACGGAGGCCGTGCCTGCGCCCGCGGCCGCGCTCGTCCAGCGGCGCGCCACGTGGTGCGCGATGTTGCCGCCGGCGCTGTCCCCGGCGAGGAAACAGCGGGACAGGTCGACCGGGACGGCGAGGTCGTCGCGGGGGAGGCCGCCGTTCGCGAGGAACCGGAGCACGTCCGTCCCGTCGTCGTAGGCCGCGGGGTACCGGTGCTCGGGGGCGAGGCGGTAGTTCACGGACACGACCACGGCGCCGAGCTCGTGGCAGAACCGGCGGCACAGGCCGTCGTAGGGCGCCGACGCCGCGGAGAGCAGCGCGAAGCCGCCGCCGTGGAAGTAGACCACCACGGGGACGGGGGCCGCGGATGGCTCGGCGGCCTTGGACGGCGAGAACACGCGCGCCCACAGTCCGCGCGACGCGTCCACGGCGACGTCCGCGGACACGACGCCGAGCCTGTCCGGGCGCGCGCTGGCGCGAACCTGGCGGTCGGCGAGCGAGAACACGAAGCGGTTCACCGTGCCGTCGGCCCGTTCGGCCATGTCGGTGGCGGCGGCGAGGGCGAAGATCTTGAGCCGCACCGTCCACGGCAGCGCCGGGGGCCGTGGCACCGCCGCCGTCTCCTGCGCCTTGGTGCGGGCTTCTTCTTCCATCGCGCTTGCTCTCTGCTGGTGCTCGCACTGGCTAGCTCGTCGCGTCGCGTTTTAGACAACACGCGGCTACACGGGAGATCTATTTGTACCAGTACCCACGTGGTATCACCGTCGCCGTCTCCTGTTTCCTTTTTCTATATAAAAAGACAAAGGGGAAGGCGGGCGGCCGACGTCGGTCCGACTACGACGGCGGGACGACGACGACGATGGGTGGCTCCGGCCATCGGAATTTGTACAGTACATGACGGTGGACGGCGGGACGACGACGTGACGGTTCCGTCCACCGTGATAGGCATGACGGTTCCAACGGCATTTGGATGTTCCTTGTTCAGAGATAGAATGTACCAAACGGCATCAAAATGCCTGCGCATTCCAACGTCTTGGCCAGCCAACATTCCCATCCAAAGAAGAAAGATAATGGTAGATGTGCTCCCGAGTTCGACCCCAAAACAAAAAAAAAGCAATGAACTACTGGACATTTGAAGTTCCTTGTTGGCTGCCAGAATCTACCAAACCATCACCTGCGCATTCATCATATAGTAACTTTCGACATCCATAGGCTCTGTCTGCGAGATTTGTCCTTAATGGATGATTATTATAGGACACCCTCCATAAAAAGCTTATCATGACATCTATAGGCTCTGTCTGCGAGATTTGTCCTTAATGGATGATTATTATGGGACACCCTCCATAAAAAGCTTATCATGGCCTATTGGCCTATGTAAGCAGGGCAAAGAGACTATCTTAGGAACCAAATATCCATAAGATTTCTTAATCCTAGCATATATCATTATAAACGATGTCTTTTTTTGAACCAAACATCCCTGAGATTTCATAATCCTAGCGTATACCATTAGAAAGGATGAAGCAACTAATTTAAATGTTTTGTCCTCGTAACACCTTGAGATTAAGTAGAATGTGTCAGATAATTGATGATTTAACCAAGAACATGGTATTAAGCAGTTTTTTCATGGAAACACACAAATAATATTTTTTTCCAATACAGAATTTATGTTAATACAAGTGTTCGGCATTGAAGTAAGCCCAAAAATCAATAGATGATCTACAGGACAAAGCAATAGTGAATATATATATATAGGATAATAATTGGTTATACATCATCACTAGCTTTATACTGACTTATTTATTACTAGGTTTATAAGCCAAACGGAATGCTTGTAGTTTAATTACACATAATAATGATTTCACAAGTAGCAACACTTAAACAGCAACATGAATGCACGTGCTAAAACGTCATATCTGAGAAATACCTTGATAGCAACAGCTCTAGCTATAGACCTTTGCAACTTAAGTTTACATGTGCATTGCACGTACCCACAAATTAACTGCATATATGTCCAATGGTTGTCATGTTCATCAAACGTCCAATAGCTGTTTAATCCTTGCCACAAGCGAGGATAAAGGTTCACCTGCCTCCATTAGCCCTACATCGCCCATGAAGGTGGTGTAGTTTTCAGCCTCTGAGATGGTCTCCTCCACCATTGACGATAGTACCTCTACCATGGGAAGATTGCGGAAGCAATCTACATTTGTAGAGTCATACTCCATCAACTTTATGACTTGTTCAAGTATTACTCTCCTGATCCCAGGGCAATCAACATTGGGTTCCATGTTCGCATTCAAAGTGTCGACAAGCCGCTTCACAAATGTTACCTTAATCTGTCCGTATTCAAAATCTCTAGCGAACTCCTCAGGGATGGCTTCATATATATGTGAACTAAGGCCAACGAAGATTTCTAGTTCTTCACCCTCTGCACGGAGTATTCTTTCTAGCACCTATGTCATGAAATAGCAACATGAAACATAATATGATATATTGCAGTTACACTATATGTTTTTTTTTTTTTGAAGGGGCAGCAAAAGCTTTTTCCGCAGTTTTATTAGATGATAAAAGAGCAAAAGTGTACAAAACTAATTACAAAGTCCAGCCCAGGCTGGAGCACTACACAAACTACTGCCTCCAGAAGCTGAAAACATCGAACTACTGAAAAAAGAAATTTCTCTTTTTCAGTTACACTTTATGTAATCTACTACTCCTATATTGCTAAGACCCACTAAAGGGTTCCATCCAATCAAATTACTCTATTTTGTAAAAGTGATGTTAGCTGACATCATCAAAGAAGTTACAAGCACTAAGGCTCATTTATCTCCCACTACCTATTTCTTTTGAAATAAAAAAAAATCGTAGCACCTAAACTAAGTATCGTAATTAAAATTCAATTACACCATGGTGTTCCTCGCAATAAACTCTTCAAAACAAGATCCCATATGGATATATTTAGATAACATTTTTGAAAACGTTTAAGCTATTTCTAAGTAAAAATCTGCTTCTAAGAAAAAAAACCTAGCATAATTGCATATCACATGGATTACATGAGGTCCTCCGAAACATGCTTGATTTTGTGAAGGAAAACTACCAGAACTTTTGGGAGGGGGATGACTCTTAGGTATAGTAGGGTTCAGGAGTTCAGGTGGATGAGATTTAGGTGATGCTCATATATAAACCCGTTTTTAAGAAAAAAACCTAGCAAAACTTTATATCACCTAGATTACATGTGGTCCTCTGAAACATGCATGATTTTATATGAAAGAAAACTCCTAAAACTTTTGGAAGGAGGGATAACCCTCAGATATAGTGGGGGTAGGGGTTCGAATAGATGAGATTTGGACGGTATCCATATATTTCTATTTGATGACCGGCAAAGAACGCGAAATTTCATCTAGTTAGTCAAGTGTTCAATATATAACCCTACGGTGAAATATTATGATATCTGAGATGAGTCCCTTGTTGCAAATTATAATTCATTTTAGTTTTGTCACAAATCGAATTTCTCTACTTTGATCATTAGTTTAGAATAACATATTAACAATTGTAATAAAAATTAAAATAAATGCACTATTACAATATTTCTTAAAGAGTTCAATAAAATTGAATTGATATCATGGATGTTGATACATTTTTTTTCAAAAAATTGACCGAAGCAAGGAAAAATGGTTTATGCTAAGATTAAAGTGAACTATAATTTGGAATGATGTGAGTAGCTGGTTGGATTAGTTTTTCGAGAAAATGAAAACATGTTTCAGCCTTTGCATAGTTTGCACATTGCATACATAATAGCTTGGATTAGTATTGCTCACCTTCCGTGAGATGTAAGATAGATGCTTCAAATCCGTCTCTTTGAACTGAGGTCGAGCGTGCATGCACACACTCCGCAACAAACTTGCTGCAACACATCTATACCTTTCAACATGGATGATGTTTGTGAGTTCCTCTATGAATGAATACCCTGTTTGCCTTAGCATAGCCAGGCAGTTGTCAACATTGCCTATTGCCAACATTGCTAATGCTTGTCCTGCGACCTTCCTTAGGGCTTCTCTGGAGTGGGAAACACTTGAACCTGTACTACTGGAGGGCTCGCCCGGAGTGAGAAACGCATGCATCAGTCTTGGAATGATCCTTTGGACACGCCCAATCGTCTGTCTCATGCTAACATCGATAGCAAGGTTTCTAATAATTCCTGATGCCACCTTCTTCGTCTCATAATTACTTGTGATGTCTCCCAGGACCTCTGAGAAATTTATCAAGAGAAAGGGATGGTTTGATGATATCTTGTGCCTCAGTGTTATGCCGATCTCCCCATCGATGCTTGTGAGCCTGTAGAATAGCTTCAATGATGAGTGAACTAGGACCTTCTTTTCAGTGTCAGTATACTTGGTGTCAGTTCTGCTAAAGCTTGTGAATCTTGTGATCTTCTGAATGAGGTCGGCCGCTTTGCTGATCTCTGCACTGTTGCTTTGATCATAAGTAGCTAAGCTTTCAATAATCGACATACCAATTACAGGGAGAAGATCCTGCTCTGTCAGTGGTTCTTCCTGGGGAATGGACCAGAATTCAGAAACCTGTCGCCACTGTGTGGTTATCCAGGAGTTCTTTTTGTTACTAGTACCAATTTTCTGGGTTGATCTCTCTTGTGTTTCGAGCAGGTTACCACTGCCTCCAACTGCATCTGCCCATTCTGTCCGGTTAGCAGTGGCATTTATAAATGGATCATTTTGTTGTTCTTCTGCTTCCTCATCTGTGTCGTCCAGAAGTGGGTTTACTCTTTTATGTTGTTGATCCCAATCCAAAAGTAGAGACACGTTCTGAACTATCCCAGGACTATTGACGACTAGGAGGCTTTTCGCAAGCTCATCAATCACCTTCGCTGCAAATAATCTAATAGTAGTTTGATTCTGTTGGCTTGTCCAGTGCAGCATTCTCATTAGTCTGGCCATCGTCTCCGCCGACGATTTGAGCTTCACAAGGAGCCGTGTCCTGGTTGGCTCCCTTTGTAGAAGGGTGTGTGCAGTCCGGATCCCATGGAGCTGCTGCTTGGTTGAATCTGAGTTTAGGTAATCGATGGCAAAGCTGCAGAGGCTGATCTTTGGAGCAAGCACATTTCTTTCCATGCATTTCTCCAAGGCATACGCGTAGTACAAATCGACAGATTCAACTCCCCATTGACCTTTGAATCCACCACGGTGGACAAGAGATCTTCGAGGTATGAATGAGAAGATCTCGACACACACATGCCGTAAGGTAGAGTACCCCTTGGCCAAGTACCATTCCATAGAAGATATCTAAAGTTGGTGCCAGATTTGTCATGGAAGGATTATTTGTATCAACATCGTACTGCTGTACAAGACGTATCAATGGGAGCACCACACGAGCAATCGCCGCGGGAATCTGAAAGTTACCAAATGAAATTAAAACTAAAGTAGATGCTTGGACCATGATCATTACAATCACCATGGAGGGATCACCATTACTAAGCGAGAACGTCGCCATCACAATTGCACCAATCATACTGAAGTTTAGAACAACACGATGCAAAAATTCTTGTTTCCCGCCCAGGACTCTATCAGCAAGTTTGATGATTATTGAGAACTTCATCCTGCTAACTGTCACTAGGAGCACCATCACAAGCAGCACCACGTACACTGTCCTTCTGGCCTCTGGATTTACCTTAACGACTGTTTCAGTTTTGTCATACTCGAAATGATGACCTACTTGTAGTACAGAGGGAGCCAACAGTATGATTGCAACCATGGGGCTCCATAATGATATCGCACGCCGTAATGGAATACGCTCTAGTAGTCTTGGAGCTCCTGGACACATGAAATGGCCAATGGCAACTAGTATGCCCAAACATAGGACGAATCCCGGACGAAGAGGCTTAATCATGAACACCACACCGTTAAAATATGCGAGGACGATCAAACAATTCCATCCAAGAGGTCTAAAAGCACCTCTAGTGCCAAAGAACAATTGGTAATCCGATCTGTTGTTGCGGCTAAACATCCTGAAATTTGTGCATCGTGTAGTGAAAAAGCAATACAACCAACAAATTAAAGATGACGAAACACAGGTGTCTAGCTAGATATCTCAGCAGTTTAGTGGAGCTAGAACAAGGAAATACTACTATACTTCTCATGTTTTCATTATTCTTTCTGAAACAGATAGAGGTAATGCTATATACGTATACTTTTCATTATCTGAAGCAGACTTCCAAGATAAACTACTAAACCAGCAAAGGAAACAGCGGCAATGCTATATAAACGTGAAAAATATAATAGAGGCACTTTTTTCCCCTATTGATTTCCCATGATGCCTGTTTCTATTTGGATTTAATTTAACTCTATATGGTTGCAAGGCCAAGCGCAGCAATAGACAAGAAAGTACTTGGAGTTGTAACTTTTGGCACAGTTTACATATCAAGTAAGGTACCTTGCAGCTTCAAGGAAAACTATGGCGGTGGCGAACCAAAAGTCAATATGAAGCACCGTCGGGTAGCCACCGAGCAGGACGACGGTTGCCCAGGTGAAGGCCAGCGTGCCGAGGGCGTTGCCCAGCCTTTCGATCAGCGCCACGCAGCGAACGAAGCAATTCAGCCGCCTTTCTGGCGTGGCTACCACGTCGACGTCGACCTCGCCCTCGCCCTGCTCATGCCCGGCGCCGCCATCAGCGGCAGCGGGCATGTGGACGCTGTGCTCTACGCCGCTACTTTGCGCCATGGCTGGTTGGCTTGGACGCGCTGGCACACTACTGGCTGGTATGGTGGGTGGGTGGCGGGCGGGCAAATCTCCATCTCCAATCCAGCGTAAGTAACTCCAAGAGACCAAGACCCTAGCTATAGTCGTCGGCAACCCAGCTAGGCGCGGTCGTCAAAACGGCAGGCACCACCACACATATGCATGTACTACGTTCTTTGCGCCTCTATCTGTTGTTATTTTTCTGACCAACGTTCATAAATAGCAATATTATTATGGTTCCCATTCATAGTCTATGCATTATTTCTATTTCTGCCCAACGGTGATTTAGTTATAATGTATACAAGCAGTTCATTTACTTTGTATTACACTGTTCTCACAATATTTTGAATTATGATTTCAGGATCCATTTTGATGAACATGTTTAAAGATATCCCGATTCTTAAAGGGGATAACCACACTGAGTGGCGAAAGAAAGTTGAACTGGCCCTCGTGATGGCTGAAGTTGATTGGATACTGATTGAGCCTCGTCCCACAAAGCTCCAGGAGCCTGTGAGAGGGCAAAATGAAAGTGATCCCGATTGGGAAAAGAGATAGAGGGACTTTGCTCCCAAAAAGATGAAACATGACATTGAGCAGGTTAAGTGGGAAAAGACCAACAAAAAGCTATGTGCTGTTGTTAAAAATGTGGTCGATCCTGCTATCCTGAACTCAATCCCAGATTGTGACACGGTCACTGAGATTCTGGAGAGGTTGAAGAGTCAGTTTACTGGCTCCTCAAAGACATATGCTACTCAGGTGATCAAGCAGCTCATTACTGCACAGTACACTGGTGGTGGTGTTAGAGACCACATCTTAAAGATGAACACTATGGCATCGAAACTTAAACCAATGGATAAGGATTTAGCTATCTCAGAGAAATTTCTTATCCATCTGATTTTTGTCTCCTTGCCAAAGGAGTTTGAGACCTTTGAGGTCAATTACAATGGTAATCCTGAGGAATGGACACTGGAAAAGCTGATTGCTATGTGTGTCCAAGAGGAGGATAGGATCAAAGCCTCACATGGTGGTTCCATCAACTATGTGAAAGATAAGAAAGGCAATGGCAATCCTGGCTCCTCAAAGGCACAAGGCAAGAAGCCAATGCAGCACAGGCCTCAGCAAAGGTTCCAGCCACAGCAACAAAGGGTTGATCCTGATCAGTGCAAGTACTGCTTGAAGAAGGGGCATTACAAGTTAGATTGCCCTGAATTCTTAAAGATGATTATGGCAAGCAAATGTGAGAA
Source organism: Chrysopogon serrulatus (assembly GCA_015844335.1). NCBI lineage: Eukaryota > Viridiplantae > Streptophyta > Magnoliopsida > Poales > Poaceae > Chrysopogon > Chrysopogon serrulatus. The sequence goes on along the minus strand of JADLZL010003000.1, from coordinate 84,852 downwards.
TGTTATTACATTTGTAATTGAAACTTTATATGTAAAGTATGATAAATCTACTTGGTGAATTGACTCTGGTGCGTACACTGGTCAGGTGGTGGTAACCAGTTAAGTAGTTAACCACGCAAGAGGTCACAAGTTGAACGTTGGCCGTGCGCGCGGTTTCCGTGTCTTCCAGGTTTCCGTCCGGTGAAAAGACGTGGGCACACGGTAACAACAGACGTCGATTTTCTACTATTGCGTGGCGGCGGCCTCCTTCGTGGGACTTTGAGCGACGACTTCGCGTTCTCAAAGTCCACGAGAGTCGCTGTAGTGTAGCCGGCCTGTAGGTCGATTCAGAGTGGCGCCGTGCCGGACGGGGGTGTTCTAGCGGTCTACTACTTGGAATCTTGGATCCACGAGTAGGGGTCCGGGGAGTTCGTCGTTGGCGGAGAGTTGCTCGCTCGGTCGCTACCCTTTCCTGTCATGGGAGCTGCCGGGAGGCTGATGCAAGTGGACAGAGTTACGTTTGGGCACATGGACAATTATAGAAACGACCAATGGTTGTGTGCCTCGGGATGGTGTTTGCATTGGCGTGCTGTGCTTCTGAGGGTATAAAGATCTAGAGCTCTTTTTTCTACGGTTTCTTTCTACGCTAGCTTTTTCATATACTAGAACATCAGGTGCCCTTTGGGCGCCCTACCGTGACTTTTATTCCACAACCTTAAATTTCATCAAAGTTGATTAAAGAAATTGATAATGAGATAAAGAGCATAATGGTTAATATTATTTGGAAGACTAATAATAAAATCACAATCGACATCATTTGTTTATTACATAATCTTCAAGGATAAACATTACATAATGTTAGATGAACAAAAATTAATCTCAATACCATATAATAGTATACACATAAGTTGTAAACAAAATCACAAACACCACTAAATTATGTTCATATTGTTTGAGTTTTCTAATCTTCAGCACTCCAGCTTCTTATTGGATAGCCTTTCACCCTTTTGTGCCTCCTTGGCATCGTCGTCATCCTAATCCAACAGCTTTTTTATGGCCCCCCCAAAGCATGTATTTTGGAGCCTGCAAAAATTTAAAGAAAACTGTAAACATATGAAGAAGCCACAGGTAATGTAAGAAGTCAAGTTAATGGCAGACATGTCATTACCATCTTTTTCTTAGAGGTTCGTAAACATGAACGTTCCTGGAAGAAAAATAGTCAATGTAACTTGCATTTGAAAGGTGCATAGATTGGACATAAGTATCTTCTCGTCCGTATGATATGTAATATGACAAGCTAGTTAGTAACCAGCCTGGAATAAGATATGACATTGAAACAGTCTAATATCATACCAGAGTGAACCATTTCATTCTGTATCTGAAATGAAAATAGCTCCATCCTACCATATACTATTCCTCCTCTATTTGCCTGCTGTTTTTTTAACTTTATTTATCCTCCTATTTATATTCTATAAGTAAAAATGCCACAGCAAAGGTGAAAACTAATAATCTGCGTATTTCATCATATTCTGCTCCATGTAATATATACCCAGAAAAAACATGTTGCTTTGGTATGTGAATCTAAAGAATTCATGTAGGGAGGAATTTTGGTAATTCAAAAGTCTATACTTCCTTTATATTCATGTGAAAAAAGGTAACATACTGGATTGAACCATTTCATTATGTATCTGAAATGAAAATAGCTCCACATTACCATATACTAATACTATTCCTCATCTATTTGCCTGTTGTTTTCTTATTTCATCCTCCTGTTTATCTTATATTATGAAGAAAAAATACCACAGCAAATGCGGCACCTAATAATCTAGCCTTAAGGAGGAAACAACACAGATTTAAAGCATGAACCTAGGCACAACGAACTATTGGAGAAGATACATCTACTACTGGATAGGGAGAGGAGCTATATGTAATATTTTTACAAACTGAAAATATCACAGGGAAGGAAAGTATTTATATTATCAAGACAAGGAACCAATGAGCTAACAAAATAATAAATGATCATGTTGATTCTCCTTTATACAAATCAGAGCAAAGCTGAAGCAAAGTCAATTCAAACAATTGGAGCTCCACCTCTTTCACCATCTTCATTACCTGGTCACCAGAAACCTCCTAAAGCACTGGTTCAGACAGAGATGAAATGTATTAATAGTCCTAAAAATTAGCAATGTGTGTTGTCCACTTAATTAGCATAGGAGTACATGGTCGTCAAATCATGTTGTTTCCTAAACTGGGAGCAGACGATAGCAGAGAATTTACTGTCTGCGTGTGGTGGTGAGGTGGAGTAAGTGTCAGATCAAGGAAGGGCTTCCAGATTTGTGATGTTCCTGCATCTTGAGCATTATCACGTTTTCAATCGATTGTTTTCTTCCAGAAGAAGATAGAGATGAGAGGTGCTATGCAGTTCAACTGAACAATCCATCATTTATCAGCATCTTCTTGCTAGGAAAGGAGAGGAGATGGGAGGGTAGGGGTACGTACCTGCAATCTGATGGTGGCCTTTGAGTCTGAGTCCACGGCACAAAGCACATGGAAATCCCAAACAAGAACGGTCAGCATCTCCGAACAAAAAATGATTAGTAGAACTGTAGAAGTATCGGCTGAGGTGGATAAGGGCGACGGGAAGGGGATCTAGATCTCGGACGCCGGAGACTGAAGCTGCTCATATATCATAGTAGACCTGATCCGACATTCCTGGAGGACAAGCAAGTTAATCACCTCACACAAAGGTATCGTCCACCGTCAGGAGGTCGGCGCCGCGGTTGTCCTCGTCGCAGGAGATCCCCTCGAGGCTTCCATTATCGGGAGGTCCGCGTTGTGGGTGGCAAGCGGGGACGCTGCAGAGGCCGGCGAGCACTTCCCAATCTACGCACGCCGGTCAATCTCGCTCGGCTCCCCATGCTGCAGCGACGGCGGCGCCAGGAGAAGCGAGGCGAGCAGCGAGGGGCGAGAGGGTGGAGACTGGAGAGGAGAATGAACGGGAAGCTAGGGTCGGGGGCTTGGGGCAGGCGGGGGGTGTCCTTTGCAAAACTGCATGCGGGCGTTTTTTCGTAAAAATGATGAGGAACTCAAATTTTGTCTTCTTCACAATGAAATAAACTGTACAGTAGGGAGTTACATGAAAAATAATTGAACATAAAGACTGTAGATCACAACCATACTGGAGGGCGGGTTGATTTCCGTGTACTTAAAAGGCTTTTTTTGCAAAATAGCTGAGGCCAGACGTCGGCACAGGAAGAAGCCACGGATACCCAAATGCTCTCGTGCGAGCAGACTCGAGTGAGTTTAAACAGGCTACATCTACTGTCCAAATGGAAGCCAACCCTTTTGTGATTCAAATACGCCGAACCTTGTCTGAAACATCATTTATCATGACTTTTCGGAGAAAGTTTGGCTTCGACAGGGCATTTAGTCTTTAGAAGTATGTTCAATGGAATAATTTCTTGGCCCTTTCCCAGGGGTTGCACAGGGCGTTTCGTTAGTGTATTTCTTAGTAAATGTAAAAAGGATAATGTCTTTCACTTATAGGGGCTAAAGCCTACCACATTAATCCTATAGTTCGAGATTGTAATGGTCTATCAAAAGATATAGAAAATAAAATAAATAAATAAACAAATACTCCAATGCATATAGTACCGATAAAGAGGGAGATAGTAGTGTAGGATTTAATGGACGTTACAAGAATTTGTCATTGTATAATGTGGAAAGGATTTACACATATGCACAAGAGGTATCCAAGCGGAACACCAATGTTAATATGTGATGGCCCTTAGCACTCACATGAAAAATAGTTAATCCATGTTTATGTAACTATCAAAACGGTAGGATTCTCCTAGTGTTTTTAAGTAGTAATAAAAGACTACCCTAATCAAGCATATGAGAATCCTCGTCAAGTGGCATTTAGTAAGGAAAATTTATACTATTTGGATACCAAAACACGAGGAGAAACCCACTTCGCTAGGAGAATTTAAAAAAAATCTGGTATCATGCTTTAAACCTCCAATTTCTATATGTTCCCTTGCTATATCTATAAGCTCGTTGGAGTCCCTCTTTCCCTTCGTGGCTGAAAAAAATTGCATCATCATTGGCACCGGCAAAAACGAAAATGAAAAAATATCGATTTTAATGATCATGATACAAATTTGACAGATTTCATGGCAATGACCTAAGGAACAAGTTTTGGCGTCTCATATTATGGTCAAATCACAAAAAAACATCAACGTTCTCATTCGTCGGCAACGGCAGGAGAACCCTGTTCTGGACAGATAAGTGGCTAGACGGGAAATCTGTCAAGGAGATAGCTCCGGCGCTGTTTGCGCGCTCATCCCAGGCTCCCAGCGCACGTCACCCGATCACAAACGGTCGCACAGGCAATGTGGAACCAAAGCTAGATCAGGCAGATCTCCAGCGGACTCAGCTTCCCAGCGATTGTGGGGTATGTAGCCATCTGGAATGCAATGCAGGGAACATCTCTCAACGACGAGGAAGATAAACTGGTTTGGAGATGGACTTCGGATGGGAGGTTCCCTGTCCGTTCTTGCTACAACGTGCTCCACCTTGCTTCACACCCAGTGCCTGGATGCGACTTGGTTTGTGAATCCTGGGTGCTGCTGAGCGTGTCAAGATCTTCCTTGGGCTAGCCATCGGACGCAGTGGACAGCCGACAGAAGGCGCCGACACGGTCTGGACACACACACGACCTCTGCTTCCTTTGCGCTTAAGAGCCAGAGACAATTGACCATATCGTCGTGACTTGTTCGTTCTCGCAGCAGATGTGGTCATGTCCATACGGCGCTAGGGACAACACAGCAGCTGCAGGTCAGCATGGGCACTAGGTTCCTCGGTTTGGTTCCTCAATTATTAAAGAAATTCGGTTCAAAAAAATTGAAACCGATTGGTTCCAGAAAAAATTAGAACCGACTAATTCGATTCTCGGTTCCAACCTAAAGAATCGAATTCCATTGCAACATTGTGTGGCACCTGTGAAAACGGTAGGAAGATGCATAGGTGCTAGCAACTTGAGATGGCAACGGGTACAAATCTGCTGGGTTTTGCTATCCCAAACCCGTACCCACGAACAAAAAATTTGCCCGTTAAAAAACCCATGACCCGTCACGGGTATAATTTTTAGCCCAAACCCATGCCCGCTCAGGTCTTAGGTACCCGACGCGTCGCCCATGCCCGCAACAAGCACATCAACTTTGGTTGCTTGTTTTATTAGCAGCAGACAAAACTAGGCATAAAACATTTTTTATATTTTTACCACCATAATATATACACAATAGAAGTGGATAAAATACTAATACAAAGACTATTATAGTGTAGGCTTCATGTCAACTTACACAACAAGCACCACATAAGTAAAAATCACCATGCAACTAAGCATTCAATTACTAATCTAAGATATGATGAACTGGGTTTAAAAAACCCATGGGTTTACGGGTTTCGAAATTATATTCCTAAACCCATGCCCATAAATCCGTTGGGTCTGACTTTTTACCCATTAACAAACCTATGGGTACAAAAGTTAACTCATACCCTTACCCTAATAGAGTAAAAATCCGTCACGTTTCGGGTTGCGGGTACCCATTGCTATGTTGACTAGCAACGCCTGCGGCCTGGAACTTGGAAGCACCAACGTCGGTGGCTGCGAGCTGGATGGTGGAGTAGGAGCCGGTACCCATTGCTATGTTGACTAGCAACGCCTGCGGCCTGGAACTTGGAAGCACCAACGTCGGTGGCTGCGAGCTGGATGGTGGAGTAGGAGCCGGTGGAGCAGAACTGCAGGAGGTGGAGCCGTGGAAGTTGGCCTTGGCCTGGGCGCATGGCTGTCGACTGCAGGAGGTTAGGGCGGCCAGCGAGTAGTGTCGGGGATGGCTGGAGAATGGTGGACGGCGGGTGCGCCCACGAGCCGGCGTCGATAGCAAGCGTGGTGGGTGTGCGTGGTGCGCCGGGCCGCCGAGGGCGCGACCGTGCGAGTGCCCGCGCCTGCAAGTTGCTTCCGCCGGTGACAGATGTGGATAGGAGGCTAGGGAAAGCAGCTAAGCAGACCTAGCTTTTCTAAATGGGCCGGCTGCATTAGACTGTCCACAATGTAGTGTTTTTGCGGTGCCGGGAGAGGAGAGAGAAGCTCCAGGCACCGGTGTCGAACGCTGCGAGCGATGCCGAGTTTGCAAAAAAGTTCGGCACCGTATCAAGTAGAAGCATCGATGCTTCATCTCGCGCCGGCAATAAAAAAAATACTCCGCTGGGCCCGCCGTCGGGAGCTCTGTCCGTCGGGAGGAAAAGTCGACAAGGGAATCGGGTCCACCATGCGGTGCCGACGCTGTGGGAAACGGCCAAGTTGAGGCATCGGTGGCTACATGCGGAGTTTTGATTTTCTGAGCACCCCAACATTGTGGTCAGTCTTATGGGTCACATAGACATGCACTCCGTTAGTACGGTTAACCGAGGCTTGAAACCGAATTAACCAAACTAAAATTGGTTCCTAGCTTCTTGAACTGAAAAGGGAACCAAAATTCTTGATTTTAGTTTTTTTTCGGTTTCGGTTTCAGTTTTTTCTGGAGGGCTATAGGCTTAGAAAAATTACTAATGAAGTTTATCTTTTTATGAGTTTTAGATTAGACATTATTATTTCTTCATATAATAAGTTAGTTACAAGCGAAAACAAATATGCATGGTCACATCATGACCAACAAACATCATGGTGAAGTGGCACAGCTAGCAAGCCTGAGATGAGTAGATAAGTAGTGATGGTTCTGCTGATTTGTTTTTAGGACTTGAGGTGTCGGTCGATATTAGCACAGCAGCAGGGTTGGCTGGCTGGTATTTGAGACAGTAGTATTTCTAAAATATATGAGCAGCACTGTGATAAATTCGATGGTGTTAAGCAAAAGGCAACTATAAATCCATGAAATATAATCTAAATTGATTTATCAAAAAATATAATCTAAATTTAATACAAAAGAGGAGGTTATGGCCAGTTTAGCGGAGCTTCTCTCCCAGCTTCTTCGGAGTAGATTAGGTTATCCGCACTCGTGGTATGCTAAATTGAACCTCTAAAAGGTCTGGTTATCAAGATTATCCTCTCTATACACAATTCTTCCGCACCCATTATCCTCTATATCATCATCTATCCACTATGGGGCTCACTTGTCACTTTATCCAAATATATCTATGTGACATTTTATTTTGAAGGATTTATTGAAACGAATTTAATGTGCAATCGAAATTTAATTTGGGTTTTTAGTTTGTAAGTTATAATATTTTTTCTAGTTAAAAGTGAGGCCCATGCTGCATGTACTCTGTCCTTCTGAGCATGGGCGTGCGTGCGCACTGCATGCACTCTGCGTTGCTTTGCGTGCGTTGCTTTGCGATTGATACCGGCCCTCCTGCACCACGCCAAGAATAGCGAATGCGTGCTCACAACGGATGATTTATAGGACTCCGGTGCAGACTTTTTTTTTCATAGTAAAAGATGATGTGGGTGGGGTAGCGGATGTGATCCTGTACCCACTGCGGATAGCCTTATGCGGAATCCTACCAAACCTCAAAATCCAATTGGATTTTAGTGAAGATCTGACGAGAATCATTGTTTCCATTTACATTACGAGATGTGAGAAAAAAAAAACTCGCTCTCCAAGGCTCCCGACTGCTCCACGTTCAATTGCCACTAGAATCACTTTATAATTTATTCTCACATGCTTCTGCATCAGAATCATCCCATCAAAGAATCAAGAAATGAAGCTCAAGAATCAGGAACAAAAGCTCTATCAAAATGTTCCTCAATGGCTGAACAATTTGTAAGAGTCTTGATAGCGGTTTATAAAGGAACTTGATAGTGGTTTATAAGGGAATGGAATGAATAAAAGGAAATATAAGTCTAACCTAATTTGACATCAATATATAAATTAAACGTATGACAATAATTAAGGCAAGAATGATAGCTGTACTCCCTCTATCTTTGAATAGTCTTTTTTCTGGTCATAACTTTGACTAGATTACATGCAACATTTATATCTCTAAGTAAATTTATTATAAAAATATATTTAACGATCTATTTAGTGATATTAATTTTGTACCATAAATATTATTATTTTTTTAATTTTAAATATTACACCGTTCGTACACATCAAAGTACACGGAGAGAGGACCAAATACGGGGACAAAATATTTTGCACGGGCCACGTATGTCCACGTTGCTTCCGCCGGGACCGTTGATGATCAGTGAAGCAGCCGAGTGGATGCGTTGCTGTCGTCAATGAACGCCTTCATCGCCTGCACGAGCCTAGCGGAGTCCGGGAGCTCGGGGAAGAAGAAGAAGGTGTGAATGGCCTCCGGGAACTCCACCACCCGCACCGCCTTCCCCTTCCGCCGCAGCACGTCGGCGTACCGCCTCTGCCAATCCTGCAGTGGGTCAAGGCCGCCGATCACCACCATCGCCGGCGGGAAGCCGTCCGCCAGGTCAGCGTTCTCGTCGGTCACGTGCGCGGCCGGGTGGTTCCTGTCGGCGCCCTCTGGAAGGAACGCCCGCCACATCCAGTCCGAGCCGCGCACGGTCACCACCGGCACCTTCCCGTCCAGCCTGACCTCCGCGTCCGTCCGCTCCTCGCCGCCCAAGTACGGCTGCACCAGGACGACGCCGGCGAGGCGGAGGGAGTTGGAACGCGGCGGGGAGGAGGAGGAGGAGGAGGAGGACGCGACGCCGGCCGCCGTCCAGCGGTGCGCCACGTGGTGGGCGATGTTGGCGCCGGCGCTGTCCCCGGCGAGGAAGCAGCGTGAGAGGTCGACCGGGACGGCGACGCCGTCGGGGAGACCGGCGTTCGCGAGGTGCCGGAGCACGTCGACGCCGTCGTCGTACGGGGCGGGGCAGCGGTGCTCGGGGGCGAGGCGGTAGTCGACGGACACGACGACGGCGCGCAGCTCGCGGCAGAACCGGCGGCACATGGCGTCGTAGGGGGCCGAGGCCGCGGAGAGCAGCGCGAAGGCGCCGCCGTGGAGGTAGACCAGGACGGGGAGCGGGGACGCGGCGTCCTCCGACGGCCAGAACACGCGCGCCCACAGCCCGCGCGACGCGTCCACGTCCACGTCGGCGGACCGGACGCCGTGCGCGTCGGGGCGCGCGCGCGCGCGCGCGCGGCGGTCGAAGAGGCCGAAGATGGAGCGGTTGATCGTACCGTCGCGACGCATCGAGAGGCCGCCGGCCACGTCGAGGCCCAGGAGCATGAGCCGCACCTTCCACGGCAGGGCCGGCCTGCGCGGCGCGCTCGGCGCTCCTTCCCCGGTGCCGGTGCCGGCGCCGGCGTGTGCCATCTCGGCAGGGATGGTAGAACGTTGCTTACTGGAAGAAGCCAATCAATCCCATATAGTAGCAAGTTTCCACACAATATCACGCTCACGGTCACGTACGGCAACAATGAATGGTCACATGGGATCTTATCCTGCTGCCGGTGGTCGTCGTCAACAGCAAAGACAGCCAAAACTACTCACTCAACAAGCCGAATTCAATGAGGTGTTGCTATCGGCGGATCCCGTCGCTGCCGGTGCAGTCCTCTCTCCAGATAACACTCATCCATGATCCATCTAGACTGATCGACACGTCGGGTTGTCCATTTTACCATTTTCTGCCGTTCTGTTCTGCGTGCATGTACAAACTCCACAGCTGATCATCGTCTTCACCGCTACCGCTGACCTCGCGCAGTCGCGCCATGAGGCTACCGGCCTTAGTGGAAACACAAAACGCCATGTGATATTTGTTCTTGCCACCGATATTTGTTCTTGCCACCTCGATCATCTCTAACACTCTTTGACGGTATCTCAAAGTCAGTCCCAATCACGATTGCGATGGCAGAGGTTAGTGGCAGCACAGCATGTGAAAGAGCCATCTCCCTTCCCTTTACAGGTAATAAGGCCATGTTTAGATCCCACGTTCTAAGAACTAGTTGATCATCTCTAAAAGATCTTGGCAGTATCTCAAAGTCGATCTCAATCGCGACTGCCATGGCAGAGGTTCACTTAGTGGCAAAACCCAACTAATTGAACTAGTGGTTAGTTCATTGGATTCAAACAGACCCTAAAGCGCTTTGCATTGGTAGAAGACTACAAGAAACAAATAAAAAAATACATATAATAGTCATACACGCGAGAAACACGAGCAATTTCATATCTTTTTGACAGCAGATAGATGAGGGCCCGATAGATGACACTGGAACGGAATGGAATGCACCGGACTGGTGTTCGTGCTGCATCACGCGTCGGCGAGCTTGGGCGTGGCCCTGTGGCTGTCGACGAAGGCCTTCATGTCCTGCAGCACCTTGGTGGCCTCGGGGAGCTCCGGGAAGCCGTAGAAGCCGTGGAACATGCCGGGGTACTCCGCCACCAGCACCTCCTTCCCCTTCCGGCGCAGCACGTCGGCGTAGCGTCGCTGCCAGTCCATGAGCGGGTCCATGTCGCCGATGATGACCATGGCGGGCGGGAACTGCTCGGCGAGGTCGGCGTTGTCGTCGGTGACGTGCGCGGCGGGGTGGTCGCGGGTGGCGCCGACGGGGAGGAACGCGGTCCACGAGAAGTCGGAGCGCCGGAGGTTGACGAGGGGCGCGACGCCCTCCAGCGCCAGCTCCGACGGCGTGCGCTCCACGCCGCCGAAGTAGGGCTGCACGGGGAAGACGCCCGCGACGCGGAGCGTCCGCGCGGACGCCTGCCACGCGGCGGCCCAGCGGTTGGCGACGTGGTGCACGATGTTGCCGCCCGCGCTCTCCCCGGCCAGGAAGCAGCTGCCGAGGTCGACGGGCACGGCGTCGTCGAGTCCCGGGACGCCGCCGCGGGCGTCGAGGAAGCGGAGCGCGTCGACGCCGTCGTCGTACGCGGCGGGCCACCGGTGCTCGGGCGCCAGGCGGTAGTTGACGGACACCACGACGGCGCCGAGCTCGGCGCAGAGGCGGCGGCACACGCCGTTGAAGGGCCCGATGGCCGGGGAGAAGAGCACGAAGCCGCCGCCGTGGTAGTAGACGACGACCGGGGAGCGGGCGGTCCGCGGTGGCCGGGGCGAAGACGCGCGCCCAGATGCCCTTGGACGCGTCCATGGTCACGTCGTAGGAGCGCACCCCGGACGCGTCCGGCTTCGGGTTCGCGCGCGCGCTCAGGAGGCGGTCGATCACGCCGTACAGGCAGCGGTTCACCGTCCCGTCGCGGCGCTCCACGGCGTCGATGACCGCCGAAAGCCCCGCCAGCTGGAGCCGCAACGACAACGGCAGCGGCGGCGGCTTCGGCTTGGCTGCTGCTCCTGCTTGGTTGCTGCTGCCTTCGCTGGCCATGGCCTCCGTTTCTTTGCTCTGGCCTGCTTGCTTGCTCGGTATCTTTGCTCTCGATCGGTGTCAAGGTGGAGTTGGACGTGCGACAGAGTATATTATATAGCTGCACACAGCTGACAGCTGGTTGGTGTGTAGATCGTGTGGGCAGCGGAGAAGGTGAGAGTTGAGATGGAAGGAACTGTCGGTACGGCGGCGCGTGCTCTGTGTTTGTGAAGACGGGTGTGGCCACGTCCCACGTGATCGCCGCGCATGGCGAATTGAAGTCGACAGAGCCACAGACGCGTCGCGGTCGCGTGCACGGCCACCGCCAAGTTCATCGGCGACGGCGACTGGGGGGCCGGGGGCTGGGGCGTCCGCGCTGGCTTTCCGAATCGAGCGCTATCTATGCCTCCATCCAGGGAAAGTGTGGCCTCGCCGGTCGGCGGGGCAACCACATGACTGGCGTGCTGCCAGAGCCAGGACACCGCTTTTGCGTGCGGATCTCGGCGTAGGAGCCCGGATACGCGGGGGTCGGTGCCCTGCTGGCTGGTCAACGTCCCAACGGTCTGCGCGGCAGCATGGGCAGTTTTCGCGATTAACGCCAGTGTTGGTGGCAAATTTTATTGCGTTGATTCTAAGATTGAAATAAAAATTGGATAAACTCTCACAGCAAATACAAATCTTGAGATTGATGAAGTCACCACATGTGTCTCGCACTACCGATGAACACGTCGTTTACCATTGAAAGAATAACACCGTTAAATATTGAAATAAATTCAAGAAAAATGCGAGCACCCATGTCAAGTCGAGGATTTAAACCCGAGTGGACAAGTTCCACCACAAAAAACCCAACCAGCTAAGCTACACTCAATTCGCATAAAATAAAACTTGAATAAACCTCCTATGGTAAATACAAAGTTTTATTTTATAGTTTTATAGACATTTAATTCTATTACTCATAGAGAGTTGGCAATCGTGCCAAAAAAGTTGATAATTATGTCAAGAGAGTTTTATCCCCATGATATTTATTTCTTTTCTCTTTATTAAAATATTGTCATGTCAAAAAAAATATATATGTGGCAAACTATTTAATACAAATAAAACTCTCATTAAAACTACTCCCTCTACCCCTGAAAGCTTTAACTTTTAGAGTTATCTTAAGTCAAATTTTTAAATTATAATCGAATTTTTAGAAGAAACACTAAGATTTATGGTATCAAATTAATACCATTAGATTTATCATATAATATATTTTTATAAGATACTCATTCATTTTATGTTATAAGTATTGATGTTCTTTTTTATAAAATTGATTAAATTTAAAAAAAAGTTTAACTGATGTAAATTTTTAGAAGTTAAAGCTTTCAGACAGATGGAGTAGTTAAGAAAAAGAAAAACTACATAGATAAGATCATGCATGCGCAACACGAGGAGGCGTGAAGGCGCCCGTGGCACGTGGCAGTTTTCTCGATTTCTTTACCACGGTGTGGAACTCGTTGCATGGCTTTCGACATCGCGTGTTACTGATACCTCAATTGACAAACCGCAAAAAAAATCACCGGAGGCCATCTTATAAAACTTCCCTTCTACCAAAACAAGAAGAAAGCAATGTCAGAAGGACCAATATGGTACCCAGCAGCGCTATTTGTTACCAGCAAATTGCAGCATGGCTAAAAATGACCGATCAATAATATGATCGTGGAACTTGTGCTGCTGGAGCTGTACGATGCAGAAGTAGTAGATATATCGAGTCAGGACTGCCACTGCAAAATTCGCTCTCACAGCATTACCAGTACAAAGCCAAAGGAATGCTGGGCTCCCTAGTTCATAACTTAACAGCATTTTCTCAACTCAATCCAAAATCTAACAACAGAACTGCTGTTTGCTGAATACATATACTTTGTTTGCTATCCAGCTCCTGCAGCAATTATTTTCTACAACTCTTGGTATTAGATTCATACAAGCCTGGAAATAAACAACAACCAACCAACATATAGATCAGAAACAGGATCATTCAGAGTCCCCGTGAAAGCTCAAGAAATACAACAGCAGAGGACATCTGCACTTTAAGATCGGCAATATCAACGTCATGGCCTCCTTCCACCAGGCCCCATCGATCAACCTGAGTAAATTCAAAAAACTTAAGCCGAAATAACAGGAAAATGATTCTAAAAAGTGAAGGGACATGGTGCTTGCGGGATAAACACCTGGTGGTCTTCTTCTAGCCTGATCAACTCAATGGCCTCCTCAATACCCAACCTTTCTCTAAATATTGCAAGAGGGATCACCAGGGAATGGGCTGCTGCAGCCATAGCATCAACAGATGCCAACTCACAGTCAGTTGCTTTCTTCAGAACAGTTTCTACAGCTTTAGCAAGGCCCTCATCTTGCTTCCCCCCAAAGAAGGATGTGTAGACAACGGGTTTGAACCCAAATTCAGTGTCTACCCACTCCAGAATGGGATCAATTTTCTCCTTCTGCTTTTCTACAGATAGAAATTAACCAAACAGTGGTATGGACCTAATTTAAGACAATATGCATACATATGAACCTCATTTATCACGCAGTGTCACGAGAATACAACTTACGATGAACTCCAATGGTCAGTTCACTATCAGCAGGCGAGCGGCAAAATACCAAATCTTGATGAAATTTCTTCATCAAATTATCAATCACTTTTCTACGTGTCACAGGAACTCTCTCCAATGCAGTGCAAGCAAGCTTCATGAGAGGCATAGTGAAAGGTCGAATTCCATCTGATTCCTATCATAATAAGATATTCAGGATAAGTATCTATGCATGGGGAATTAAGGAAATAAATGAAAGATAACATCTGCAAATAAGATAATTAAAAATTGAGATATAAAAAATGCCAGGTGGTACACAAGATACAAAGCTACTTGCTGCAACATCTCTGATCAATTATTAGTGGGCACATGTCAGACTCATGGCATAACTCAAACAAACATACACAAAATTCATAGCTCCAGGCACCAAAATATCAGTGGGATGAACAGAAACACATAAAAGATGAAACTGATTTCTTAACAGGTGAAAACTTCAGATAGATATACAGGAGTAAAATGTTTTGTTATGTTCAGCCATTGCAGTAAGCAAGAAAGACCTTTTGTGGTGATGTCCATCAGTAGTGTTTGTTTACCTGTTATATTGTCTGCATAAGTCCATGAACTACATATCCTGCCTAGATGGAACAACCTCCAGTATCAGATTTCAGATTACTTGGTTTATGTTCTTCAAATTTGATTAATCTTTTTAGTTAATCTACAGCCCTCTAGCCTCACCCAGAAGAACAAACGGAACAGATAGCAGTGTCTACCAGCCAACTTGTGTAATTTGAGTGTACACATTTCCAACCCACCAGATAGAGTGATAACAACCTAGATTACACATGAGACGAGGAATACTAAGAAAACACTGCTGTGCTCGTACTTCACTGCATGCCTGGACGACATAACCTCGAGATCACGTCTAGTAAAAGGTGCTAACTAGAAAGCCTCCATCAAAATCTTAATCTGCATAGTCCACTCCGGGATTCGACACCTGGAGAAATCATCAAAACAGATCATTCTCCAACGCCTCTAGATAATAAGATAAACAGCCTGAACTCAATTCATTTCAAATGCTGAACGAATGGTCGCAAATTCACTAATGCTCCCGGATGAACTAACTACTAAGCTAGATCAGGATGGGTTAGGCGCTAATCAGACTGTTTTTCCATCCAAACCATTTGAAATTGCTTGAGCATAAGTCAACACGAAATTCGGGGCCTGGGTGGGGAGATTTCCATGCCACTAAAGTAACAGGACGTTGTCGAATCATTCGAAGAATACAGCAGAAGAAAGAGAGTATCGGTTGAGGACCTGGTACTCCCACTCGGCGGCGATGGCCATGGCGAGCGCGCGCGAGGGCAGCTTGAGCTGCCGCTTGGCCGGCGACTTGAGCGTGCGGTAGTCCAGCATCACGGTCCACCCGTTGCCATCGTCGGCGCGCCGCACGGTGGCGTCGCGGTAGAAGCGCTTCCCGACGACCGACCCCGTCATGAACGACGTCGGCATCGCCACTGACGTTTCGTCCCTCGTCATCACGGCCGCGGCGGCCGCCGGCTTCTTCACGTAGATCGCGTCGCCAGATCCGCCTCCGCCTCCTCGTTCGCCCTCCCCGGCCGGAGAAACCTCCGCCGCCGTGCCCAGCAGCCGGCACCGCCCGCCGGCCACCCATCGCGGCAGGAGGAGGCGGCGGGCTGCGACCGTCGCCATGCCGGTTTCACCTGGGCCTTCCTCCTGAACCAGTCGCTTACTAGTACCCTACACGCAGCAGTTTCAGCCCATTTGAAAATTCGGCCCAAGTGAGCCTGCATGCACTGAGGCCCATTCTAGCGGCCCATCGAAGCTTCCAGAGGCGTCGAGCTCCGCCAAACCGCCACGCACGGCGACCAATTAACCCCAACATTCCGGCGACCGAACTCCCCACTTTTTCCTGGCAAACCCTGCACGCCTCCGCAACCTCAACCGCGTCGTCGGCGAGCGCGATCCCGAGAGACCCAACCATCAGCCTTCTCCGCGGGCGTGTGTATGCGCGTGCGCCGGCCGTGACCGGATCGGCTAAGGCAAAGCCATGGCGGAGCCGGCCCTCCTCGCGCCGGACCCCTTCGCGGACCTCCCCTTCTCCGAATTTCAGGCGCCCGTCGACGGCGACGGCTTCGCGTTCGAGGACTTCGATCTGGAGGATCTGGACCTGGACGTGGACTTCGACCTCGACCTCTTCGCCTCGGACGGGCAACTCTCGCAGCCGCCCCCGCTCGCGACCTCGTCCTCCTCGGCCGGGTCTCCGGAGGGGGGATCATCCTCTTCCGGCGCTGGCGGGGACGGTGGCGGGCTGAGGAACGAGGAGTCCTCGGAGTCGTCTTCGAGGAGCGCGAGCGGCACGGATGGCAGCGGCAAGGGGAAGGGGGAGGAGGACGAAGCGAAGAGGCGCGCGCGGCTGGTACGCAACCGCGAGAGCGCTCACTTGTCGCGGCAGAGGAAGAAGCAATACGTGGAGGAGCTGGAGGGTAATGTGAAGGCCATGCAGGCCACCATCGCTGACCTCTCCGCCAGGATCTCCTGCGTCACCGCCGAGAACGCCGCTCTCAAGCAGCAGCTGGGTGGCGCTGCTGGAGCTGCGCCGCTGCCACCACCGCCGATGCCGATGTACCCCGCTATGTATCCTTTGCCGATGCCGTGGATGCACCCGGCGTATCCCATGCGTGGATCGCAGGTACCGCTCGTGCCAATTCCTCGCCTCAAACCCCAGCAGCCTGCACCTGCTGCAGCAGAGCCGCCGGCCAAGAAGGCTAAGAAGACCAAGAAGGTTGCAAGCGTTAGCCTCCTGGGGTTGCTTTGCCTTGTGATGCTTTGTGGGTGTTTGATTCCTGTTGTAAATCGGATCCATGACTCTGTTGATACTGGAGAAGGTGCTGCATTTGGTCCATCTCATCATGGGAGGGTGCTGGCTGTTGAGGGGCCTCGTGATAATGTCTCAGAAGGTATCGATCCAAAACCACCACAGAGTACCAGTGAGACGCTTCCAGCGCTGTTGTATCTTCCTAAGAATGGGAAGCATGTCAAGATTAATGGGAATCTTGTTATCAAGTCGATCGTTGCTAGTGAGGAAGCTTCATTGCGGTTGTCTGGCTATGATAGGAAGAGTCCTCAAAACCAAAGGAAGGAAGAGACTAGCTTGGCAATTCCTGGCTATGTGACCCCATTTGGAAGCTGGAGAGGTTATGGAATCAACCGAAGGAATGATGAAAAATGAAATGATGGCTTTGGCTCCTGCAGATGGAAAACGTGTATAGGGAGGATGATGGATTGCTGCCACAGTGGTTTAGTGAAGCAATGTCTGGTAAGATTAAGATTTTTGCATATTTTCCTCAGTTTAATATTTTGTTGTGCTTCAAATGACCTACATACATATTCCCATGATGCTTTCTGTAGTAATTTATACAATAGTGACTAGTAGTGATATAAGTGAGATCTGAAGACCAGTCACTACTTGAAGGTTTCTTTCAATATTAGCAAGTAGGCTAACTAACACAAAGTAATGAAGCCTCAAAGATTATGCAGTCACTTTGAAATGCTAAGCAATCAAAATGGGAGGTTGATATAGCTGGACAGAACATATTTGCATATATATGCTTGTATATCTTTCCAGCATTAGTAGCCCAATAAATCCTTGTTTGGGTTTGTAGGCCACTTAGAAAGTAGCTACCATCATACCATGTGGAGTGTTAGTAGGTCAGCCCAGCAGTTGTCACTACTGAAGTATAATTTTATTCATTTGTACCTGTTAAGTTACTGTTCTAACTGTTGATGTTATTTACTGGTGCACATTGCTCATGCACTCGTTTTCAGGTCCCTTGCTGAGCTCAGGAATGTGCACTGAAGTTTTCCAGTTTGATGTATCTCCATCATCTGCTCATTCAAATGGCATCATTCCTGTCTACTCCAATGCCATGTCAAACTCGACACAGAATTTTACTCAAAATCTCCCCTCTGCTCGTCCTCAAACGGTCAAGAACAGAAGGATTTCGTACTCTGAGGCCATTCCTTTAAGAGGTTCAACATCCAACGATACCGAGCACCTTAAAACACCACCGAAGAATGAGAGCTTTGGCAGTATGAAGCCTGTTTCATCAGTGGTCGTCTCAGTGCTGGCTGATCCCAGAGAGGCTGCCGATGGGGATGGTGAAGGGAGGATCTCTTCAAAATCGTTGTCCCGCATCTTCGTTGTCGTTCTAATAGATAGTGTTAAGTATGTTACTTACTCTTGTATCCTGCCGTTCAAAAGCCATGGCCCTCACCTTTAGGTCTCTGTTTTGGAGGCAAGTTCAGGTCTATTTAACATGAACTTGATATTGATTCTCTCTTAAGGAACTGATCTACTCTGATATAAGTATGTTGATAGAGCTGGATTTGTATATTCAATAGTGCAAGAGGTGTGAGCTGCATTTCTTCATGTATTCAGTTTTCTGTGCTTCACTTTCTTCATGTTTGATTCATAGGTTTTGTTCTGTATAATGCTTATCTCATGGTATTATTAGTGGAGTGTGAGCTCTCTATTTTCTCTGAGTAGATTCCATGAACTATGGATGAAGTTAAGCCAAGAGAGAATTGCTGATACGACACTACACAACGATATCCATTAGATAAAGGTTGCATAGGAGAAAAATAAACTAAAAATATATTTCGATGTTTCCCAAATTTGAGGGCTTAAGGGTCTGCATGACCTCTATTATGTATCTGGATATTTATATTTTGCTATGGGAGTTTAAACACAAACATATATCTAAACCTGTTCAAACTTATATGTCATATGGAATTGTTCCATCAGAATGTGTGTGTAGTTATTGTCGAGAGTACTATTGTTCCAAACCATATAATCCTAGAAAATTTTGTCTCAAAAGCATGTAATGCTAATATGTTTTTGAAGAACACTCTAGATGAGCTAGATATTTTATGTGGCTAGTATTACTTCACCATAGATGAATTTATTTCTTGAGTTTCTTGAAATGTTTTGAGAAAAGACAGAATCATAATTTCATTTCACATGTTTAAAATAGACGGAGGGAGTAAAAAAACAAAACATAAATCTAAATGACCTGTTCATTTTCACTGTTTAAAATACAATGGGGATGACAATGACAGAGGACAGAAAAAAGGCTCCAAACTTCCAAAGATGGTGACCTTGCAAAAATATAATAGGAAATAATTAATAAGATATACCTTCCCGCAAGGCAAGATACATTTACAATTTGTTGCAAAAGGAAAATAAAATGCATGGTCTCCAACAGCCTAGTACATACACATTCTGCTCACTAGTACATTTGTATGTACAACCAAAAAGAGAAAAGAGAAATATTCACTGTGGGTTAGGACATGAACCACCAATCGTCTGTCCTTAACAGCCAATGTATCATCACCTCGTCCGAAAGGTTAGCTGGGTAACACGAATTTTGTAGTACGGCCAGAAGCCTGCAATTCAGTAACAAGGTTAGGAAAAGCAAGCAATGTCAAAAGGCCACGGAGCGAGAAGAGACAAAACAAAAAAGAAAAGGCTATAATGATGAGATGTTAGTAACCAAGCAGATTGGCATATCCCAATGGCGCATATCATTCACTTAATCACTCTTTTACGAGGCATGAAAATGAAGTACCAATAAGTCTAATGCTTCCTACTAGCTTTTACATGCATCTTTTGTCTCAGAATGAACAAAATGCATCACATATGTCAGCTGTAGTTGCATCAGAAACTTGGGAAAAATAAAATAAAATTCTCTAGAAGGCTAAACCACATAGCATAGATATATAATACACTTGCCTAGGGTAATCAAATGCCATGCCATGGTATACAGGTATAGAAAATGACGCTTCTAAAAAATCACATAAGGACAATTTATCTGCTGGTTTTTCCACGGAAGTTCTGCACGGACAACCATCGCTGTTGTGGCAATGAAAGTTAAAAATATAACCAAATAGCCAACAAAATACCCATAGTGTGTGTTTCAGCACCCTGGTAATCTATCTGTTTATTAACAAAACAGTACTGCTGATTTATTAGTTATTACTCATGCAAGTTCTACTTCGGCAACAAGCATTACTGCTGTTGCAATGAAAGCTAGAAGTATAATCGAATTGCCAAAGGAAATACCAGTAGTGTGTGCTTCAGCACAGTTGCTGTGCAGATATTACTACCATGTTCACGAGATATCACCAGGCGGACATGTGGAACAGCTTTCCAGCTCTCACCAAGAGCAGGCTTGACAGCTCCATTGCCAGCAGAAACCGTATGATTGGTTACCTGGTTTTGATTCAAGAGAGTAACTCAATGAATGAACTTAAGAAAACCTTTTTGTTTCAGACTTGGTAGTATTCACCAAAAAATGGTTTGCTGTCTGATTCATAGCAATTTGTAACATCAATTGTTTAAGCCAAATAGTTTATGAATGCCTATAGGAAGCCAAGCAGTAACATAAACTTCCATTTCAAATGCTAAAACAAAAGGTGGTATTTGGTAATCATCGAGTCACCAATCATGCAGTGATGGTACATCCTAAACAGCTGATTATAATATGGAAGGATAACCGTTATCTTGGTACATGATGTTTACCATTTTCAGATCATTGGTACATTTCATTAAAAGGAAATCAATCTGTATGAATCGTGAAGACTGAAAAACAAAAATCTACATACTGGTCCATCCTTGGAACCTTGATCACTCATGGAGCTAATTGGTAGCTATTTCAGATCAGGGAAAAGGGAATAGAGAAGCTACATAATTTTTTGTGGGATGACCCATGAACTACATTAGCAATGGACATCTGTTACAAGAGCAGCATATATGAAATTTGGCAAAATCTGGCTGCTACTCCTCCAAATCAGCCTATAATGATTTTCCTTGAGAACACAATTAGGTTTGCTCCATGGAGGCGTATTTCAAAATCCTGGGATCTTTTGTGCTGCAAATCTTGGCCATTCACACTCAGAATGCCATGCATTGTGCAATCAAATGGATGATATTATGCATCACTTGCTGATTTCATGTGTTTTCTCTAGGCAAAGCATGATTTATAAGTTTATTATTATCCGATGTCTGGGTCTGCAACAGGTGGCACCTGAGAACTGAGATGAACTCTACAGCTTTCTCCTCATGGTGGTGCCAAGATAACAATCGGTCAAGGAATCGTAATGACTGTTTCTAATGGAATGAATGTGTGACTGGTAACTAGAACCATTTTAGAGAAAGGAGCCTTGTGGTGTTTTTCAGGTACAAATTACAGAAACTAACAACGATCTAGTCCATAGTAGTTGTTTAGTGCCGTCTCTTTTATGTTTCAATGGCCAGTATATAATATCATTTTTAGTGTGTGCTGTGAATTTTTATTTTCCTTCTTTAATGGAAAGATAAGCAGCTCTCCTGCAAGTTTGGTCTTGGAAGGCAACATGCAAATTCAAGACCAAACACTTGAAATTGCAATTATTCGCATGTACTTCTCTTCAGATCAACCACCATGCAAATTCAGCATGTTGAATAAGACCAAAAATCCTAAGCATTGCAAATTCAGGTGCCATATTATTCAGCATCATTTTAAAGATAGTCACCACAACATTACATTTTTATTTTCTCCATGCATATAAACAATACTGCTGAGTACAGATTGTAAAGTTGCACAATGAATTTGACAAAGAATTGAATATATATATTATCCCTATGATCAAAATCAAAATGATAGATACTTTGAAAAAAGTATCTTCACATTAATAAAAAGAAAGACACTCAAATTCCAGCCAAAGAGTTTGAATCTAGGTGTGAAGATGTATACCAAATGAACTATTCTATATTGTACCAAATTTGATCATTCCAGACATGCAATTAGCATTCCATGAATGCTTACTAAAAAATTGAGGTTGAAAAAGATTACCAGAACAGATAGATTATGCTCATAGGCTAACTTCTTTAGAATCATCGCCACTGATATCATCATTGACCGCCCTGCCAGTTTATTAACACAGGTTCAGAGAAAAGAAGCAATGACTGTGTGAACTAAGGATGCCTTCCTCTTAGGAAGAGATATCCCAGAGACTATTGTTTAAGAACTTAACTAAGGGAATTTCAGTTTATGACCAGCTGAAACTACAAGTTAGCAGTTGCATCATAGACATTATTATCAAGTTTATAACCAAATTCATAAGTTATCTTGCATAAGAATCAATTAGATTCAGTTCCTACCTCACAGAATCATATCTAATTTATTTTTCAACCTCTCAATGTTCCTGCAAAAAGTCTGATTTACTTACTGTATAACTGGAGTGCTAACGTACAGCTTATGCCATGCCAAAAAGGGGGAAAGTTATAGACAAAGCTATGAAGGTGGTACCTTGTGGATACTTGCCTCCAATGATTGGGAGCAAGCAAGGATGATATCGAGTCAATGATAAGTAAGCAAATTTTCCTACCACCACTTTTTACCTATTAAATAAATGTTCCTGTGAGATAAATATTTGACCAAGAAATCTGAAACCATATGGAAGGCTTCATTCATACCTTGTCATTCAGTAAAGAGACTTCAAGTTGATGTAATACTTCAAACAAACTAAAGATATCAAACACAGACTCACAGATGATGCTTCTCATCACAGTCTTGAGCCTCTCCTTAGGTGGCAAGTCAACACCTGGTTACTGTAGATCTTAAGCTATATACAAACATGTGGTAAAGTTTTTGCTAAGAAACTGCTGGAATAAATTTCTATTTACAGTTTTACACCATAAGAATTGAAACAAATTTGGGTATTAGCATTGTGGAAAAAGAAAGAAATTATGTGAACTCAAAGAATGACAAAAGGTAAGAGTAGGTTAGACATATGGTTGATCACTTGATTGTCTACCTCTTTGATCAGATAGGTCATTAGTTCCATCAATTATGGTGGCAATGCGACTAGGAGAGAAGGAATTACTAGTATCCAAGTACATAACCACACCCATATGCTTCACTGCAGCATGTGAAGCAGAATGTAGACAGACCTGAAATGGTATAAATGCAATAGACAAGAGCATGATTATGATTTAGCCCATACTAGTTCCAATACAATCATCTCAAGAAGTATCCATAAGCATTGTAAATGTATATAAAAGATAACTCATCTTCTCACCTGTGTTTTACCAGAAGATGATGGTCCAGTAACCTCTGTCAGCTGACCTTGGCGCAGACCACCTCCAAGAAGTGTGTCAATGCTGGCAATTGAAAGATCAAATAAATGATACACTAGGATCATATTGATCATAATAGGTAATATAGACAAGGATGTTAACGTAACCAATAAGAGATGAAGATTGAATAAGAGAAGGCATGACTATACCCTTCAAGTCCAGTAGGGATGACATGCTTGTTTTCAGTGACGTCCTTGAGCAACTCCATCCCATTCCACAATCGCCCACACCAATCTTCCTTAGAAGACTGATCTTGATTCATCGTCTCCTCCTGTGTGTATCATATCATCTCATGTCATGGATGGAAAACATTCAGTGATTCAGTAGTACAAAAGTTCTTCACTACCTAAATTGTCGTCAACTCTGTTGGTTGGCAATTGCCGCATTACAGTTTTACTTAGAACCCCTCAATTCAATTTGCGACGAATTTTCGGTTAGTGGACCAGTTAATTTGGGTTCTTGATATTCAGGAGGCCACTTTTACTTCTAAATGTAATGATGGACTCTTCACCCCAAATGTTTAAGGTGAGTCAATCAACCGCTAAAGGCGGACGAATTGGCCGACTTAGTTGTCTGCGAAATGAATTCAAATATTCCAGTAGCAAGTCAGACGCGCAACGGCATTGGTACTATCAGTCAGACTAACATTCCTCGTACAAACATTTCATACGTTGAGGAAGCTGAGGGCAGGCGAGCGAATACTAGAGGCAGCAATGGCCCAAGAAGAACAAGAAGAATGGGTACCTCCTGGTCGTGTGGTGCGTAGCGGCGCTTGAGACCGCAGCCGGACGTAGTGGCTCCCCTTCCGCCTCCGATTCCGCCGCCGGCCGCCGCCATCACCTCCGACGAGTAGTTGCTGCCTTCCGCGGCCACCACCGTTGGAGACCTACCCCAGCAAGGTACGGCGCCTGCCCCTATGGAACCCCGGCAGACCGAGCGGGAGCGGCGGCGGCCGCGTCGGGCGAAGGAAAATGAAGAAGACGAGATCGAGTACTGGGCCTGGGCCAGCCCACTTTGATAATGTGTGGCGGGGTAAAGCACAATGGCAGGCCCAATAGCCCAATACTGTGAGTAGCTCAGCATCCTTTCCCGTCTCCTCCACGGCTCCATCGTCGCCTCGCTTCCACCAATCCGCCGCGGCTCGTCTCCGTCTCTCGTCTCGGCTCCTCGGCGTCTCGCTCGTCAACGCCAGCGCCGCCGTGCCGCGCGCGTCCACCATCGGTTCCGCCGAACCCCGTGCCGCCGCAGGGGAAGACAGATCAGCGCGATCCGCAGGGTTCGTCTCGTTTCCCGGCTCGCGGATCTGAGCAACTGTTGTGTGTTCTGTTCATTGGCGTGCGGGAGTAGCTGGGGGCTCCGCGGGTGGCCTGCACGCGTAGGTTTTGATCGTTGCGGGCGTATTCTGTAGTCATTTTGCTTCAAGAACCATTGGGATCGAGTATAATTTGACGATTTTAGGGTAGTTCACGGTGCCTGTTATGCTTGTTCTGTTCTGTTTTTCACTATGGGAATTTATTTGTTGTACCTTTTTCCAGCGGACTGATTTTGTATACACGATTGATTCGATAGATTACACCTATCGAACTTCTTTTTATAATCCACGTCCAATGCAACCATAGGATTTCATTGCCCTCTGCATTTTTAGGGTATTATTAAGACAGGCAGTACGCTTATCATTATTAGTGTTAGTGTGTTACTACGTTCCAACCCCTGGAGTAGTGAACATTGGTTCCTGGGAAGCAGAGATATTTGCCTCTGTTGCTGGTTCCGTTCCATCTGTGTACTGATGACTTTTAGGCATCCCGCCGGGCGCCGGTGCAGGCTTGCAAAGATGTATATTCGAGTGAAGCGCAACAAGACTACATACTTCATTCAATGTGAACCAACAGAAACGACTTTGAGCATCAAAGAGAAGTTGCATTCGCTAATAGATCAACCTCCTATTAATCAGCAGTTGATCTTGTGGCCCAACAGTGATGTGCTTGAAGACTCAAAGACGCTGGCAGATCAAAAGGTACCCATATATCTAGCTGGTTCTGTACATATTTTTCCAAAAATTATTTTGTTTTGCGGCTTTTGCCTAATGCATAATCTCATTATTCTCATAGAAACATCTATAAGTGAAGGCAGCTTTCTAATGCAGATATTTAGTTTGTTTAGTCACTGTACAGTTTAGTTTGTGTAGTCTTAGCATATCAGTTTTCGTTGAAGATTAAACCCACAGCTTGTTTAATTCATTTGTCAGTTGTGTGATATTTTCTTTCTTATACTTGTTCAGGTGGAAAACGATTCAGTTGTTGCATTGGCACTAAGAAAAGGTATCTCATGTGCTGAATTTTTAATCGTTTTTGTCTACTTTTCATTTTCCTTATTTTCCAGGTATTGCTTTTGCATTATTATTGGGGTTTTTTTGCTTACTCTTAGTATACCACTCGATGGTTATGATTATTGCCCAGCAACCGTTTAACTTTGTAGAAAATACCTTTATTAGGTCTTAGGTAATCATTCACTAATCATCAGCTTGATCTGTTTTCTGGACTGCGGGTTGGACATACCAAATCATATTACTGCTGAGGCTGTGCTTTCTCTAGCAGAAATTTACGCTTTTCCCCTCCTTTCTATGTTAATATAATAAATCAAGAAGAACCTATGCTTGCAAAGTGGTTTATCATAGCAGAGTAGCTGGTTGCCCCTATTCTAAATAAAGTGAATGCATGATGCTAGTCCTTTTCTAGAATCTCAACTTACTCAATGCAGCTTCTTGCTTTACTTGTTCGACCGTGGTTCCCCTCTGTGGCTCCCCTTAGTATAGCTATTGCATTTTCAGTCTGACAATTCCTGACTGTTTTCTGTTCCTTCACCAGATGATGATGAGTTTGAGGAAGTTTTCATCGCCAGACCGGAGGATTTCATGTCATCGTCATGATAAAGATTAGTCCATCATCTCTACAAGGGGGACCGCTGTGTGTTCTCGGGACAGACCTTTTGCTTACGTTGGTCCCTCTAGGATCTGGGATGTAGCTCACTTGTCCCTTTGGGAGGAAAAAAAATGTAATGAAGATCCCAAACAACCAATGTGGATGATATTAAGATTTGATTTGACGCTCCAACTGATGCCGTGCTCTTGTACCTACTGGTGTCTGTCTTGATGTTGGGATCAAACGCACCTACTTGTCCTTTTGTACCAGCTCTAGCATGTGAAAACATATGAGCCTCCATCACCTAATACACTCGCTGTTGGTGCTGGCATTTCTGTTGCCGCTGGCATTTCTGCTTGGCTATTGTTCGATTCAACTACGCTGTCGGTCACATAATGGGCAACGTATTAAGCTGGCATCACGAACGGCAGCTTTGGGCTTGTGGTTTCTCTTTTCTCAGGGCAAAATTTACTGAATGTTTGGACGGATTTCGTTTGCTCTAACATTCAGGGAATATATCTGCCTTCGTAATTAATTTAATTCAGGTTCATAGTTCGGCAGGACTGTAACCTCATTATAGCCGACTCAGGTCTACCGTTCCCGTTCTACCAGGTTTTTAGCTTGCCGTTCGATTGCGGAAATCTGCAAAAGTGTTCAAACCAACGGGATTATATTATGTTATCATTAAACAATTGAAATGCAGCTGTCGAAATCTCCAAGATTGTTTTTCCTTAGAAAAGGCAGCAGATACGGCTTTTTTCAGGAGCTTGAGCATTTGATTTGGTAGCAACAGCTTTTTGAACAACTCAACGCCGACAGTTTTTTATTATTATTTTAAGTTTTGAACGGAGCGCAATGCAGACAACACGCGCGGAACGTATACGCAAACTGAAGTCACCGTTGTCCGTGTGTTTTCCCTTGAAGAGTCAAATAAACATTTTGATCCACAATATTTTTGCATAATTTATCACTAATAATTCAGCTACAGTCACCAATTACCAACCCTCAAAAAAAAATACTAAATCTACCCTAAAATACATCGCCAGTCGCTAAACAAGAGGATAAAAATTGTTAAGGCATAATTAGAATGCGGGATATTTTTATTGTTTTCTATGTTTCTTGTGAAAACAAATTGATTTTTGCAATGTCATTCTAAATTATAAGTCAGTATAGCTTTTCTAAATACATTGTCATTATTATGTATTTAGAAATAATTAATATATAAGTATGTAAAAAACAATGTATCTAGAAAAAAAAATGCTAAAAATTAGCATAGATTATAATTTGGAATGGATAAAGTATTAAATTGTGCTCTAAAAGGGTCTATGGTTCTAAATTCTAATGAAAAAAACCGTCCGAAAATTTATTAAGGTTTTTTCCAACAAACCAAACAGAAGATAGTAATAAATAAGTTAAGTGATGAACGGCGTAACAGCTACAGAAATTACCCGTTTATAGCTCCAGAAGAAGAAAAAGAACAACCACTGCAAAATTTGATTCGTGTACGTATTTGACTGACAGTGACATGAACCGGAGGAAATTAGCAGCCTCTTTTGTTTTATATTTTGCAAATGCAAATGGTCCATGAAGACCAGGTGCAGCAAACGCTCCGGCTTCTATTTCATGCCGTGGCCCCTCTTCGCTTTTGTTTGCTTTGCTCGGTTTGCTCTTTTTGAGTTCATTCAAAAAAAAAAAAAAAAAAAGTGTCTTGCCCACATTTCAAACCATCTTTAAAAGGGAATTCTAGAGGCATTCCCGTTCCTACGGCACCGTTTTTCTGATCCTCTTGTTCTTCTTGATTGTGAGAGCGAGACTAAAAGGGATCCCAGGAAACGTCGGAGCCGGGCGAAAGAGATAGCGCGAGGTTGGGGAAGTCTGCGCTGACGAAGCAGGTGACCATTCTTCCCCCGCATCCTCCGTGTTTAGGTTGCTCATGTGATCTTGCTGTTAAAGCTTCTGGTTCTTTCTTTCTTGCCGCTGCTTGAGGCTTCTCTGTTTTGCGGGGAGTTCGGAGCTTTCCTTGGTCCGGCCAGCTGCGCGATTCCTCCTTGTCTTTGCTCCTCTGCCTGCCGAGGGTTTTGGGGAGCGGCTTGCTCATTGGGATTTGGAGGCTTGCTTGTCTAGAGCTGAATCTGGCTCACCTCGAGTAAAACCAGCCGCCTTCGGATCTTCCCTTTCTTCTTCTCACGGGTAATCTTCGCCATTTCGGAGTTCAAATCCCACCTGGGATTTCGTCGGCTGCTTGGGTTTCTCGGCGTCGCGAGTTTTGGTGAGAGGTTATTCCCGCATTTAGTGGAGCTGGACAGCTGCTTCTCATCTGCTTCTCTCCTCCATTATTGTACCGAATCCTATTTCAGGGTCTCGTTTAATTTCTTTTGTTTTTCTCTCTTAACTTTTTGGGCCTATTTGTGTTAATATATGATATATCCGTCCAAGTCGTTCATGGTGAACTTTGTTGAGCATTGCTTGAAGCAGATTTGCAATTAGCACTGCATTGACAACTACATTGTCGAGCATGTTACTTCTTTTACGAGGAGCTGACTGACTGAAAAATCTGTATTTCATTTACGAGGAATCCAGGATGCACTGTGATGCATTGGCACATGGTGAGCTTCTGATGTCAATTAGGATTAAACATGCTTCCTCGCTGTGCTCAAGTGGGAGAACAAGAAATCAGCCTAGACAGTAGTCATCTGTTGCAAGCAGAAAATGGTATAGCACAGTGCTCTTGAGCTACATTTACTTGTCCCCAATACTTGCTAGCAGCAATGCCTGATCATTAAAATCATGTTTGTGCTTGTAGCACCCTTATTCACTTAAGAGTTCCAAGGGAGCACCAGTTCTGCCACGGCCAGTCTTCGTTTTCTTCATTGTGTCATTCGGTTTCTGTGTATGCTACCTATCCTTTAATCAGATAACACTAGAGAACAAAAGAGTGGGGAATAATCAAGAAGAACAAAGGGACAATATTTGCAGAAAGCCTTATGTGCCATATGAGGAGCTTAGTTATGTGCATTTTCCAAGACCTAAAAGTTATAGCAGGTAACATCCACCACTTGACTGTGAGGATAGATAAATCTCTTTAGTCCTCAATTATGTAGTACAGTACTATATTTTATGGCTGATGATCTGATGTTGATATTGTTTTGTCTTTCTGCTGCAGGGGGGAGTGCTCATGTAATCCTGTTCGATTCTTTGTAATTGTGTCTATGCAAAGATCAGGAAGTGGATGGTTTGAGACCTTGCTGAATAGTCACCCTAACGTTAGTTCCAATGGTGAAATCTTTAACAGAGTGGATAGAAGACAAAACGTCTCATCTATCTTGCAAACACTTGACACACTGTACAACTTGGACTGGCTCACCAGCGCTGCGAAGAATGAGTGCACAGCTGCATTTGGACTGAAGTGGATGCTTAATCAGGTACTTTAACTATGGCTTTCTAAATGAAAGAAAAAACAGCATAACATGAGGGTTCCTTGACTGTGGTTAATAGCACTGTGCTATAACAGATTAACAGTACTAGTGGATGGAACATGGGCAAACCTCTATATGATCTATTTTCCTTACCAAGTGTGGATTCTGTAAGAATTATAGCTATAATTCAACTCTATCATACTGCATATATGGATGTTTTTCTCAAAGCTATGGCCTATGTGCCAACTGCCAGCTACTGACATGCCTACAGGTTGCAGTTCTTAAAACTCTGTGCTAAGCAAAATTCACCATCCAAGCTCGCTAACACTCAACCATGATGATCCATGTTGAAACGTGTTCTCATTTTTATCAGAATGATCGGATTTATGCTTACGCCTACATTGTGTTTTTCCAGGGAATTTTGGAAAATCCTGAAGATATAGTTAGTTATTTGAACAAGAAGGGTGTCTCCGTGATATTTCTGTTCAGGAGGAACACGTTGCGCAGGCTTATATCTGTGTTGGCCAACGACTATGACAAAGATGCAAAGCAGCTGAATGGGACACACAAGTCTCATGTTCATTCAAAAGAAGAGGTAACTTGGATCAGTTGGATGCACAAACAGTTTCAGACAGAGTTTACTGACATAGCTTTGTTCTACTGGTCCCATATATCCTTTTGAGCGTAGTGCTGTCCGTAGTCCTATATCACTTATTTTAGGGCAGCTTTGTGATTTTGATTAGACATCGGTGGGACATCTAAGTTGATATTACACTGCAACTTCTTATCTGATCAGTACTGTTCAATTTGGGCAGGCTGAGATATTAGCAAAATTCAAACCACATCTGGATCCGTCGACTCTGATTACAAATATCAGAAACATTGAGAAGGCCATCAGAGATTGCTTGGACCACTTCAAGAGTACACGGCACATGATCCTCTATTATGAGGATATAATCAGTAACAGCAATGTACTGAACATAATTAGATGTCCTACTGAAAGATCCATTATTACGTTATTGGTTAACTAATATAATGCCATCTCTTGGGCACACAGGCATTATCCCGGGTGCAAGAATTCCTCAGAGTACCGGTGAGGAGACTGATGAGCAGGCAGGTGAAAATTCACACGAGGCCTCTTCCGGACCTTGTCAAGAACTGGGAGGAAGTTAGCAGCAAACTGAACGGGACAGAGTTTGCTCACTTCCTTGATGGTTCTGATTATGTGAAGTGATGGAGGGCAGGTAGTCGCAAAACATGTTTTAGAATTCTTTTGTACAGATGAGTTTGTAAAAAGGCATACAACAGATGACGATTACACTCGAAGAAAATTTCCTAGTCAGATGTGTTGTGTTGTGAGGTGCCTGCCTGCCTGGGGGTTGGTAATCTAGCGATTACCAGGTTAAGTTTGTAACAAAATTTTCTCCTGCTTAATGAAAAAAAAACGTGCCAAGGCACGGTCACAGAAAAAAAAAACGTAGAAAATTTTCCAGTTTTCTCGTTTTTGCATTGTGGTGTATTACGACAACCAATAAGATTGCCAGAATACTGCCACGGATAGCTGGCATCTGACTATTGTTGTTTTCTGTCCTTTCATGATGGATTTCTTCACTCTAATAATGCTTTGAATGAATAATTCTAGAAACGAGAATTCAACTGACTATATTGCATGCCAAAGATAATTATGTTTTGGCGTCATTTTCTTTCAAGGAAGAAGAAACAAACCCGACTTCACAAAAATGGTCACAAGATCTACGCTGATCAGCTTCCTTGTGTTTGTACAAGAACAACATTCCCCAAAAAATGTTTTTACATGTAACAAGTACAACATCGTTAAAGCTCGTGCTGATACCACGGGTGCACACATGGGCTCTCATCTTAGCAGCGGCTGACTATTGGCGTCGTCTCTTTATCCTCTCGAGGGCACCTAGCTGGGCACCTGAGCTTTCCTCATGGTTCTCAGCAGCGTTTTCGGCAGCTCTCTTGCCGAGCTCACCAAATACCGCAGCAGGAACACTCTTCTCCGCAATTTGGACATCGGGTTCCTCATCGTCACTCTCATCGGGCAGCTCAATGTCCTCGTTGTTACCAGCCTGTTGCCTGCTGCTCTCAGCCTGCGCCTCTACTCCAACACTGACAAAGTTCATCATCCTGTTAGCAGAAGCTGGGGCAGTGCTTGGTGCTGCTGGTGGTGCAGTGGATGGTCCAGGAGCCAGTTGCCTTTCCAAGGCTGCCATCTCATCCTCAGGGACGCCAGCACGCTTCAGAGTGTCAACTGCTTCGTCCAAGTTTAACCTCTGATCCCTCTGCATCAAGTACTCCGGTAATATGAAATGTGTCTGCACAACATTATAAGTCAGTGTTAATTTGTGATACAAGAATTAATATTCATGTCAAACTGCACATTAAGTTGATAAGTGTAGCATACCTGACTGCGGCTAGCAGCCACTGTACGTTTGATGCGAAGCATCTCCCTGAATGTGTCTTCGTTACCATGCTGAATCTCAAAGTCATTCCACTTCTTCCAAAAGTCAGGATTGTTTGGATCAGCATAGTTGGATGCATGCACATAGATGGCACGCGAACGATCAATTTCCCCAAGGCTTCTCTCTAGCTCAGCGAATTTCATGCACATTGTCAGAACATCTTTGTCTGGGAGGCCGGATTCAATTGCTTGCTGCAAATGTGATGACAGAGATAGCAGGGAAAGTTAGTGTCAAACTATCAGTAGCCAGCAAAACATCTGCAAATATTGAGGACACAACCAGGAGTGTGGAGTGTGCAGTAAAATCAAGCATATGGAATTCTAGATGGCCGATGGGAGCATAAAACGTATTAATTCACAAAGTTACTAATTAGTAAAATTGTAAAAACAAGCTTAGTCACCTCACATTTTTCAGGTGCTAAAATGTTGTAACAGAATAAGAGTATAGAACAGCCAGTCAAAACAAATACAAGACAGCAATCGAAAGCAGAAAGCGAGCTTACTAGAGTGAGTATAGAAGAAACATATATATTAATTAATTTATCCAATT
Organism: Chrysopogon serrulatus; assembly: GCA_015844335.1. Lineage (NCBI taxonomy): Eukaryota > Viridiplantae > Streptophyta > Magnoliopsida > Poales > Poaceae > Chrysopogon > Chrysopogon serrulatus. The sequence goes on along the minus strand of JADLZL010003000.1, from coordinate 52,432 downwards.
AACAATAGTTAAAAAAAAACAATGTTAAAGAGCTCGGATGTCAGATTCATATCAATTTCTTTCATCCACTACAATGATGCATTGAAACGAAACAAAACTAAATCTCAAAACAAATGATATAATACAGCATTTGCAGCCAAAAACCAGCAGCAACAATCACAAGCCCAAGGAAAAAGGATAATACGCTTACCTCGTATATTTGTCTTGTCCTTGGAACACCAAAGAGTTCAGCAGCACGTGCTATATAGATTTCATACATGGCCATTTTTTCACTGTTAGGAACAGCTCTTACAGCTTCATCATATACATTCATAGCGCGTTTTGCAAGACCATAGTCTTCCTCCAGTTTTGCCCATTGTAAATATAGAGGGCTTCTTTTCCTCTGGAGGAGCCTGATCAAAAGAAGTACAGTGTAAGTACAGAAGCAAGATGTTGAAAGTAACTTTCTCAAGAAAGCAAAGTCACATGCAGGAAGAAACAGATAGCACTGTCTCAAACAAGTAAATAAGGTGCGAAGAATAATATGAATATTACAACAGGAACTGAGGGACACATGGTTCCAAAAGAAGCACAAAATCAAGTGTAATTTGGAATTGAAAAACTAACCATGGTGCTTAAATTGTATTATCGATCAAGTATTTTTCATGGCATGCTCTTACGATGATGCTAAAAAGCGGTGAATATGATTATGAGTAGCATATTGAGCATAAAACAAAGCATGGGTGAAATTTTACACACCTGTTGGACAGCTTCATGGAAAAGCTCTCTTGCTCGTTCTAACTTGCTTCTCTTGTATCTCTGTACAAACTTTGTAAGGTAGGTCACCCAAATGGCCTTAACGTGGGGATACTTGAATATTTTCACACCCCTTTCATACACTTTAAATGCATCTTCGAAATACTTATGCTCCTGTTGTGAGAGAAACAGTAACAAACAGAACATTAAAAGATGCATTAAAAGATCCAGTTTGAAATGTGAAACATGCTTGGAGAAAGATCTTACCTCAAGAAGATACGCATAATTGAGAATTATCTGTGGTGTTGCAATTCGTAAATCCAATATTCTCTCATAAACCGCGCGGGTAGAGTCTAACGTTCCAAGGCTCTCCTCCAGATCAACATAAAAGCTCCACAGTTTCAAAGATTTGTGCACTTTCATTTGGACAGGCTCGTCCCCCTCAGCAGCAGCTGATGCAATCATATTGTTAGCATGAATCCTTTGTAAAATATACAGGAAAATTAAAAAAATTAACACAGATTTGAGAGAATATAAATTATACCCCGCCTCTTAACCTCAACAGAGGGCTCTGCTGTTGCTTGCCTCATCAGGTCAATAGCCTTGTCAAAATTGTTGTGGCGCAGCTCCATCTCTGCCCACTCACACCAGATACTGGCTAAGTGGTCAACTGCCTTATAATTCACTTGAGTAGCCCGTTTGAAGATATCTTCAGCACTATCTAGACGATTGTGTTTCTCATACATCTTTGCGAATGCCACCCACAGAGTATGAGGTTTCCCAACTGCCTTCATTGGGTCTACAGTTTTCACAGCCTCAACATATGTCGCTACTTGCCTTGCAGGATCCTTATCAAAGAGTTTCACCCTCCTGCACATATTGTTGCATTGTTAGCCAATTCCATCAAGCCAGAGAACACAAAAGGAATTAGTAATGTGCATTAGTAGCACACTGCATGTTTGCATCTCACAACATCACTTGTTTAAAGGAGATCTGAGCATAGAGACTTGCAATCACTAAAGAATCAGTAATTTTCCCAGTTATATAGAAAAAAGTGCAAACACTTACAACCATGTGTCCATGTCTTAACTTAAGATCCCCGATTAACTCATACAAATACAAATACACTGTCTTTTAGAAATAATTGTTCACTTTAGCTTTGTCTAAGTCAAAATTTTCTAAATATTTAATTGAACCAATTGACTTAGGGCAAAGCTAAAGTGGACTAGAATCTGGAACTGCCGGAGTAGATTTTACATCATACTTTGTTTTGAAAAGAGAGAACACAATGTTGCAAGTTTTGCAGAGCTAGTAACTCTGGAATGGTTTTTTTTTTTTGAATCTCTGGAATGGGTTGATTGGTTCATCATGAATTTTCCAACTAAAATGGATGTGGTAACCAACAATCCAGAAGATTGATATCTTGGCTTGTATAAAATTCTCACAAACATCTACAGAATGAAAATAATGGGAAAAAAGCATGCATTCCAAGGGCAACAGAAACTAAATAATCCCTCAGAAACATTAACGGGTGACTATGATACATATTTGTTTACTTAATCTGCACACATTCAAGTGATAATTAATCTGCCTAGACAACACAATCAATAAAGTTCAGGTATTATAGCAAACCTCACCTGTGCCACTCCTCCACATTGTGCGGATTCTGTCGCAACAGCACGCTGCTAAGAAGCTCTGGTCTGCGATCCAACAGCCGCTCAAACCTTGCCATCCTCAAATCAGTATCATCCTCATCGTTCAACCAGAATTCATCAAGGAATTTCTTCGATAACTTGTCCATCCCACTCTTCCTGCCCCCTCCCTCGTTGTCATCCTCAGCCCCTTCTTCCTCAGCAGCCTCCAGCTTTGCCGCAAGCATACTCTGCTCAAACTGTGTATATGCCTCAAACACCACGCTGAACTCCTTGACGGTAACTACTGAAGAAACGCCCTCCTCAAATACATCCCTAGCCTTTTCGAAAAGGCCTCTCCTGACATAGTAATCAGCCAGTGAGGTCCAAAGCTTGCCAACCTCATCAGTGAACTTGCGTATCCCACCACGCAGGATGGCGTCCACCTTGAGGCCGGCAACCTCATCAGCATGCTTGGTGAGGATCTCACAGAGCTCAAGCCAGAGCTGGTGCCTTGTTTTCCCTTTGACAGAGCGGAACCCGTCGTCGTTGAGCACGGAAGCTAGACGGTTGGCCGCCTCCTGCCAGTGGTTGGCGGATATAAGGAAGTTGATGAAGTCCTCGGCGTGGGACGGATCGAATTGGAGGTATCGCCGGAAGACTCGGAGGGACGTCTCGACGGGGCAGGCCGGGAGCGAGGCGAGGCGGAGGTACAGCGGCCAGATGCGGTCGTGCTGCGTGACAGGGAGCGCGCGGAGGGCGCGATCGAAGGCGCGGCGCCCGCGCGTGAGCAGGCGCTGGTCGAGCAACGAGGTGAGGTAGAGGACCCAGATGCGCGGCATCTTGTGCATGGTGGCCAGCGCCCGCTCGAAGGTGTTGTTGAGGGAGGAGTAGGCCGGGTGGTCGATGGGGTGCGGGCGCGCGTGGTCGAGGCGGTCGCGGAGGTAGGCGTGCCAGAGCTTGTAGCTCCCCGGGAGCGCCTTGAGCGCGCGCTCGTAGATGACGGCGCGCTTGGCGAACGGCGCGGCGGCGCGGGCCACGAGGTAGCGCCACCACCCCTTGAGCTTGAAGGGCTCCCGCAGGATCTCCTCCTCGTAGGGCAGGTCGTCCTCGGTCGGGTACAGGTCCGGCGAGATCCCGACGGCAGGGGACGGCGCGGCCTTCGCCGGCGCTGAAGCCGACGCCACCGCCACCGGACCCGACGCTGACGGCATCCTGGCGCGGGGATTGGTTGAGCCTAGCTAGGGTTTAAGAATCCGGCCTAGCGCGGCAGCAGGCGACGGAGACGGGTAGAGCGCGCGGGAAAGACCGGCAGCCGCCTTCTGGAGATTGTGAGCGGTGGAGAAGGGGGAGCGGGGCGGTGATTGGCGGCGCGGCGTCCTCGACGCGGTGGAGCGGGCGGATGCAAGGGCGTCGCGGCCTCTCGGGAGATAGGTGGGCGGCGCGTCTTGCAGGCGATGGTGGAGAGGATGGTGGTGGATTCTGCGTACCAGGCCCAAACGGCGGGCTCGGCGATTTCGTTTCCTTTTTTTTTTTTTTTTTACATACACGACATGGGCTCCGGTTTAGAATCGGTCACCGAGGTGGACAAGGAGACGGCGGTCCGTGGGCCGGCCTGAAAGGTGGTCGGGTGAGAGGCCCGGGACCAAGCTCGGGTGGTTTTGTTATCACATTTTTGGGCTCTTTTCAATACTCCCTCCATTCTAAATTATATTTTTTAATCGTTGTTTGGGTCCTACAACAAAATTTTAGTCCTCCCCATCGAATTTTAATAATAATTAGTAGGTAGCATTAGTATAGACTAATTATAAAATTAAGAATCTGTTTGGATCCAATGAACTAACAATTAGTTCACTCGTATTAATTAGTTGTGTTTTATGGACTAATGAACTATTCCCTCTAGTCCACTTTCTAAGGCGTTTGCGGTTTTACAAAAAGCCCATTAAGTAGGGTGCATGAAGAATCTTAGATACATTCAACGGATAGAATTTAACTCTCCACCTGCATGCATCCAGTCAAATGGGTGAAATTAAGGAAGACACAAGGAGATAAGACGTCCCTGCATGCGTCCATGCAAATTTCCTAGAGGCCATTGGCAGATTTGGAGCGGCCCTCATGCAGTAACTCACCAGCCCAAGGATCAATACAAGTTCTTGGCACCTATGTTTCTACATCTCATGCCTTAGAAAAAGGACTAGAGAGAGTAGTAACTAGTTGAGTCTTAAATTAGTCATTAGTTTATCTACTAGTTTACATGTTTGGATTCTTGTAGACTACTCTCTCCATACTCATATTTGCTGACGTCTTAGGCTTTTGGTCCATTTTCAAAAGACTTGACGTTTTACACAGTTTGGACTGCACTGCCCCTATTGTCCGCGCCGGTTCCGCTCCCAAGTAAAAAATGTGGCCGCCAGGGATTGAACCCACAACCTCAGGACTTTCGCTTCATCGCGCTAACCAATTGAACTCAAATTTGTTTGTTGTAGACCATGGACCCGCAACGATATTTAATAAAGGTAGACAGAAAAAACTACACCCTAATGACTCATTGGTAAGCACAATCATATCTAAAACGTCAACTAATATGAGTATGGAAAGAGTAATTGTTAGTTAACTAGGAGTAGTTATTAGTTGATGGGATCCAAACAGAGCCTAATTATATAGATTGAGACTAATTTGCGAAGCAAATCTATTAAGTCAATCGGCGTTAATAAATTTATGTTATGAACTATGTAGTTAGTTTTGTAATAATTAAATCACATTCAGTTTTTCTAAATAATATCTAGATACTATGGATAGTGACAAATAACGCCTACTGGACATATCGCGGATTCGCGGTGGATCCGGGATCCCGTCCAATCGGGGGCAAAACCTTCCCGCCACACGTGTCTGCGCGGCTGAGGTGCGGGCGTGCGCTGTCTGGACCCACAAGTCGGCTGTGTCCTAACGATTCCCGCACTGGGACCCGAGCGTACAGTAGCTTTCATGCTGAGGATAGGTGGGGCCCCCAGCTCCTGGGCGTGCTAGTACGTACAAACCGTGACAGTGACAGTCATTGGCCTTGTACGTAGACTCCACACCACACCACACGACACGATACGATCTGTGGGTAGCTTAGCTAGTGACTGATCTGATGACTATTCAATCATTTGCCAATCTGACTGCGTCAGTGCTTAAATTATTTAATCCGCACTACTAATCCCACCCAGAAGATTTTTCTCTCTTTTCCTTGTCATAGATAGTTGCAATTGCCACTTGCACGTTTAGGCAGCTGGTGACCTAACACCGCCAACATTCTAATTCTATACCGTATCCGAAGTCTGAATCGGAGTGAAGAGAAGGTGCCAATGGTGTGTGTTTACCCCTCTCTGATAATGACAAATCGTTGTGTCGTATACTGTGACGCAAGGAGCTTATCTTCAGTGCTATCTCTCAAACATGGATGGACATAGCAAGGGTCTCTCTCTTCACTCTTCAGTGCATTGAGGTCCATATGTCATATATGAGATATAATAAGTTTGTAGGATAAGAAAACGCCTAAACATTTTTATTATGCTTATTACGAAACAATATAATAAGATTTCTAGCTCTAAGTTTTATCTCTAAAGTTGAAATGAGGCTCTCCAAAGATTATGCCGAACAAATGAACAAAACTAGCTAGCTAATTGGTTGAGGTACTCCCTTCGGGGTTTAATATCATTTAGATCTATAGAAAAAATATTAATAACCTTTGTATCTCTCGATAAGTGTTCTATAAAAATATTCTTAGTGACTAATTTAATAACATTTATTATGCATCTTAAATAATATTAGTGATCCATTATGTGTGAGTGTGCTTGAGACTACTCCCTCTATTCTTGAAAGGAGTGATTCCTAGAAACCGTGTCAATCAATTTTTTCTAAGTTTGACTAACTTTATAGAAAAGAGTAATAACATCTATTACATAAAATGATCATATTATCAAAATATATCCTACGACAAATCTAATGATACTAATTTGATAACATAAATTTTCATGTTTTTTTCTAAAAATTCTGTCAAAATTTAAAAAGTTTGACTTAAGACAACTCTAAAAATCACTTATTTCAGGGATGGAGGAAATACTTCACGAACTCTGCTACACAAACTCCACTGCAGTATGAAAAATATAGAGTTTGTGGAGCACCCTTTAGGTGCTCTCATAACTCCACCTTTTTTTCTCGAGTGGCTTACGTGGAGCTAAAACTATTTGACAAAAGAACATGGAGCTTAGCTAAAACATGTGAAGTGAAATAATCTCAAACAAACAAGTTAAAAACTTAAGTAGTCATCATCGATATGCACTTTAGGTCCTGTTTGGTTCCATGTAGGAAGGGGCTACTGACTATTTAGTATACATAAGTAATCCCAAATAAACTAAAAACAGGAGCTACTGATTATTTAATGGACAAGAAAAAATAGTTCCTTAGAAGAGGCTTTTTGGGGCTATTAAACTTAAAAGACAGCTCAAGTTCCTTTTAGTAGTGGTTAATAGTCTTTAGCGATCTCTACAACCCAACGGTATGAAATGACTACTAAACAGTTTATATAGTAACACTATTAAATAGGCCATATAGCGACACTGCTCCATAAAACAAATATAGCCTTAAAAAGAAATGGAGGACGTACTACAAGTGTAGAAACCGTGAAAGTGGAATGCATTGCACGGCCAGGTCCGTCGCATCGTATCGTAGCATCACGCGACAGAAGTGGGCCTATCAACCTCGGGATTGGTGCAATAAGGTCGCTGTCCCAGCGCTCCTCCAAGTCAAAACCATTTTTAAATCTCGCTCATCTCGCCGAAAGGGAGCCGGCGCTGCCTTTACCGCCACGTCAAATCGCCAAGGCGAGGAGCCACGGTCCCAGCAGTTGACCCGCGCTGGAGGGCTGGGTTGGCGGATGCGAAGTGCGAAGTCAACGCAAAAAAAAAAAACCCATAAAGAAACGGGAGGCGAGGGTCGCAAGGAGGCAGTACTGTACTGCGATCTCCGGCTCCGGCACAGGTAGGCGACCACACGAGAATGCTTCAAAATCCGGTGCCACCAGCATCGCCGGATCCGTGTTCTTTTAGCTGCGCCAAGCGATTGGACAGCCACTCCGATCTCCGGCACTTTGGCGTGGATACGTTTCCTGATCTGATCTGACTGAACAGTGTACCTCGGCCTGTGCCTGTAGTTTTCGCGAGACGGCGAGAGGGAAGAAAGCGTGCAGTGGTTTCTGCTGCTCTCCGTGGTGTTCAGGCCTTTTTTTTTTCTGTTTTTTTCGTATTTTTCTGTAAAAACAAACCAATGTATGTGAAATTTCTATGCTGCAAAGAGAACCTGGATGAACTCTGCGTCACGTTAATTTCCTTTGCGAATAGCTTTTTGTAAAAAAAATTGAACTTGCGTTCACGTTATTCTTTGCCCTTTTTTAAAAAAAAAATCTGCTTTCACACAGACCATTTTCTGGCAAAAACTTTTGTCAAGGACCTTCTTATCAATTCCTCACGTATAGGAGGACCAAAAAGGAAGACGATAGCGTAGATCTTTTTTGAGGCTCATTATTTTTTAGAAGAGGCGTAGGCGAATGTCCCGAGTCCCGTCGTCCTCCCTCTTCTGGTCTTCTTCTCTTCTTCCGGGAGAGCTCGAGCTCGAGCGCCTCTCGCTGCCTGCCTCGGCCTCGCAGCTCCGCCAGCTAGGCAGCTGGACCTCCCTCGCCTGCCTCGAGGGCCATGGCCTCCCCGTCCTCCTGCGACGCCACGGGCGTGCCGTTCACCCTCCTGGGCGCGCTCATCACCGCCGGCCCCGCCGCCTGGCCGGCCTGCGTCGGCGGCGGCCGCGCCTTCCTCCGGGACTACGCGCGGCGCGGGACCAACGCGCTGCTGTGGGCGGGCCTCCTCGCCGTCACCTGGATCCTGCTCCTCCGCGTCGCCGCGCTGCTCCGCCTCTGGGCGCTCGGCTCCCGCATCCCGGGGCCCCGCGCGCTCCTCGCCGACCCCGGACTCGCCGCCGTCTTTCGTAACGGCGGCGACATCACCGGTTGGTGGCCGCTCCCCCCTCTCCGCCTTGCTCCTTGTTCGTGTTAACAGAATTCGGTTCAGTTAGCTTGGTTGGTGGTTGGTATGGGATTGGGATTTGGCGCCTGCGCGACCTCTGTAGTACTGGGTAAAAATTTTGCGTAAAGTATGTTTTGAGTTATCGGCGCCTATGTGCCACCTGGCTACTGTTCGATTAGCGACTGGATGTGATTGGATGGAGACATTCGATTCCAGATTTGTGTAGCTCCTTTCCTACTTGAGATGTTGGGCATTAGCTAGCTACTTTAGCCCTGATCTGTTGGGGATTTCGCATTGCTTTGATTGATTGATTTGTAATTTCGCTTTAGTATGAGCCTGATCTGGGTGGGAGTTGACTGGGTGGGATTAGATCATTTGAGGTGGGGGCCTATATGCTAGTGATCCATGTTCTTTTTTTTTTTTTGGCTGCTACTGATAATATGAGATGTGATTTGTACAATTGGCGCAACACTTGTCAAAATTGCTTCAGTGAACTTGGTGCTTTGTCCACGCAGCAACTGCACTGGTCATCACAGTTGCCTTAAATCGTGATTTATTTCTGCAGATTCACTAACCTTTGTCTTGCTGTTTGAATTTTGATCAGAATATTTATATCTTTAATACAATTTTATACTTCAGGATTATAGTGTCTAGATCAGTTCTACTTCTGAATGGACAATTCAAATTTTGCCAATTTATTAGTTTTTCTGTTCTTGCCATGGTATGGTTGTAGTATGTATCTTCATCCTGCTCTTTTTGGTTTCCCTCATGATTCAGGGGAAAAAAGAAGAAGAGAAAATCAAATTACTTTTCAAAGTCTTATGATTGACAAGTCTTCCTCATCATTGTTGGATTTTATTTCTGTCCTTATAAGATCAGATGCACTCCAATTTTAAATTTTTTCACTCTCTCTCCATCACATTATATGGCCTTGTTTGTTGTAAATCATGAATGAATCTTTTGACCTAGGCCAATTGAACAATAGACCTAACATTGAGGGTGCTGTCTTTTAAATACTACCAGCCATAAATGGGTAGACATAGGTTGCTGCATTATTTTGTTGATGAATATTATTCGGTCCCATGTGATCCAGCATCTGTAGTGCTGTTCTTGAGCATAGGCATAGGATGGCCCACTTGAGCACTCTAGAGTCCATGCGGCCATGCCATTAAAGCTTCAGCTTACTTTGTTCCATCAAATATTCTGTATTGCTAGCAGATTTACTATAGTGAACTAACAATCTACCACTTTATGAGTCTTTACTGTGATGACAGAAATAATTGTGACATTTTATTCTTAATATGGCAACGATGAGTCCTTTAACTGATACAGCACATTGATTGGTTTTGATATCCTTTCCCTCTGAACTGCTCCATTTTGCAGGTTTTCTGTCAAAATTGCATGGGAGTTATGGTCCAGTTGTTCGCCTGTGGGTGGGACCCTCTCAGCTACTTGTATCAGTTGTAGATCCTACTCTAGTTAAAGAGGTGCTAACAAAGGCTGAAGATAAGTTACCACTGACTGGGAGGACATATAATTTAGCTTGTGGAAAACTTGGCTTATTTGTGTCCTCATTCCAGAAGGTATGCGCCTCCATGCAACAAAATCCATGTGGGCCCTACAGTGTTAGGTTTCTCTTGTTTCTAGTCTGTTTTTATGCATTATCACTTGTTTATTGGCAGAGAGCATGTTCAATTGCTACTTTGACTTTTTTATCAATTCTTTTAATCCTTTTGTTCTGCAATTTTAGGTCAAAAGTACAAGAGATTCTCTGAAAAAAATTTGAATGAAAAACTTACAATTGGTGCTGGTCAAAGCTCATTCAAAATTATCGATGCTGTCCTGAATAGAAACAAAATCAACACTATTATGTCCAAAGATTTTATTGACACTAGATCTTTCTCCCAGCACATGGCATTTAATATCATTGGTGCAACTCTTTTGGGTGATGCTTTATTTGATTGGTCTGACGCTACTGCTTATGAGGAACTTCTTATGCTGGTTGCAAAGGATGGTTGCTTCTGGGCTTCTTATGCAATTCCTCCGTTCTGGAGGCCTAGTTATAGGAGGTATCGGAACCTATGTGCTAAGCTGAAGATATTAACAGAGAGCATCATCAGAAAATCAAGAGACCAAAATAGTTCACTTCACCATTTTGATCATAGGACAGACCCAAATAGATGTGTTTTAGACAACATGATGGCAAGTCATTGCCTCCATGGGGCTGCTGGAGGACCACTTAATTCAGAAGAGGAAATATGTGGAAACATCATAGGTTTGATGTTGCATGGTATTTCCGCTTCAGCTAACTTGATTGGTAACATTTTGACAAGGCATGTCTTGTTCCCAGAATTGCAAAATCAGGTATGTATTGGCTCCTTTATTTTCTTTTTTCTTTTACGTGGGTAAACCCTGTTTTTATCCTGCTTATTAAGAAAAGAAGCATACAGGTTTTTACAATGGCTCCTTTATTTTCTCTGTTGCAAACTATTTAAGTTGCTCTCCTGTGATATTAAAATTAATGAATGGTTGTTCGTGTTTTCTTATTCAAATGAATACAACTCATGGATTTTTTACATGTTAATTATTTGAATAAGAAAGAATCTCATTTTATGTTGCATTGACTGCAAAGAAAGGTTTCTAAAATGTAACTTCACTCATCTTACAATAGTGTGGACAATCTAGAAGGCCCTTTAATTAATCATTATATATATTATGGCCCATGATTATCCATATTTTATTCAGCTAGGCGCTTAGGAATCTAGGCGCTGACCCATTGCCTAGCGCCTATCCACCCATATTTTGATATTTTATGTGAGTTACACCTCTCCACTCATGCTACTCTGTTTTGCAGCTACATGCAGAGATTGTTTCAGTCTGTAATGAATCATCTAAACTGGAGGTTGACGATCTGCTTAGCATGCAAGTTCTACTTGCTACTGTATGTGAATCTGCTCGCCTTTTGCCTGCTGGACCTCTTCTGCAGCGATGTTCTTTGAAACATGGTATGCATGTTTTCTAGACCTTTTGAATGCCTTCGCCAATCCTGTGTGTTGAGATCATTATGTTTTGAAGTTCCATACTGATTGTTCTGTACATCTAGCTGAAAGAGAAGCTCATAAGTCACCTGTAGGCCAGTTTTGATTACCATATATCTTTCCATCTTACTCACTTTGGATTTTATTTTTCTTGAGTGCAGATTTGACTCTTGGCTCGGGTATCACTGTGCCAGCTCGATCAATATTAGTAGTTCCTTTGCATCTCGTGCAAATGAATGCTTCTGTTTGGGGTGATGATGCTGACCAGTTCAATCCTCATCGTTTCCTTAAAAAGGACCTTGATCTTGAAGGTGTTCTCTTGCTCCCTCTTATTTTTACACTTTTCTGTGTCGGGAGATATTTCATTATGTTACTGTCAGTCTGCATATGGAAAGTCACACATTTATTAGGCCTTTACCCTTTTTTTGCCTTTTTGCAAGACTTTTGGTGATTAATCTCTTGCATTTCTTTCCTTGATATACTGCAGAAATATTAGGAGCACCTAAAGGATCAAATAGGATAAATATTTTCAGCGAGTGTGCCAAGACCGAATCATTTCTTCCATTTGGTTCTGGGAGTCGAGCATGTGTTGGGCAGAAGTTTGTGGTTCTTGCAATATCGATGTTGATTGCCAGTCTGCTCCGCAGCTATGAGGTTAGATGCACTGATAGCTTCCTCGTGTTTAATATATGGGTTTAATTGACTCCTTTAAGAGAGGTTCAAAAAGTTTTAGCTATTCCCTTCTGGGCTTTGGGCTTAGCTACAGATTGCCCTTTTCATTATAATTTGTGTTTAAACTTTTTAAGCTTCTGATGTTATCTGGAACTTGATCTTTCAGGTACAGCCTCATCCAAGTTTGTCTAAAGAAATGGACACAGCAGTTGACAGCAGCCACCTTCATCTCCCAAACCCTAAGATCATCCTTACCAAAAGAAGGATCTGATGGGAGAGTTTGGCGAATGAAAATCTGGCACGTTTGCTTTCACTATATTGTTTTTCACTGGTGTTACACCAGTATATGATGTTTACTTTCCTACTGTCATTTGGACCACGCTGAAGTTTGGAAAGGCGATACTTTGCGATATGTGGAAGTGCTTTTTTTCCTCCAGATTTTTGACAGACCTGTGTGCTTCGTTGGATCTAGTTTTTGTCAGGTTTTTGGAGCACCCGTGGGGCTGTTAGATCACAGGAGGTGTATGCTTATGTGCATAAACAGACTGTAGTTTTTTTTTCAGTTGGTGTTTTCTCCTCCCTTTGTGGGGAATGTAATGTCCAACGCATGATGTCACTCGACACACATATTTATTGTAATCTTACTACTTGCATATAAACATGTGATTTGAGGCTGTTTGCTTCGACCAGAATTTGTGAAATGTCTATTGGACTAACTACGCTTTCCTTCTGTGAGTTTTTGAAAGAAATTTCTTGTGTGAGGTTTCAACAAAGGGGAAGCTTTTATGCAAAAAAAGGGGGGGAGCTGAGGGCCAGCGGTTTGCTGGTGGCGCACGGTGCATTTGTCACTGTCAGGTGGGTTTGATGAGCACTGGGTCCACCTGGTCGACAGCCTCCAGCTCCGTCGGCGTGCTCACGGCCAACAATATAGTTGGTCCATGGACAGAATGTAGTTGGGCCTCCACCCCAGTATATTCGAAAGCCCAGCCCACTTGCCACGTCACAGTCACCAGCTCCACCCAGTGACCCACTCCCATCCAGCCAGCAGCCCCAACTGGTAGCTTTCCGCCGCCGCTTTCTTCCTCGCGCCCGCCGGCCGCCGCGCCGCTCAGTCAGCCCAGTCCAAACAGCAAGAAGATGGTAAGGCTCCTCCGTCCACTTTCCGCCGCCGCCTTCCTCTTCGCGCCCGCCGCGCCGCTCACTGGTTCCGCAGTCGCCGCCAGTGCCGTCAGCGGCAGGCGGTGGAGAAGCGTGAGGGCGAACGCCGGCGGGGGCTGGCTATCCGGGCTGCTGGGCGGCAAGGGCGGCGGCGCGTCCACGGCGATGGCGGTGACGCCGGGGACCGTGAAGGCCGGCGACCCCGTCCTGCACGAGCCCGCGCAGGAGGTGGCGCCGGCGGACGTGCTGTCGGAGAAGGTCCAGGGCGTCATCGACCGGATGGTCGACGTCATGCGCAAGGCCCCAGGCGTCGGCCTCGCCGCCCCGCAGATCGGCGTCCCGCTCAGGGTATGGCTGACCTTGGGAGTTCTGTTGCTGGTGTTCAATGTTCAATGACATCGCCAAAACTGCTGCGCTGTTACAAACATGTTGATCTCTCTGAAAGTTAATCATCGAATTACAGATTATTGTTCTTGAGGATACACAAGAGTACATAAGCTATGCACCCAAGAAGGAAATTGAAGCACAAGATCGCCGTCCTTTTGATCTTCTTGTGGGTACATTTTGCCACATTATGTTGCATTCACTGTCCATTAAGCATTTGTGATTTCCTTATGCCCTGTGCTTTTCCTTGTCTTTACTTGAACCCAGGTTATTATCAATCCCAAGCTTAAGAACACAAGTAAAAGAACTGCGCTGTTCTTTGAAGGATGTCTCAGGTACATATAAGAATGCTCCTCTGTGCAGTATTAACAGTTGTCAGTTGTCACTGGTAGTTTGTATACGAAGGTACTTTTGTCTATTCTGTGAGTACAAAAGCTGCATTGCATTGCTACGAAATTGTATTGTATTGTGTATGATTTCATATTTGTCTTCCCGGGATGCCAGTGTTGATGGATATAGGGCGGTCGTGGAGCGCCATCTAGACGTTGAGGTTTCAGGTCTGGACCGAACTGGGAGCCCCATTAACGTACAGGCTTCAGGATGGCAGGCACGTATCCTCCAGCATGAATGTGATCATCTTGAAGGCACACTTTATGTTGACAAGATGGTCCCAAGAACATTCAGGATTGTTGATAACTTGATTTGCCGCTTCCCGTTGGATGTCCTCAACTAGGTGCAAGATAATGTGGATAGCTTCATTTTTTCCTCATGACATAGATGTGTTTACTTTGTTGTAATTTTCTCCTTTTTTAAGAAAAACAACTTTTCCTGTACAGTATGCATTTTGCTTCCCATCTCATTGCTGTGTTTGTTCAACTATCCAACTAACAGAATTTTATTTTTAACATGTTGTCTGAAAAAAGATAATGCTTTTGCACATATCAAAGTTGTAGCACAAAATGATATCTACAACTTTATAGTTGCAAGTTTTTTCATTTCAGAATGTTAAGATGCTCAAAAAAAATAATATAGTATTTCAGCTCCATAATACTATATTATGGTGTTGAAATACTATATAATTTTTTTGAGCATCTTAACGCCGTCAAATAAAAAAACTTTCAACTAAAAAGTTGTAGATATCATTTTGTGCTACAACTTTGGTATAAAACTATCTTTTTTGACACCATACAAAAAAAGATATAAATTTTCAAAAGCGACGAGCTCTTATACGTGTTTATTATGGTGCTGAAAAGTATTTAATTTTTGAGCATCTTAATGTCCTCAAATGAAAAAACTCAAAACTAGAAAGTTAGATCTCGTCAAGAGCTACAATTTTCATATAAAAATCATCTTCATCCGACGTCGTATGGAAGAGTTATGATTTTTTAAAAATTCAGTCTTGTCACGCCACTCCCCGGTGGCGCGACAAGAAAGATCACGCCACATGCATTGGCGTGACAAGATTTTCCACGCCGGAAACGATGTCCAACGTGTAAGATCTTGTCACGCCAATGCATGTGGCGTGATTGAGTCACGCCAGCTCCACCGGCGCCATATGTGCAAATATTATTTGGGTGGGAAAAAGGGCTATATGTGCAAATATTATTTGGGTGGGAATATTATTGGAATATTTTGTAAAAAGGGATTAAAAAATAAAAAAAAGTCCTCGCCAAAACTGCTGCGCTGTTACAAACATGTTGATCTCTCTGAAAGTTAATCATCGAATTACAGATTATTGTTCTTGAGGATACACAAGAGTACATAAGCTATGCACCCAAGAAGGAAATTGAAGCACAAGATCGCCGTCCTTTTGATCTTCTTGTGGGTACATTTTGCCACATTATGTTGCATTCACTGTCCATTAAGCATTTGTGATTTCCTTATGCCCTGTGCTTTTCCTTGTCTTTACTTGAACCCAGGTTATTATCAATCCCAAGCTTAAGAACACAAGTAAAAGAACTGCGCTGTTCTTTGAAGGATGTCTCAGGTACATATAAGAATGCTCCTCTGTGCAGTATTAACAGTTGTCAGTTGTCACTGGTAGTTTGTATACGAAGGTACTTTTGTCTATTCTGTGAGTCCAAAAGCTGCATTGCATTGCTACGAAATTGTATTGTATTGTGTATGATTTCATGTTTGTCTTCCCGGGATGCCAGTGTTGATGGATATAGGGCGGTCGTGGAGCGCCATCTAGACGTTGAGGTTTCAGGTCTGGACCGAACTGGGAGCCCCATTAAGGTACAGGCTTCAGGATGGCAGGCACGTATCCTCCAGCATGAATGTGATCATCTTGAAGGCACACTTTATGTTGACAAGATGGTCCCAAGAACATTCAGGATTGTTGATAACTTGGATTTGCCGCTTCCCGTTGGATGTCCTCAACTAGGTGCAAGATAATGTGGATAGCTTGCGATTTTTCCTCATGACATAGATGTGTTTACTTTGTTGTAATTTTCTCCTTTTTTTAAGAAAAACTACTTTTCCTGTACAGGATGCATTTTGCTTCCCATCTCATTGCTGTGTTTGTTCAACTATCCAACTAACAGTAAATTCATATTTTTAACATGTGAATCGTTGCTGCGTAACCCTCTGATCCAAACGACAATGCGCATTTGCACAATCTACAAGGTGGTAATATCACTAGGGTTATGGTGTGAAAGTTTTTTTTGGATGGCTTTAACAACATTAACAATGCACCTCACCTACTCCCTAAGTCCTAAATAGGGTGTTTTGTTTAAGAAACCAACCAATCGTAGATGATGTGGTGTAACATGAGTCAATTTCTTAAATTTGGTGGAATGAGTTCATTCCTCATACTGATATTAATTATTAGCTTGTGACATTCTACTTCATGAACCAAACAGAAAAATAAGGAAAGAGATGATGCGCTAACTCATTCTTCATAGCCAAACAATGAGGAAAGAGATAATGGGCTAACTCATTCTTCATAGCCAAACACCCTAAAAAAGAATGTAATTCTCACTTCATAAGTAACCTTTTTTTTAAAAAACTTTGATCACCTTTATACGAAAAGTACTAACAATTTTTATATCAAATAAGTATCATTAGATTAAATATAAAATATATTTTCATAGTAACCTATTTCGAGAAATAAATATTGATATTTTTCCTATAAAATAGATCAAATTGAGAAAAAATTAATTAGTACCAAACCTAGAACTACATTCTCTTTAGGATGGACTATGGAGGGAGTAGACATTTTGTATAATGGCCCAACGTGACAGCGAAGTGATATACATGTTGTTTTCTATGGGCTATTTTTGTTAGAAAAAAGTCTACTTTTGCTCCTCCAACTTTCTCGAAAGTCTGATTTTCCTTCTTGAACTTCAAAATCAAACAAACAACCTCTCTTAACTTTTCAAACCATGTGCTTTTCCTCCCTGGAGTGGTTTTGATGGTGGTTTTGCTACAGTGACGGTGGTTTTGTCTTTTTCTTTTTTATTTATTTTTGCTGAATTTTTGAAAAATCATAGTAAATCACAAAAATTCATAAAATAGAAAATTTAATTTTGTTGGACTTCACATGAGTAGATCTACACAATAAATATATAATATGGTATGCTTTAGTACAAAGTTTTTGCTAGTCTTTTTCTTTTTTATTTATTTTGGCTAAATTTTAAAAAATCATAATAAATCCAGAAAAATCATAAAATAGAAAATTCATTTTTGTTAGGCTCTACATGAGTAAGTCTGCATAGTGAATATATAATATTATATGATTTAGTCCAACAAAATAGTTATAGAAGTTTCATTTATGATTTATTTTAATTAATTATAAAAAAGCATAATCGAAAGCTACAACAAGAATTTTGTACTAAAATATACTATATTATATGTTCATTTGTAGATCTAATTATGTGGAGTCTAAAGAAATTAGATTTTTCATTTTGTAATTTTTCTGTGATTTACTATGATTTTTCAAAAATTCAGCCGAAATAAATAAAAAGAAAAGACTAGCAAAAACTTTAAACTAAAGCAAACCATATTATATATTCACTGTGTAGATCTACTCATGCAGAGTCCAATAAATTTAGATTTTCTATTTTATGATTTTTTTATGATTTACTATGATTTTTTAAAAATTCTGCTGAAATAAATTAAAAGAAAAAGACAAAACCACCATCACTCTAGCAAAACCACCATCAAAACCACTCAAGGGAGGAAAAGCGCACGGTTTGAAAAGTTGAGGGAGGTTGTTTATCCGGTTTTGAAGTTTAGGGAGAAAAAGTTGACTTTCGCAAAGTTGGGGGAGAAAAAGTAGACTTTTTCCTTTTGTTATATAGCCATATAGGCAAGCAGTCAAAAGGCCGAGCCCAGCATGTTTCAGCGCCTGCCCCTCCTCCGGCCTCCGCTCGCCGGTCAGCGCCGCGCCCCCTCACCTGGCGCTGGCGGTTTCTCTTGAGGCCGTCCGGGTCTCTGCCCTTTCCCGACCCTTTCCCCTGTCGACTGGACGGGCGATTTCTTCTTTCCCTGCCGGTAAGGAAGCAAAAAGCAACGTCATCTCTCTGGGTGCTTCGCCTCGATTTCGGGATTGTTGGAACACCGGACTCCGGAGCCTCCTGCTTCGAGTCGGAGCAGGACTCCTCTTCTGTTTAGGAGGGCCTATGTACCCTCATATACATAAAATGAAAAGACCTTATTGAGTTTTTTCATCTCAGTTATCGACAGTTAGTCGAAACTGCAAAAGCCAAGACATTCTGGTTATCAATGGAGTCAAATAACGGGCGCAGTGTTGTAAGTCTATTCTCCACCCTTCTTCCTCTGTTCTTCTTATTCATGTCCATTGCATTGTTACTTCATTCTTTTTTTTTTTTTTTTTTTGAAACACTTCATTCGCGCTATTTCTAGTGACTGAGACAGCACTATTTTGAGGAATAGTTTTATGACTTTATCTCCCAACTTATTCATGAATGACGCTAGAGATTTATTGCAGCAAGTGCATGCAAAACTGTTGAACGATTTGGCCGAAACTGCATGTACACACAGTAGTGAGGGGTTTAGCCTGCGATGTAAACAGCTAGAGCATCAGCAATTCTCTAGCTACAAAAAATTCATAGAAACCATAATGTATTAGGTAATAAAATATTTTATTTTAAAATTCATTAGAATATATAGTAAGTGCATGATGGATGATAGATATTTTTCTAAGGTCGATCGACCCTTTGGATAAGATTTCACTGGTTACCATGGTCTTTTCCCTCCATGTTTTAGCATATTTATTACAAGCATTTTTTTTTTTTGGTCTCTTTGCTGTTACCATTTTCATTTTGACCTGTTTCTGTTTCTGTCTGCACTTGCTAATGCAAATGAATTTATGTGTTTGTAGCAATCCCGAGGAGGGTGATAGGCTCAGCATGTTGACTGATGATATTTTAGTATCAATCTTGCTGAGAGTTGACATAACTACAGCTGCAAGGACAAGTGCACTATCAACTCGTTGGAGAAACTTGCCTTGGTTGCTGCCTGAGCTCAACGTTGATGTCACAGATTTCCTACCTATTCCAAGCCCAAATCCTATTGAGGTGTGTCAAATAGATCAAGCAATGACGTCTCTAACCAAAGCAATAAAGGAGTTTGTTGTCAAAACCACGAAATGAATCCACCATCACGAGCCTGCGTATTAATATCTACTTGGTCAACAACAGCTTCTCGTGCGAAATTGGCTTGCTATTGAGTAATGCAATTGACAATGGTATATTAAAAGGCCTGGATCTTGTTATTCTGGATGAGAAGGAACCTTCTGACTGCTTTGATGAGGAAATGCTACAAAAGGCCCAGGATGTGAATGGATTTTTTGTTGCCTACCCTAGTGTGCTTGTTTGCCTCACAAAGCTTTCTTTATATAATGTATGCTTTGCTAAATGGGATATCCATCATGTCTTGTTTGACTGCTGCAAGCAGTTGAAGCATATAGCTCTCTTTCATTGTGATGCTGGTCATCGATCTCTATGGAAAATAGATGCACCAAACTCTAATGTCAGTGCCTTGGAGTTCAATTCGTGTTTCTTTGAGAAACTTGAGGTTGTATGTCTTCCCAAATTGGAGATGCTTCATTGGGATACTTGGACATCTCACCATTCCCCTTTGTCATTTGGTTTTGTCCCATCCCTCAAGGAACTACACCTCTTATGTGGTGCAACACATCATCATAAAGGGTTTAATTTAAGTGAGCTTCTAAGCGGAACCTCAGGCATACATACCCTCATATTGGATTTCCAAGGAGAAAAGGTAATTATTAGTTCACATTTCTTGGAAGTTGCAAATTCCCTTCCTGTTTTGATATACAACTGGCTTAATCTTCCATTCACACTTTACAACCTCGAACGAGAAATTTAGGTAATTATCATTGATTGAAGGTAATCGGTTATCTAGAGCACTATACCTAAGTAGAAAAAAAACATTGTTTCGGAGCTAGTTACATTGCCTATTTAGTTTATTTGTTCATAGAAATTGGTTGTTCTATAAATTGTACTATGATTTTTTGAATATAGTTGTATTGGTAAGTTCTGAATTGTACGATCTATATTGAGTCTCCTTTTGGATAATTTTTGTTCATCAAGCTGAATTTAGGAACATGGAGACAACGTGCTGATGTGGCATTGTTTGTGCTCTCTGCACACTTCATCCCAAAATAAGTGCAGCTTAGTGTGTTAAAGTGGCCGATTTTACCTGAGCTTAATTTCCTAAGTTTTTACCATTATGAAAGATATGATAATACACCATCTCGATATTGGTTAAAAGATTCATTCTTATGTTTGTTTTTCTTGTCAGCTTTGGATGCACCCTGAAATAAACCAACTATGCACTGTTCAAATTAATGTTGTTTTGAGTACGACCTTGTATGGACGATGTCATTTCTTGAAGCGGCTCCCTCCATCGAGCTATTACATATTCAGGTGACTTTCCAACGTTAAATTAATGTTGATTTGAGCTCCTTTTTCCTGCAATTCGTAAACACATTTCCTTGTGGTCAACCTAGTTGAAGTTGCTCATGCGAATGTAGGTGTGGGAACATGCTTGCGAAGTGGATGATGAGGCAAGGCGGATTACCTTCCCTGAAAGAAGTAACCCTTCCTGGGCGCTGGACTTGGACAGCTCTGCTAAGAACTTGCTACTGAAGGAGCTCCAAGTGGTTGGCTTTAGATCCACTAGAACAACAAATAGTATTTATCAGAGCTGTATTAGGGAGGGCACCCAATTTAGAGAGGGTGGTTCTTAGAGAGGATCTGGAGCCATGTGAGGACTGCGATGCCATGGACAGGCCATTGTGTTCTTCGACGGGGCATATCTTCCCAAAGAATAAGAGCGAGCAAATTGCCATAGCCACCCAGGTTACGGATGGCTTAATCTCCTCAGCCCAAATAATTTTTAGTAGCTAAGATGTTGTAATAAACATTGTATATGTTCTTGGCGTGTATCTTACCAAACATTTCACTTCTACGCATTTTTTTTTTTTTTTTCTAAGCCGTGTATAATTTTTGGTAGCATATATTATTCGTACTCAGCCTATAGCCAGGAAGCACAAGCAACATGCCGTATCTTACTAACTTTTCAGTCGTCCAAGCAACAATGGCATGGGCAGATTAATCTGTGAAACTTGTTGATCTTTTCAAGTAAAAATTGCTTAACAACGCAATGGGATCTGCCTTATAGCCTTACAACATAAACCACACAAATGTAAACTCCACTCGGCGGTGTATGTACACCAAGCTCTCACTTCATCAGCAAAATCACGAATCCTACCAACAAAAGAACCAGCTGGCTGAACGGCTGAGCCGAAACCGCCCAGTTGGAGCCCGGCGTAGCCGGTGAGTAGTCACCGGAGCTTGTCCTGGTGCTGAGGACAACCACCACCCAGTCGCCCTCATTAGCGATCCCGACGCCGGAGAACTGGCTGTCGTTGAGGAACCGGTTGTACTGCGACTTGGTGTAGTTGGTGAGCACGACGGCAGGGACGAGGCCCGGCACGCACGCCGGCATCACCTGGCCGTCCTCGGTCACCGATGCGTTGAGGTGGCAGTGGTCCAGGTACTTGGGGTAGTCCGGGAACTGCTGCTCGGTGCCGATGACGGTGTTGGAGCCCGTGGTGTTGGTGCACTGCTGCCCCTTGAACTGCTTCGCCAGCTGCTCCGCGAGGCACGCCGCGTTCTTGTTCTCGGTTAGTGCTGGGACCTTGAGGGAGGACCTGTAGCTGTTGATGCCCTTGAGAAGCTGAGCGTCGTTGTCTGAAAAAAGCCAAGTTCAGTACGAGGAAACGATGTAGAGTCGATTCAGTTCCAGTGCAAAGTAGTATTTTTTTTTCCCCTGTATCATTCATCTCAAGAAGACATGACAATTATAGTATGCAAAACCATAATTTATCCAGTCGAATGCGTCCTGATGAACATACACTTGACACATGGTTCTAAAATAGGAATGACAGTCATTATTTCAAGGCGACTACATCTGAGGTAAACGCACTAGAATTGCACCGCTTGTTTGCATCGCGCTTGACGCCAACTCAACTAATAGAATAGCAACAGGGAGTAAACCGAGTGACCCATTTCTTAGTACTAGCGAGCACTGCAATGAAAACATGTGCGATGAACAGACCAGACAGGTCAAGGCAAGCCTATATATTATTATAAAACATACTCGTACTCCGTACCCATCCTCAACGACACCTCTGCTCTGGGTGCAGATCTTGCCTGAGCTGACTCTGAGCATTGGATACTTGGATAGCAGCAGACAAAAGAGCCAGGAAACCTGAGCTCGTGCGGGTGCTAAGACAATTCCCGGCAACTAATCAATCCATGAAACCACGTCCAACTCATAGCTCGTGCTGCACATTGCCACTTCAGCGTGGCTCAAGCAACCAAGCAAAGAACGCACCAGATCCACAACGGAGCGGAGCCTGGCGTCACGAGAAAGGAGGGGGCAGAGAGAGGGCGGAGAAGCCTGAAGCTTACCGTCGGATCTGGCGCAGTGCAGGAGGGAGGAGGCGAGGACGAGGGAGCAGAGGAGGGCGATCCTGGAATCCATCCTCTCTCTCAGATCACCAACCACGGCGCTGCCTGCCACTAGTGGAAGGGAGGGAGACTGAGGCAGGCAGGTATAGGCCGCGAGGAGGAAGGAGGCCTGTTGCTGTCACCAACCACCGCCATTCCCTTTACGCTTCCTTCCGGCCTGTCCCAAAAGCGATCCTTAAGCCAATAAATTGATCCAGGGTAATAAATAAATAAACATTATAAAGCTAACAAATGGTAGTACTACTTCGAAGCATAATTTGTAGGCCACTTTTACGGTTCTGCTTTGTGGGCATTTAAGTGATTCATTCAGTGCCTCCTTTCCGGACTCGTAGACAGGAGGAATGGAGAAAATATTTCCGGGCAATTTTCATTAAAGCTAAAAAATATTCAGATGACACAACAGTAGTCGTGCGCGAAAATGGTGCGTTCCATCCAATTTCTTTCCAACCTCCAGCAGAGTACGCGTTTGGTCCTGATTTCTCTGGCTTTCGGCCACTGTCGGTGTTGCTCATGCACCAATGGGAGATTGCGATTCTCTAAATAGAGAACCCAAGAAAAAGGTACTACTATTAATAAATTAATGAAATCTAAGGCGGACGTCGGTGCGTAACTACCGTCGGGTCGGAAGGGAGGGACAGCGCACCGTCACGAGTCACGACCTTGATGTTGGAACCGAAACCGAGTGCTGGGTGCTGCTGGCTCCGCAGTCCGCACGTCAAAGAAACGTGCTAGTGCAACACCCACCTACGGCCGATCGTTCAGTATAATTTCCCTGTCTGCCTAAAATAAAAATAAAATAAAATTTGAGGAGATGGGTGTTAATGCTGCTGGATCATAGTCTCTTAAATTAACCTTAGATTAGATTAAGCTAAGCTACGCCAATACAGCAGCGGCCAAGTACCGAAACAACACAGGGCAGGATGGCGCCCTGTCTTTATCTACATAATAACACAAGGAGTTTCTAGTCTCCACCAGCGTTGCCGGACAAGGAAATATGTACAACATCTACGAGAGTACTACCAGATAATACTATGACTAGGCACAAGCCGGCTGTTTGGTCAGAGACTAAAATCATCAGAAAGGTGCTGGATGCCTTCAGAACCATGGGTGCCATGTCGGATCCATCATGCACAAGTTCCTCGATGACAATGCTGATTCCACCAGCTCGGTGACGCCTCTCTGTACCGACTGAGGTGGCTCGGTCGCATTCTCCTCCTGATACAACATGAGATGAATCGTCAGTCAGATGCAGCATAATTGCATAAAACATAAACAATATGCACCTGAGTTATCATTGGCAAAACACCAAAGCCCCCAAGTACCAGGAACAATAATTGATCATGTCAAAACCATGTAACCATGTCCAAATACCAAACTACTCCCTCCATTCCATATTATAAGTTAATTTGACTATTTTGGTACATCAAATTTGTTAATTAAGTACCTAAACATATGTTATGTCTAGATACATAGCAAATTTGATGTACCAAAAAAGTCGAAGTGACTTATAGTTTGGAATGGAGCGAATAGAACTACATCCAAATAACCTGGCCCTTCTAACATATTT
Source organism: Chrysopogon serrulatus (assembly GCA_015844335.1). NCBI lineage: Eukaryota > Viridiplantae > Streptophyta > Magnoliopsida > Poales > Poaceae > Chrysopogon > Chrysopogon serrulatus. The sequence goes on along the minus strand of JADLZL010003000.1, from coordinate 28,162 downwards.
ATACTCCCACAGAACATTTTTTATTCTCTATATTTTGGACAAGGCAATCAGAAGCACCATAACAACATATATAGAATTTGCGTTAAAAAAACAATATATATAATCTCATCTGAAAACACTTTCTTCAGAAAATGGCACAAATCAAGAGACAAGAAATAGCATACCTCCTCAGCCAGATAGTGCGGTGATATTGACTTGATACGGTTGATGACATGATCCACATTGTTTACCACCTTCTGTTGGAAATCCGATGGGTTGATCATTCCAGTAGCAACGGGGACTGATGGAATGCCTAGAGGCCTTCTCCACGACCAAGATAACAGTTCATCACGGAAAAACATAGCCAAATGATGCCAAATGTGCTGGCTTTGCTGAAACACAAGACGATCCAATCAGAATTTCCAAGCTAAGTACATGGGGGGAGGAAACATCAACATAAAATCATATCCAAAAAAAATATGCAAGGTCCAATACAGCACAATAAATAGGGATAAATTCCATTTATGACACTGGAATTGGAGATCATGTTTATGCTATTGACAAGGTGTGTCCAAACCCAAAGGTGAGACAAGGAAATCATTCAGTGCCATACGCCCCATGAAAGCATGGTAAATAGTTTCTAATTCACCTTCTTGGCCTACCATAAAATAACCATTTATTGATGTCGAAATGTAAAAGCATGCTGAGTGTGAATGCTCACTTTAGGAGAAACCACTGACTGGGCAGCAGAACACATGGCAGACACAATGAGACCTTCAACACCAAAATTCGAGAAGAAAGCTTGCAAGTTGCGTGTCAGCCTAAATGGAACAAGCTCGTTGAACTCGATCATTCCATTTGGATCATAAGCTACAAAGGAATAAATGAAAAATCAGAATCTTCCGTGGACTGTATTCAGAAATACTATCGATCATTGTCATGAATAATACCTGGATGGAAGTCAGTCTGGAAGATCTTCCCAGTATTTTTAGCAAACAGAATTTTGTTAGGGGCCCTGCCACCAATCTGCAGCATATACGACATGAAGCAGGAGAGAGCCACTTGGACTGCAAATTGTTTCTTGAAGGTCCAGAGGTAGTTGCCAGTTGGCAGAATCTTGTGCATATACTGGGAGAAGATATTATCATTAACGATATTTTTTGTAATCTCATTGTATGCTTGCAGACGTAGCTCCACAACTGCTTCAGGAGAGAGCTGCCCTGAAACGGCTTGGTTAAGCTGCTCTTTGAAAATTGTAATAGGTGAGTCAGCTTCTCTATTATGCCGTGCACAATTAATTTCATACACCTCAAGAAAAGTGCTATACATTAAATCATCCTCAACCATCCGAACCTAAAAAGAAAAAAAATGGTGTCACGTCAAGAGCTCCATGTACTAGGTACTTGGAAGCAAAAAAAAAAAAATAATAAATTATTGCCATGGTACTGTGTAAGAGAAGGGGGAAAAAGAATATTTCACCTGGGACCAAACAGGAATAATTATAGGAGTATGGATAGCCAGATGCCGCCGCCTAGATTCTTTGTGTTTGTCAAACATTTTATTTAGCACACGGAATAGCTGCAGCATCCTTTCATCACTCCGAGCATTCGGAGTCAGTGATGTCTGAACAATAAAATGGCGCTGTGAACCATCAGAACCAATGAGTGTCAACCGTCTAAAGCTACTACCATGCCTCCGGACAATTGGAATATCAGGTCCGACTCTGTCCAACTTAACAGTGTGGTCAGGCGCGATTTCCTACAGCAGATAGATAGTATAAGAACATAGAAAGGCTGGTGACATTTTCACATGATAGAACAATGTTACTTCAAAAACAATGTACTGAAGTATCCATATTTGATTATGCATTGCCCGCAACTGATATGTTTATTACAGAGTAAAATTGCAACCAACCTGATCTGTGAAGTACTGCCCTGGGAGTTCAATATCAACAACATGAAAATCCCGAAGTGTTTTACTTTCTTCCTCCAGTTTTAATACTGCTGGGAACCGATCCTCTACGTTACTCTGAAGAATGTTCTTCCAGTGTTTTAATCGCTCCGTAAGTTCAGCAAGGGTTGCAGGAAAAGTAGTAGCGCTCTCTGGGTCAAGATCACGTTCAAAATCTTGCTTGTACTCCTTCACAAAATCAACATGCTTGTTAACAGCATCCTGTGAGAAGCAAGCTCTACATACACCAGAGAGTTCCTTCTTAAGAGACTGTGGAACCTCGCCAGTGGTTGCAGTTGGATACTTGTAGCAACGATGAAGCAGAGCATTAACCACAGCCAGAAGCCTTTCCTCAGGCAGAGTAACAAATCGTGATCCAATTTCTGACAGTAAAAGCTGAACAGTAGTAAACAACATCAGATGACCACCAATTAGCACATATAATGAAATGCTCTTGGAAAATTCATGAGCAATCACAACTATACATAAACACCACTTTATCTTTCTAAATTGGTTATTCTATACATTCATTCATCACCATCTGCCCTTTCTAAATGCTTCCTGGTTTTGCTAAACTAATACAATATCTAAACTAAGACAAATAGCTTGTACATAAGAATCTTATCCACTCTGTTATGTTTTAATCTAGACAGGTCAACAAAGCAACCTCGAACTTCAGTATTACCAAGCACCCAGCCTAATACCGTAAAGAAAATATAGCAAAATAAATAAACCAATGCTTATCCAATTATTCTCATTAACATGAGTTCAGAGAACATATATTTCTTACCTCAAGCTCATTGGCTAGATTAGTATGTTTGCTTCTAAGAGCTTCCATTATGTCTTTTGCAGCATCAAATGCACTTGCTGCAGAAATTGCCCACCCATGTCCGCTGTTACGTCTTAGCGGAACTTGTGAGCCCTCAGCACCTGTAGAACTCTGTTGACCTTGATCATGGCTAGTATTTGTGCCACCTTCAGCTGGATCTTGTCCTTGGACATTACCACCATCATGAGAACCTGCAGCACCAACTGATTGGGAGGCTTGATGAGACTGGTTGTCAGAATTCATGTTGCCACCTGCATGATTAGACGCCCTTGCACTCCCATCAGGTAAGTTATTGGCTGCATTGTTTGCCATCATAGCTTGCTGCATGCGCTGCTGAGCCAACATGTTTCTTCCCATTTCAGTTTTAGTAGCAACATCACGGCGTTCCATCAAGTATGTACGAAGCCAATAATACAATGCCTGTAACAGCATGTCTCAGATATGTACATGCAAAAAAAAGGGAATATGCTATTTTACAAGAAAAAGAAATACAAATAACACAGCTGACAATAATTATACCTGTGGGTAAACTTGAGCTATCTTCAGCAAAACCAATTTACAGTGCTGGGCTTCACTCCTCTGTAATGACAACAACAACTGAGGTATCCATGAGAGCCAAACCCAATGAGGTAGCTGCTCAAGATATTTATCCAAAGCCCTTCCAACAGGTTCATTTTGTCCATCAAAGCTAAGAAGGTACAAAATTCGAGCTAGATGGCTCCTTGAGTTTGAAATTCCATATTTGATGCCCTGGAAAAAACAACTGACAGCGTACTCAAGCCAAACCTCATCTTTTGTTTCTTTAAAAACCTGCAAAGAGAAAATCAAACTTAAGGTCAACAAATATTGAATTAGTGAAGGGTTACTATTGATGACATAAAAGGATGGTCAGCATACCATATCACAATAATTACCCCAGCTAATCCATCCTTTAGGCAAATGCTTAAAAAGAGTTATAGCATTCGAGTAAGACTGATTTGCATTCTCGCATTCGTTCATTTTTAGCAGGAAATCACCTCTGAGACGAAATATTTCTGCTTTGTTCTTCACAGGGAAAAATTCCAAATTGGTATTATTGATTAAGTTAAGACCACTGATTAGTTCGCCTTTCATTTCTAAATAAGCCTTAGCTTGTTCACATATCTTCACAAATGCTTCCTGCAACCAGAGCAGATAGTGAACCAACGAAACAAGAAGATACTGCAATATGAAGTACTATATTGGTGATGGCAGTGACAGACCTGAACTTCCATAGTAGCATGACCATACATCTTGTCAAGTATAGTTACACAAACTTCAGGAAGACCTTGCTTGCGAGCTATGTGAGCGAGCTTATTCACATTCCAAGCCTTGTCTCGGTAGCCAAGATGATGAAGTTGAGGATTTGTTTGACCAAAGTCCTTGAATGCATCTATTACTGAATTGTACATCTCATTCCTCCATTGGAGCAGATCATACCAAACAGTCATATTATCCCATTCATTGGGTGTCCGAAGTCTCCAAGTTTCAAGAATATCCTTGAGATCAGCAAATGAGTTATTTGGATTGGAATTGGCACCAGAGCTTGCTGAAGCTGGTTTGTTACCATTTGCGATGTCAAGCAGTATTTTGGATGATTCTTTTACTTCAACCAATTGCTGAAACTGCTGCAGCAGAGGCATTCGCGACTGTACAGACATTTCAGGCAACTGCCACCACTGTTCTAGTGCGAGTTCAACACCTTTGCTGATAAGGTTCTCTGCTTCGCTAACACCATTAGTACCTTTGTCATGGAGAGTGAAAAATGCTTGAATCAGGCGTAACTTTGGTGTCTCTTCTACCTGGGCTTTGGAAATTACATTATCCTTCATATATGCCCAGTCAGGAACCTTCCAGAGGCAGTCTAAAAGAATTTCATGATTCTCCACCCCTTTTCCATAATCAGCTAAGACTTCCCACTGGCCTAACTGAGACGCACAGGACAACCACTGTTCTTCCCAGAGACACATTTCAGCCTTTGGGACGGTGTTATTGTATGTTCCCTGGGTAGCTTTAATCATAGCCTGGTAAAATAGATTTTGTGCCTGTTGCCAGTAACCATGCTGGACAAGTGAAAGACCAGCTCTTGTTTCTGCAGTGATTGATTTTCTCTTCCATAATCCACACCTCATGTCATCTTCATTAAGAAGTCTGTATAACTCAGCCAATGACTCAGAACACTTAGCCTCATTCATAAGCACCATATGACTCTCGAGTAAGGCAATTGCAGTGTACCATACATTGCAAGTTTTTCCAATATATTTGATAAGCTCACTAGGCATGCGTGGTTGAGGATGGCTCAAATGAAGACCTTCAAGAAGTGCCTGGGCAACATTAGGTCTGCAACCCTGCTGCCTCTTGTGGTAATCTTTCGATAAAAGGGCAATTATTGGCTTAGCTAGGGCAACTTGTTCCTCTTTATGTAAGGTGACCCAAACAATTGGAAAAACAAGCACCCACAAATGATATGCAACATTGGGATCAGCAAATGCAAGTTCCTTCAATGGAGCCATGATATCTGCCACCTACAAAGATTTCAGAACAACATTCAGATCTAACAAACATAAATAACGTACAATACACAGCCACACAGGTACCGTGGGCACCACATAGTTCAGAGCGCAAGTAATTACCACAAGCTTGTTCGCATCATTTAAGAACTGAGCATGCCTTGCGGCAAGAGAGTCAAACGATAGTGCTGTACCATCCATGCTTTCCTGAGCATCAGGAACCTGCTGTGGCATGGTGATGCGCTCTGGAACAGGCCCTGCTATCATAAGTGCTGGTACTCGAGCAGAATTTGCTGCAAGTGTAATTGGTTCATTTTCTACTAATATTGCCAAAATGAGATCAAGGCCTTGCTTCAACCAGAAAACATCACTCACTGCTTCCCAGTCCTGTACCTGTATTATAAATTGCAATCTAGAAAATAATGTTTTTCCCACTGTGTCATGGTAAAGCTTGAAGAATCGCTTCCTCATTTCTGGATCTTTAGCTCTAAGTCCAAGCATATACTGTCTCTCAATCTTATGGAAAAATTCTTGCCGAAAAGCCAATGGATACCTGCAGGAATAGAAACCATTAAAGAAAAGATTACAGAAGACTAAAAAGGCTTGCTTTGTAGAGATATCCTTACTTGGTTGAATCTGCACAAAGTGAATAAAGAAGCTGCAAGTATTTTGCATCCCATTCTTCTTGTGCAGCTGGAGGGAAGCTTTTTCTGTCAACTAATGATAACTTCTGAAGATAAGTTAGTATTTCCTTTGAGTTAAGTGAACTAACAGAACCAGTTGATGAAGCAAGCCTACAATCCTCCTCAATCCAAGTTTTTATCATGTCCAGTATGCACAAAAGAATGCTGGAATCAGTGCCTTTCTCTGAAAGAAGAACTTGAAGTATTTGGCCCATAGATTTTCTGTGCTCAGAAGAGGTCATCACCCTCTCACTTATAAGTTTTAAGACAGTCTTCATGTTAGATATGACAGTAGAATCTATGGTAGGGCGTGAGTTAACTGAGGAATCCAGTTCAGGCCTCTGTCCCTGGAATTATAAAAAAAGTCAATGGCAGTTTGAAACAGTAACAGAAAACAGAGCTCATAGACACGATTAAAACAGAACTTCAGGGATGTTTTCGTGAAAAAGAGGCCAAAAAGAAAAACCATGGGACAAGATAGTGTGCAACAAGTGTTCAATAACTAAAAGCAATCAATAGTACTCAGTTAGCTAAAGGCTATGCTAAAAAAAGAAGTGGAATACAAGAGAACTCCAGATTGTTTGTGAGTAGACATTAATACACTTATTAACATACTTGTCGGATATGGCTGCCAGCAGAAGATCCCATGTCACGTGCATGACGTTGCAGTACACGGAAAAGTAAGCCAATGAACGGGTCGATGAAATTCTTCTGTACTTCTGCAAGTGCATTGAGGACGAACAGCGAAAAGCCAATGATTGAGTTAGCACTGTTGGGCTCAAGCGCTATCTGTTGAGTTGTAACAGCAGCAAGATTCTTGTGAATGAGTTCTTGAACCCTTTGATGCAACGACTTTATATCTTGTGGCGTTGTTGCTGCTTCAAGAGGAAAAGCACTGAACACCATCTTGAGCAAGGAACAAAGTGACTTTCCAGCATCCAGCATTTTGTTGCTGAAACAAGGATCCAGTATCTAACCAAAATGACACATAAAACAAAAGGAAAGCATGAGAATGTCCTGATCAATGAAAACATAAATTACAACAAAGACCATGTCAAGAGAACAAGGATAATATGGAATAACTTACTTGAGAAATATGATTAATGTTATTTCGGATGAAGAGACGGGGTTGTTTCTCCAAGACTTTGTTCATAACATCAAGGCCTTGTGCGAGGGCTGTTGCAGGGTCCTTGGACTGAGGAGTGGGTGACAGATTCCCAAGTAATTTTTCCAGATAATTGAATTTAACATTCGCATTTGGCCAGACTTCCAGAGCTTGAGTCAGTAGATCAAGAGCTTGCTTGTACATTGAGCTAGACTCCTTATCCTTAGGCTCAATCACAAGCGATACCTGTTCTCCAAATGAACAAATTTATTAATATATATGCAACTCCAATGCAAGAAACAAAAAACACTTTTAATGCTAAAATAATAACAGTGCATATGCTGATTGTACAACAAAGTAGCAAAGCTGTCGAAAGTAGTAGCTTCACACCATCACTAAGTGGCCAATGCTCAGATGAGACTGATGCACAACTGAACACAAATGCCTTCATCCTCATCCATATCCATAAATGAAATGTGCCAAAATATCTTAAGCAGAAGTTGGAAGATAATGCATATACCACAAAAGCAAATAAGCATCGTAAGTTCGTAACACACAACAAAAGAATCCTCAAACTAGATGCTTAATAGGGAGAATCTACTGATGCAGTTCAGCATGTATTTACAGGACAAAAGGTAAACGGTAATCACCCTAATAAGGAAGGTAATGATCATCTCCTCCATTGCTGCATTAGGTTTATACTCCTCATCAGGTTGCCCTGAAGATCCAGGTGTCTCAATATTAGGTATAGATGCCCCACCCGGCGACATTACACAAAGAGGTTGCAAGCCAGGCTCAACTTTCACTCTCTTACTCAAATCATCAGTAAATGATGGAACATCAGAGGAACGTTTTGGATCCCCACCAATAGCAGAAGGATTAAGCATGTCACCTAATTGATTCTGGCTCTCACTTTCCTGCGCCACTTTCATCTCACTTTGTCTCTGTCTTTCCCATGCCACTACCAACCCAGCAAGTTCAATTGCAAGCCTTCTATTTTCTGCTGTTGTGTTGTATGGTAATCCAAGGCGGCTAAGAGAGTTGACCATCTGAGGAACAAAGTGGGCTCTGCAACTATAGAAGAGGTCCGCATGGCGAACAATAAGCTGGAATATGTGAATCATGTTTGGAATTGAATGCCCTTCCTCTACAAGGACTTTCTTAGTGTATCTGATCCATATCGGCATGCGGCTATCATTTTTTTCAGGAGGAAGTCTCCTAGGGAGGGCAGGCATGAGGATATCGAGAGCTTGCTTCACTAGCAGCTTGTTTTCTGGTTGGCATGTCCGAAGCAGAGCAATGAAGACCTGGGGAAAATGATATGGCACATTTTTTTAGCTGGATATAAGAAAGTGGTAAGGATGCAACATCAATTTAAGAGATATGTCATATTACCTGTAAAATAATCTTTTCAGGAGCTTGATAGGCCTCTAAGAAATGACAAACGTTCACAAAGGCCCACTGTTTGCTGGAGTTATCTTCACGCTTGAGATGATTCCAACCAAACTTTATGAGTTCCTTTCGATGGTGAACAAGATCAGTCTGTAGATACTTCAAAAGTAATGTAGCTAGTTGAAGAAGTTCTATCCTCAATGGTTCATCATATTCAGCACTGACCTAGAGAAATGAAGAAAATGAATATTCATCAGCCATGTGCTACGAGTGAAGATAATTTGGGGGCAGCCAGGATTCATATTGTTACCTCTTCTGGAGGATCAAGAAGCTTCTCGACAATAGTTTTAATTATAGTAGGATCAACGACTTCCCAACTTTGTCCATTTTGAAAAGAATGAGCTAGCATTGGAAGTATAAGAATCTGCATGGTAACAACTAAATGATCTTGCCCATATTGTTTTGACTGGAAAATGTTCAGAAAGTGGTTAAGAATAGTTTTCTTCAAATTTGGGGAGTATCCTTCGGCAACCTAAAATGAACATGTAAAGATGAGACAGGAAGTCAATAAATACACACAAAAATCCTCATGAACTAGAAACAAGAAATGACATTTACCTCTATGACATAAAATTCCTTAAGAAAGCTATAATCTATACGACTCCGGTACAAGAATATTGATAGCATATCAAAGAGTGCACCAACTTCAGAGCAATCGTGTCTTAAGTAATTCAGGAAGCATTTGATCAGCCTCTTGCTTTCCATCACCTGTTAAGAAAGCAAGATCATCAAAACCAAAAAAAAGCACTAGAATGTTGACAGATTCAATGTTGAAGGAATCACATGCAGATATTGGCATGAAAGCACTAAAACTTCCATGATAGCAATTAAATCAAACATACTTCAAAGGAGTGAAGAGTGAAGGACACATCAAATATGCAGGAGCCAATTGCCAGAGTATTAGGCTTTTGCATATACAAGGACAAGATTAAAAATGATACACACTCCTTTCAATATAACAACAAACTGTAAAGCGTTTTATTCAGCTGTTGTATATAACAGATTTCATTCCTAAGCAGCTTGTTACTTACTAAGAATTTAAGATGGACAATCCACTATTTCTTTTTAGATAAAGCATAGCTCTCATTTTACAAAGCCAGCGCTAAAAAATAAACATGAAGAAAGACATCTTGAGTAACTTGAACAATTTATGCAAATGAAAATTAAAAAATAAATAAACCCCGAAACAGACAGAAGAGATTTGACAGCAATGACAGATAATTGATATTAGTATTAAATTAGTAAAGCATAAGTCCAATACATCAGACTCCATGCATGAGCAATGTACAGACTAATATAGCAATTTTGATGGCTACCTGGGGTAAACTCAAATCCTGCTCGTTCTGCAACCTCGCAAGTCTTGCAGGTGATTTCCAAGCAAGTAGCAAGGTGTCGAAGACAACACGGTTGTTACAGAGCCACTCTGGCATCAATTTCACAAGGGCTGAAACAAGCTCTAATCCATTAAAGTAACTCTCAGAAGTAGTAACCGTGTTTGATGAAGACTGTACAGTAAAACTCTCAGGTATAGCCCCAGTAAGGGCTTCATCCTTTACAGAAGATAATTGAGCCGCAGATGCTTCAGTTTGAGAGTAAAACTGTGAAAAGGCACTTGCAAGTATTTTCTGAGGCGACCTTGCAAGTTCGTCCCTTAGGTCCCCAGTATCCGAGCAGATTATGTACATAAACCTGAATTTTCAAGAAAAAATACGAAACAATTTCCAGAGATGATAAGCCCATGAAATCATTATGCTAAACCTAGGAATAGGTAGTGCATCTCAAAGATGAGTATCTTCTACAAAACAAAAGGCTATTCACGTATAGTTAAATAAAATGTATGTACACCAGAACAAAGGTGAAGTTTTCCTTATAGTCCACACAACCAAAGACTGAAAATGAGGAGACACAATACAAATCAGATTGACAATTTAATGCTATGCAATAAGCCAAAAATAATTCAAATTGTTTATCAATCATCTTCATTACAACAGAGGTGTTCAAACTAAAAATTGAACAAGGAAAACGAGAAATAAGCATGATAGCAGAGAAAAGCAGTTGCAGCAGGGTGCATGTCAAAATATATGCAGGCAGCATAACCCAAAAATTCTTTGGAGTTAGGCCAGCTCAAACAATTGAACTTGTCAAGTTTGGTATGACATCAATGAACAGGAAAAAACTAAAGCGTTTAGCAAAAGAATGCTCACATAAAAACAACCAGTATGTGGCACTGAATGAAACATGTACGAAAGTGTTTTCAGATAAACCACAGTGAAGAGAAGAACATATGTGCAATGTCAAATGAAGACTTGAATTTGCCAAGTGTTTACCTCCTGAAATACTTTGGATGGCTTAATCGAGCAAGAAAATAGTCAACAGCATCCACAGCATAACGATTCAAAAATTTAGCAAGTGGAGCCCGATATGGGCTGTTGATCTCACTGTAAAACTGATCTTCAGGAAGTGCCCTTTCCAGATCAATTACCAAGGTAACAAGGTCATCCAAGAACTTTGCTTGCTGCCGGGGGAAGAAGGTGAAACAGCTCGATCATAGCTGCCAAAGAAAGAAAGTAAAATCAGACAGGAGACAAGAATAACTACAATTTGAGCACACAGACATACAAGAAAATAAGTGGTCAACTTCAATCTTGTTAAGAGATTGGTAATTTTTTTAATGATTGTTTCTAAAAGCAGACCAGAATCATCTGCTCCACAAATCTAGTTAATTCAACAACCATAAATAAGTAGTCCAACAAATAGCTTGCTCCAGGTATGTGCATTTATTTTGAGACTAATGTTGATGAAAAAAGTAACGCCAGCTGGCAGAGCAAGATAAGGAATGCAGACCTGCTGCTATTTTTGGTTCATCTCCAGCCTTCCAAGATTTTTGAGTCTGGGCAAGCTTTTCTGGCTCCAGCCATTTTTTCAGGTGATCCAATAGCTTGGCACCTAAAGTAACATTAAACCAGTTCGACAGCAATTCAAGCAGGCGAGCCAACCCTTGTAGCAATGGCATGGTAAGGCTCTTTGTGTTTGCTAAGTTTACTAGAATGGGCCTTAAGCTGCTCTGTAGAAGATCCTTTGGCATCCTTTGCTGCTGAACCACCTATAGAAATGAAGTTATCAATTAGAACATGAGAAGATCAGAATAGTGAGAACAAAGTACAGAAACCAAGTAAAAAGACAATAAAGCAATTGAATTTTCATGTCAATATACAAAGAGGTACAGCTAAAAGAGTACCTGACGAAGTCCCTCCTTAGCAACATTGACAATCTCTGTCGTTCTGCATGTTAGAGATTTGAAAAACATTGAAATAATCTTTGCTCGCAATTCGTTATGATTTTGAGCTTTTAGATCTCCCCATGCCATTGCAGTACAAAGGAGTTCAATACATGCAGTTCTGAGTTTGTTCCATGTGAGAACTACTTTTGCATTCATCATCCTGGTGACCCACACAGTTTCATCAGCCTCGGCAATTTGCAATGCGTCTTGCAAAAAGTTGACAAGCTCAGGAGATAGCTTTAGAAGAGGTGGTCTGAGTGCAAGACAGAAGTTCAAAGCAGTAACAGTGCCCACCTGTCATAGAAGGGAGGGAAATCAGTCAATGGTAAGGACTTCAAGTTTGAATGATTCAGAACTAAGAATTGAAGGTACCTGTTGCTCAATATTCTTCGAACGAAGAGGTCGTGAAATCAGAGGATGAAGCAATGGCAAATAGAGAGGCTCAAGCAATTCAGAGACCTCACTGCCAGTTCTGCTTGCAAGCAGTGATAAGCAAGCCTGCACGTTCTTTCGCACAACCATTGAAGCGTTTGGGTTAAACAATTCCTGTGCAAGGAACTCAACAACTCCCTGAAAACTTTGCCGTCGAGGTTCACTGTTTGCTTCATCTGCATTGTTTACTACCCTCAGAACTTGTGTTAGCACATGATTTGTCTCCTCCTGCTCTTTGTTTGCATGCACTGGCAACCTCTTAAGAACAAAAAGAAGGCCACGCACGACTCTGACCTGAAAGACGCATAGGGTATCCACAGACACTTTACCGACCAATGCACCGAGACCCATTACACCACCCATCTGAGCTTGCCATGTGCTACTGTAACAGCAATGCAATAACCGAGGTAACAATTCCTCAAATACAGCAACCCGCACACTTGGGGGAGGTGAATATACTGGATTTAAAGATGGACTAGAGACTAGCATAGGGGTGCTAGGACCTCCCCTTAGCATACCAGTGTGTTTCATCCGTGCAAGAAATATTAATGTCTCGGAAAAAATATTCAAAGCAGATAGGGCAGCTTTTGCATGTTGACGATTTTCACTGGATAGCACTTCAACTAAAGCATCCAAAAATATTAAAGGGTCCAGCTCCCGGAGATTAGATGAAGTGTTGCATCTTGATCTTGATCCCATGTAGATGCTAGATTGGAGTGAAGAACCAATAGGATGCATAAATCCAGATTGACTGGAGGTTGGTGAATCAACATGGAAAAGCATAGCAAAATGCCGGCATATATCGACAACATAATCACCCTTCTCATCATGAAGACTGGGGTCAGCATTAGCTGCAATGATAGCTACAAGAAGAGTCTTGAAAACAGATTTCTCAGCCAGTAGTTGTGTTTTTGTCTTCACACCTAAATCTCCCTATAAATAAACCAAAGGAAAAAAAAAAAGGCGTTGACAAGATAACTAAAGCACAAGTACACCAGAAAGAAAACTATTAAGTTCAACAATATAAGTTCATTTTGCTCAGACATGAATTAATGTAAAGCAAAGCAATGTTCTTTAGTTTTGACAAGCTAGAGTCCCAGAAACGTGTTGGTACATACAAACAACATTTAGATTTTGGACAATTCAAAGTAAAAAAAGTTTGACATAGGGCAAACTTCCAATTTTGTGACAAGAGTTAGTAAACTACAGTAAAAGCAATGTAAAGAACATTAATTCTCAATCACTTCTACCAACCTTCATATCTGAAGCCTACCCCATTGCTTGGGACAAAAGGCTTTGTTGTTGTTGTTGTTGTTGTTGTAAAAGCAATGTTCTTTAGTAAGGACAAGCTCGTGTTGCTACATACAAACTTTATATTAGCAATCAAAGTAAAAAGTTTGACATAGGGCAAACTTCCAATTTTGTGACAAGAGTTAGTAAACTACAGTAAAAGCAATGTAAAGAACATTAATTCTCAATCACTTCTACCAACCTTCATATCTGAAGCATCATTTTCCCTCAGGGAATTTAACAAAGTACCAAGAACACCAGGGCTCACACCCTCGCCGGGTACATTTTCCCTCAGATTTAACAAAGAATCCAGGCACACCCGAATGAACTGAAGAGCCTGCTTCCTGTAGAAAGCTTCCATACCATTGCCTTGCATAACTGCACCAACAGCTTGATGTATGCATCTGTCCAGGGGAACTAAAAAAGGTGTTGCAGGCTCAAAAGTCAGCACTAAGCGTAATCCATGTTCCGGATTTTCCTTGCATTCAAGTGCAAGAGGCTCCCGCAAAAATCGCCTATTTCGGCCCCCCAGCTTCCCTAACAGTTCCAAAGACTTTGTGCCCCATGTGTAAGGAGGCGGCCTTAAATGAGACCATAAAGCAAGAATGACTTCTGACATTAAATTTGCCATGCTAGGTTCCAAAAAATCAGGGTTCAGACTATCAATCCAAAACTCAAGTGTGCGCAGAGCCAAGCTCACAAGGTCATCACTACCTTTTAGAGCAAGAACAAGAGGCTTCATTAGACGAGGTATGTGGGGCAATAAAGAACTCAAGCGAGCAGGTAAAATCAGGCAAAGCTCCAAAATCAAGTCCCGCATATCTTCACTTATCGGCCCATCAAGCATGGAGAGTAACATATTGAGGCAGGGTTGCAGAGATGGTATAAGATCACGCATCAATGAATCAAATTTAGCACTGTTCAATGCACGAAACATGTTACGAAGAAGGTGCATGTAACCTAGGGGTTTCTCAACTTCAGTGGCACTCTTCATGCAGACTTCCATTATAACCGGCACGTGCGGCTGAAGTGTGCGTTCACAGCTTTCTGGAGCTTTAGCTGCAGCAATGAACAAGAACCGGAAAAGTTGCAAAACAAGCTTTGCTGCAGGTGAATCTGGCTGCTTCAGGGCTTCAAGCTTTGAGCTAACAAGGAAATTAATTAATACATCTGTGAAAGGCCGCAGAACCTTGGGAGCTTGCAAAAGGGTCGAAAATATGTGCAACAGCTGGTTGTTGGTTATCATAGAATCAAAGAGGTCAGGCATGCAAAAGGAGAACATATCCATAATATCGCGAGCTTCCATTATAGCCAACATCTGCGAAAATGATTGCAGAATTTCCCTATCATCGTCTTTTTCCTTAAAAAGAGCCAGGCAGTGAACACCAGACTTTCAGAACACCAGATGTCTTCCGCACCTAGAATAGACAATTAAAACTGATTAGCAACAGTTCGTTCAAATAAAGAGGAAGAAAGTTTCAAGGTGGTGGACCTCATCCTCTCTCAGCCCCCTGAAGGGTTGAACTGACAAATTAGAAGACTGTTGATTTTGTTGCTGTTCACCACAATAGAAATGTCAGCATCAAAGGTTAACTAGAGGCTAGAGCTCAAGTATAATATCAGAATCGCCAAAAGATATCCAAACATTTGGGAGGTTTTTAATACCTGGGGGCGTGGCCAGTGAGCATGGGTTATGCTCCATATTATTGTCTTCATTCCTTGTATGAGGTCGGTATGAAATAGTTATTTAGGCAATAACTGAAATAAGATGCTGAAATACATGGAACAGGGCAGAAATTTACAACAATTAATACATACCCACAGCGAGAGTCTTTATCAGACTTTTGTAATCGTTGATTTCCTTAGTATACTCCAAAGGTTGTTGCAAATTCAGCACAGTCTGTAAAATTCACCAAAAAGGAAAGGTCATTGAATCATCAGACAAAACCCTATTCAATTTGCATCAGATTTAACCTATCTCAGAAAAAAAAATCCATTTGTTTTATAAGTAGGATGCAACTAAGCACCTCTCACATTTTATTAACAAGCAAAGCTTAAAAAAAATATCTATCTGCCCATAAATAAGAAACTAGCTATTGTTTTCATAACTGACCAAGGCTATTTATAAGTTTTCGTGCCTTTTTCTCTGGAGAAATTTGATCTAGACAGCTATATAAGGTCAAAAAAAAATCAATTCGAGCATAATTTTGTGATTTTCTAAAGAAAGAGAAATGCAGTCAGCCACAGCAAAAAAAAGAATGGTACTGCTACCTCCATGACAGAAACATTCACATAGCATAGCATACCTGTAATGGGACTTCAAGCTTCATTCTCAGATTTGGTTGCTCCTTCCCTTCCTCGCCTTCTTCAAGCAACTATAGAGTGAGAGGAGTAAGGTGGACCATATCAGCAAGAAAGCGTAAGGAGATGGCACTGATGTTTCTGTGGGGACTGGGAGTGAAGGACTTAAGGAGCACAAGGCAATGTGTGCCCCTTCATTGCAAGATTATCACATACTCCCTTTGTCCCTTTTTAGGTGTCGCTATAGTGTTCGTGCTAGTCAAACTTTCTTAACTTCAACTAGGTAATGTATAAAATATTAGCAATATTTATATCTTCAATAAGTTATTATGAAAATAGATTCAATGAGCTATCAAATGTTACTAATTATGTACCATAAATATTAATATTTTATTATATATATTTGGTCAAAGTTAAGTATGTTTGGCTTCTCAGGAAGTGAGAATGACAGTTATAAAGGGACAGAGGGAGTATTCAATTTCCTTGAGCTTATAATGAGTATTATAGTTGCAACATAACAGTATATTTTCTCTATATGTTTTCAACCCACATTTGCAGTGTAGCAGCATCTAATGCATGCGCCCTTGTTTGCATGTCATCAGCTGATAAATTAGGCAAAGGTTTTAAAACCTAATCAACAGGAAGGATCACACAACATGTTGTATACCTGAGGGATTGTTCGCTTCAACGTCCTGAACTTCCCAACAAATGCATCCAATATGCGCCCCTGATCATTTCGAGTAAAAGGTATAGTTGATTAGGAAAAAGAAAAACTACTGGCATATTATTATGAAAGTCACTTCTTACCAATAAAACCCGAGCTTCATCCATGCTTTGCTGGTCAACACCTTTTTGATATATGGGCTCAACCTAAACAAAAGGTAGTGACTTACTAGTACTGATTTAGGTAACACTAGTGCCTAATTTTACAGATATAAATTTGATGATTTACTCATATACTGATATACATATTAGAAAAGGAAAAGAATTTCAAAATCATAAACTGCACCAAAATGTATTAATCCTACTTTCACTAATAAAGAATTTCAGAATAGCAAATATACCAGGTTCAGCATCAAGCGGGCAGATGTTGTATGAATTATAAGGGTTAAAGAAGAATCATGCATATTCCGAGAGAACAAATAGATGATCCGTGACAACTGCAATAAGTTAAAGTTACATTAGTTCAGCAGCAACATGATGAACACCAAGGCATAAATAATATTGAAAAAGTGCAACTATGTATGCCTCTAAAGAGAGATTTATCTTCTAAGGATCACAGCGTCATTGAATTGACTAATTTGTCGCATAATACTGTATCCATGAAAATCATATAGTAGCTCATATCATATCCATGAAAGTCATATAGTAGCTCAAAACCAGGCAGAGATCTGACAAGGCACCTATAGCTTTAGTAATAAATCAGATGCCTAATACACGTCTCAACCATAATACTGTTTGGATATGGCCTGGTGTCTGCTTAAGTACATAAAAGAAAAGAAAAAATAGAAGATCCATGGTCCTGGAATAGGGAGAAAAGAGAAGAAAGGCCCATAAAAACGGCCCAGCCCACCTTATCACGTTAAAAACGGCCCAGCCCCCCCCACCTTATCCATTCGCCTCCTCCCACCCGCTGCTGCCCCCGCGCCCGCACCGTCCGCCGCCGCCGCCGCCGCCGCCCGCCGCCCGCCAGCCAGCCGCCCGCCTCCCTGCCCGCCACCGCCCCGCAAGCCAGCCCCGCACAAGCCCAGCGCCGCCGCCGCCGCCACCCGCAGCTCCTCCCCCCCCACCGGCGACCTCCGCCCGGCACTCCTCCACCCCCCCCGGCGCCGCCGTCGAGCCGCCGCCGCCTAGGGGTCCGCCTACCCCCATAGGCGAGGCGGGGAGCCTCCGATTCGCGCCTAGTCACGCCTAGTCGCGTCTAGGCGAGCGCCTAGCCGAACGTTGCCTAAAATTCCCACAGGATGTGTTTGGGTATATGTGGAGGGGAAGGGGAGCACAAAAATGACAGATGTACATGCAAAATCAACAACTAGAATGCTATCCCAAATCTGTAAGCAATATAAATGATACAAGAGGCAAGTTTAACCTGTTGAAGAGAAATATCTTCTCGAACATAATGCACCAATTCAGCAAGAAGGGTGTAAGCAAGAGGTCTTAAGGTTTCGATGCAAACTCGACCTGTGCCAATCAAAACCCTGACAACACCAGAAGTAAGGAAACGATAAGACAGAGCCTCATGAAGAGATAAATTCTTTTGCTAATTACAATTCCACATTTAATTTCTGAAAACTACAACTAAAACCGAATGAATTCAAATAGATCCAAATCAGGGAAAGGAAGTGTTTTTAAACAAGTTCATTTACTTCCGTTGAGTTGTCACACACAAGTGGATTTAAGTATGGGGGTTATTTGATCTGGTTTTAATTGTGTGAAAGCCAACTTATCTCATTGTTGATGGTGAAAATTGGACTCATCATATTGCAGGCAGAAAAGTAGACCTGGTTCATTATCATGTGTTGTTCATCTTTGTAATACCCATTAGATCAACGGAGAAAATCTTATTGACTTTTCTAGGTGTTCTTTATCTTAGGACTATTCAGCCCTACCAAAAGCAACTAAAAAATAAAGACACTCAATGAAAAGAAGGGGGAAGGGGATGAAATGAGTTGACCAGAGGTCAAAATGAAGCACTTTGCAAAGCTAATTAGGTTACCAATTGCACATCACAAAATAAGTACACGGTATCAGAAAATCAAGATGTGGACATATCAAACTTAATATGAATGAGATCCCAGAAATAGCACATTTGAAAACAAACTACAAAAGCTTGATCACATGATTGCTGGCAAAAGAAAAATGATTTACCTTTCATCAAGAAGTGTGTCAATCAAGGGGAACAGCCCTCGCTTGTACTCGGTGTTGAGAACTTGTTTAAGACCAACTAATAGCTCCTGAAATTCAGTGTAATAGATCAAGAGATAAGCATTTTCAAAGTAACACTCATATAGTTAGATGATTTCAAGAAAACACCAGGTCAAATCTTGCCTTTCTGATGGACACAGAATCAGGCGGACACGTAACAAGCAAGTTCACAATGCTCTTGCATATGCTTTCCTCATATGACTTTATGTAATCTGCATTGCTCTTCAGGAGGTACGTCAGGAATGACAAGGTCTGCAAGAAAAATCATCAATCCATCATGAACTTGAAAGAAAAGGCAACCAAAAACCAAAATCTGAAGACCTACCTTGACCTGTGCACCCTTTAAATCGTTGAAGGGTGTCTTAAGGTGTGGTGGCACCTTATCAGGACCCTTAATAGAGATGGCCGCCACCATGAGTGGCAATAAGTGCGGGATATTTGTCTGCACAAGCTTTGCATACAATTGGAAGAGAAACATCACGACAAGAGGGCTCTCCGTGACTATCTTGAAGGACCGTGAGCTTGGGTTGAGTTGACCACCACCAGGCACTTGCATTGTGACTGGAGCATCAGCGGTGGGGTCCAAATGCTGCATGGGCATGGAGGCAGCCATACTGGCACTTGTGTTGGGATTATCAAAGAAGTAGCTAACGGTTGTGGGAAAATTATGGTATATGTTAACCACAAAGTCAAGAAATGGCTGCACCTCCGCCTCCACAGTAGGGCGGAAGTTACGGAGGAGGTCAAACACAATTCTGATGGCAAGGAGAGCATTGTCCTCATTGTCCTGTGTCAGCACACGGAGAGAGAGCTTGAGCAAATCCTGCACAAATGGTCTGAGCACCTCGCTGTGTGGAAGGCGGTTGAGTATCTCGATCACAACATTCCTTAGCTTGTGCTCAGCATTCTCTGTGGCCTGTGGCTTGGTGTAAGTGGTGAGAATTGCTGAGAAGGCTCTGAAGTAGCAGCGAAGAAAGTTGAGGTAGTCTGGAGTGTGCGTCATCTCCAGGCTGTCCCGAACTTCCATGGCAAGCTGCAGTCGGACTTGCACAGCTGCAGAGTATTAGAGCAAACTATCAGATCCAACCACTGAGCTAGATAAAGTATCATGGTTTGAAGCAGAAATTGTGTTGGTTGTTTTGCAAGACGAGGTAGACGAGATTTCTTGTTTAAGCAAAATTCACAAAACAAAGTGCGGGGGTAAGGCAGTGAGCTCGAGAGGGGAGAGGTGCCAGAACACTGCTGGATAATATAAAGAATAGTAGGTACACTCCATAAGTCGCCCCGGTACAGAACAGAGCCAGCCAACCAGGAAAATCCTTTAAAAACTGCAAAATTGGGGGGACAATCGAGGTTGTGCTTGAAATATAACGTTGAAGGCTACACACATTTAATAAATGGATTCAACAGCAAAAGTCTTTGAAAAAGGTGAACAAAAGTAGCTAGCTGAATGAGAAGTTCAGCGCGAATAGGAAGCAAGAAGTTGCAGGCATCAGTCAGTTAAGGAAAAACCCCAGCCTCAGCAAAAACACAACGTCAGTGGACAGAGATGCCTAGATGCAATCCTTCCACCGGTGTGAAATTCAGACAGAAATTAAATACTGTGCCATTAGTAGCAGGAGGAAACGGCGAGAAGCATCTAATGTCCTTCAAACGACAGAAAAATCTCAAGAGCTCAAACCAATCCCCATGTGAAGGACATCAGACAGCGGGGGATTCACCGGCGAAGCTGACACTGAGAACCGAAAACCCCGCAATGGGAAGGAAATCGGGACAGGGGAGGGGATCACCGGACGTACGGAGGTCGGGCTCGAGGAGCCGCTGCGAGTGCTGCTCCATGTTGCCGCTGTTGATGGGCGCCATGGCGGGCGCCCCGCCCGTGCGCGTCCGGTTCCAACCCTACCGCGCCAGGGCTTAGGGTTTTGGAGATCGGCGCCGGAAGGGCACGCGGCGAGCTGGCGGAGGAGCGGAGGGCCGAACGGAGCAGGGCGGGGGCGGGAGGCGCTGGCTCGGTTCCCCCCGACGCGAATGGCTCCCCGTGCTGGGGAGGACGGGTCTCTCTCGCGCTCGCGAGCGAGCCGAGGGTTTGGGGTGGGGGAAGGGACGGGGACGGACTCGGAGGAAGACGAGGGCAGGCCTCTCCAGCTTATACGAGGACCGAGGGCGGTTCAGCTTGTGCGTGGGGGCGTGGAGGACTGCCAGTGTGGGCTGGGTCGAGCCGGGTCAACTCGCCATGGGTGTTTCGGTTCGTGACACCGTGAGCCCGTGGCTGGCTGAATCTGCACGGGGTCGAGAGCCGCACGTAGTGCGGATGGCAGAAGCCGGTGGTTGGCTTGCTGCCCGCCAGCGTTCGAACCACGGGTTCGACGTTGGTGTCTCACCGGGGTTTTTCCCCAGCAGGAATAAGTCTCCGCTTGGCTCATTTTCAAGCGCATGCCTCTCACGCGTGGTGCCACAATGGGAACACGACGTGTCCGTCGTCTACGGAGTTGATGGATTCCGGTGATCTCAAGAAGGACGTGGTCTAGTAGTCTGAGTGTAGTTGTAGGTTTGCCTGCTCCTCCACTCCCACTCGCCTTGCTGGTTGGTAGAGAATGGAGCCCTGAGAACAAACCGTGTGGGGATGGATTAGGGTTGGGCAATGAGTAATTTTATATCTACTTGGGAGTTGTAAAACAAACGCAAGGTCACGAGTGGCTCACAGGAATCTTGAGATGTGGGTACTGAAGAACTTTTAAAATTTTGATGGCATCAAAGAAATAAAAAAAAAAGAATCTGCACGGGGTCCGGTTGCTGGATTGCTGCTGATCCGAGGGGCGTTTTGGCCTGAACCCTGAAGGTGTCTTTTTTTTTTTTTATGCAAGGCCAAAAAAAAAAAAAAACTTTTGTTTAGTTAGAAATAAGCTTGGTTAAATGTCTGTTATATCGTTGTTATGGCTTTAGTATAGTTTTTACAGAGACTTATATCACTATAATTGTCAACAGTGTCAATTGCTCTGCTATGTGGCTTAAGATGGTCAATTAAACATTTGGTTCCTTTAAAAACCGCATGAACCATCAAAGATCTAAATAGAATCGATTTAAACATGATTGAACATGTTAAACGATCATTTAGTTCACCTTTCAGTCAATAGAAGGATTATAACTATCATGTTGACACCTAGCTGATTTACATTTTAAAATATGGGATGGAGCAGGACTTAGTTTCCTTCCAAAAAAATGCTATGATTTCATTTACATGCCATATGTATATCTTCGAATTTATTTGACTTTTACATAAAAATCTTACAAGACAGTTTAGGTTGTTTAATTTAACTTAAACACCATCTAAACAATAATAAAAAGGATTAACCTAGTGACATCTTTATTCTTGAGAGCTAGACATGCATTTGAGTATATTTGTTTATCAGGTTTCTGTAGTTATATGTTTGCATGCATGACTAATTGAAAATTTCTATATTTTTTAATAAAAGAGCTAAATGAGATAGCTTCCGCACATATTCCACTATTACTCTATTATGCTTACGAAAGCCACCGCTAAATGGTTGAGTTTGCTATCCAGAATGTTGGAAAAAAGGTAGCCAAGTTTTGACGCAACGAGATCTTCCATCGCCACAGGTTCACTTTTGGCAACAATCATCTTTGGTTGTCATTTGTGGGTTGTTGGACAAGAATTTGCATATCTTTTCTTTATTATAGAAATCCATGTGAATTTATGGTATTGTCGTTTGTGGGTTGCTGGACGACAATATGCAAATTGTTTCTTTTTATTAATCTATAGGAATCTGTGGTATTGTCGTTTGTGGTTTGTCGTGCAAAATATTGTTTTTGCATTGTCACTCTTGTCACAATCATTCCCACCCTTCATTCTGCCTAGCATACTGTCTGATCCTTTTAACACCACAAACTAGTACATGGTCAAAACTGAATACTTAACTTCTCAGCTCTCAAAACCATTCAAATTTCCTGTCTTGGATATAAGTGTCTTGCAGTTTCATCAATTGTAGTTTACACAATATGATAAATGGTCAATAAGATTTTTGAACCACAAAAAAAATGTCTCAAGTTTTAAAACTCCAATAAAGACCGGGATATGCATTGAAAATAGCTTTAAAGGCCTCTAAAGGTTTAGATCTAGAAATTTGGGATGAATATAAAAAAAATCCTAATTTTTATCTAAAATATTATAATTTATATTTAACATGTTTTCAAAGCTTTTCACAGTAATAGACAAGATGCATGCCATATTATGTCGTGTAAAATTGTAATTTAACACTTATTTATATAAGAGTGTTTTAGGAATTTCTCTCTTTTTTTTGGTTTTTTTTCATATTTTCCTATAGCTAGGTCTTATTTCTATAATCTCACAGAGATATTTTGACGAGTTCTTAATAGTCTATTGGTTTTTCTATGCCCTAAGTTATCTCTAAGATTTTCTTTAGAACTAGCAGGGACCCGTGCGTTGCACGAGTTTTTTTAGTGTCACTGTTCTTTAATGGGTTCAGACTGTTTAGAAAGGCTTGTTACTGTGTCCCTAACGGGTTTACTTACTGGGCTAATACTGTTCATCGGATCCACCGTTACTGTCTCTAACGGGTTTGCTGTTTACTTATCGGGTTGGTACTGTTCATAGGATCTGATACCCGTTACTGTTACTGTCGGGTTTACTGTTCATAAGCACTGTTACGGGAACAGGAAGATGTGAGGGGGGCGGATCCGCTCCCATGCCTCGACTTTTATAGATATCGGTAGATTTTTCAAAAGTTAAACATATTTTTCATAGTTTGAAAATCTTACGAGGTACTACTTGGGATTTTATAAAATTTTAAAAGATGAAAGTGCCTTGAATGCCACTTCTAACTGGTGGCAATTCATAATTTTTTAAGATCTAAGGGAGTTAAATATCTAATTTAAGAGTTAGAGAAAAAAACAATAAGCAATAATCTAGGGAGGTAAAATACGCACAACCGGTGGTAAAAATTTATATTTTTTAAGAGCTACGGGAGTTAACTATCAGATTTTGGAGTTCAAGAAAAAATCATATTAGAGCGAGGTATAAATACGCTCAGGCACCCTGCTTCTTGTTCGCGGTGGATCAAGAAACAAGAAATGTTATTGCGCCAATAAAAAAAGGAAGTGTTATTGCGCGAAACGGAGGCTATTTAGCAGCCCATGTAAGATATGGTCTCCATTAGTCTGCAAGCGCAGATGTGAAGTCCGCGCCGAGGCCCACACCCATCTTGACGAAATGTGGGCTTTGGCCCGCGGCCTCCAGCCACCGCCAGGTCCAAGCTCCGCCGATCCATTGTAAGGCCTTGTTTAGATTTACCCTCCAGCTTCCAAGTTTTTTTCCCTCCATCCATCACATCAATTTATACCCGCATATAAAAAGAAAGTATTAAATATAAATAAAAAAATAACTAATTACATAGTTTTGTTGTAAATCACGAGACGAATCTTTTGAGCCTAGTTGGGCCACGTCAATATTTACCACAAACAAACGAAGCCTCGGTTTGTTGCCGCATATAAAATTAAATATAAATAAAAAAAATAAATAATTACATAGTTTTTTGTAAATCACGAGACGAATCTTTTGAACCTAGTTGGGCCATGATTGGACAATATTTACCAAATAAAAACGAAAGTGCTGGCGGTCACAAACTAAACAGGCCTAACTTGCCCTCTCCCCGTCGCAGCGCCTCGGTCATTCGATTCGATTCGATTGGAGGCAGGCAGGCATGCTGGCGGTCGCTTCAAACGCCTCATCCTCCCCCGCTACGGCAAAGCCGGTCGCCACACGCCGGCGCTCCTCCGCCCGGTGCGGGGACGGAAACCGAATCGCTAGCTCGCGGCGGGCCAGCTGATCAATCCCCCTGACGTGCGTCGCGTGTTGCCGCGTGCCGACTGCCGATCCTCTATGATGGCCATGATACGATGCTTCCTTGGTTCGTTCACTCGCGCTCCGTCTCGCTCGCCGACGCGACGCTGCCGCCCGGGACGTGACGCCGAAAGACAACGGCCGCAGACTCATCGCAGGTACGGTACGGCCATTGCCGTGTCTCAGCCGGGTCACTCCCTGTGAGTTCCTTGCAAGATTGCCAAAATTAAACCTGGTTGCTTGTGGCGTCGTGCTTCTTCCACTCTACTCTACTCTCCTCCGTGTCTGCTGTAGGCACACGACATCACGGTTCCGTTTCAGGCGCCAACTCGCGGACACGACGAGACATACATCTATCTCGTAGATAATGAATTTAACAATGTGTAGGCTCTGACTTTTGCTGAGGTGAAATCCTTATCACTAGCTGAGACGTGCATTGCCGTGATGATTTGGGGGAAAAAATACTTTTGAATACTTGCGTATGATCATCCGGTCATCCCACAATGGATATTCTGTATGATCTATAGCTCTCAGACGTTAGATACTTGCGTTTAAATACGTAATCACGAATCCGTAAGGTACGCCCCCTCCTGCGCCCATTCTTCTCCTTATTGAATACTGTCCGTCATCTACTCTCTGTCCAGCTGGTATACGTACAGCTGGTATACGTAGCCGCCGGATTCGGTCGGGCACGAAAATAGAAAACGAACCCACTCCGTGAGAAATAGCCGCCGGAATCAAGCAGGGAAAATACAAAGACAATGTCAAACTAATATTTTTGTGAAAATCTGTGCAAATTACGGTAAAAAAAGTGTATAAATTCACTAGAAAAAATCACCTTGTAAAATATCTTGTCCAAACTTAACTTCGTTTATGAGATATAAAAATAATAATTTTCTAACAAATCATCTGGGCAGTTTTTCTAGCTTCAAATTTGTTATTTTTATATCTCACAAACGAAGTCAATTGGACAAGATATTTTACAAGGTTATGTATCATCATATTATCTACATGTGTGTTTTTTTTATGAATTTAGACGACTCTTTTATCGTGGCTTGTATGGGTTTTCACGAAAAAATTAGTTTGCCCTTATACGTAACATGTTTCCGTATGTACCCCCTCCGTCCCAAAAAGGATGTTGTTCTCGCTTTTCGAGAAATGACTGTCGGCAATTTTTATAAATACTAAATATCATCGATCAGTATCATAATTAATATTATCGGAAAGATTTTTAGATCTAGTTTTTTAATAAATTTATTTGGAGATATAAATATTGTATGTATTTTCTATAAATCAAATTAAATTTATGGCATGAATACCCAAAACATCATTTTTTTTAGGACGGGGGAGTATGTCTGAGAAATCAGAAACGAACATGTTCCAATATCCCAAGTGGCCATTACAGACATCCACCAAACCACCCAATGATTGCCAGATTAGCTTCCAAACCGCCGTCGTCTTTAGGATACTACTAGTGTACACTGATGCAGCACTGCGGACTCGATCAAAGCTGGCAATGGAGAGAACATGCGTTCGTAGTCGCAGCAACTGAACGATTAGCATTACAGTGACCACTGACCAGTACACGATAAACTAACACGACCATTTCTCTCGTCCACTATCGCAAGGAACTCTAGGCCAATCCGGACTAACTGAATTCAGCAAGTTGCCACAACAACTGAGCCAGTTTAATTATAACAATGTTCAGTCCAGGATATGCACATTAAAGTAGACGAAAACAATATATGGGTGCATCTACTACCATCAAGATCATACTTAATTTCGTGCTTATCGTATGGAACAAATATTTTTTTTCTTGAAGTGCACCTTCACGGTAGGCACGTCGATCATTAATTATATAGTGTATAATTATTTATAAATCACGCGTCAAATCAAGCTAAGTACTTCCTAATCCCATATGGGTTTAAATAAATTAGGTTTTTTTCTTACACCCGCAAGTGGTCTACAAATACTGCACAACAATGCAATACGTAGACAGATACCAGCAGCAGCCTAGCCGCCGGCAGTACATATAAGCAGCAATACGTAGACAGATAGATACCAGCAGCAGCCTAGCCGGCAGCAGCAGTACATATAAGCAAGAGGAAGAGCCGGGCTAATGGAAGAAGGCATCAAAGAGGGGCCAAACAAAGCAGCGGCAGGCGAGGCGAACAAGAGCACGACGACGACGAGCGCCGCGGGGTCGTCTTCGTCATCCATGGCGGACGTGACGTTCAAGGGCATCGGCGACGTGCTGAAGCTGCTGCCGACGGCGACGGTGATCGTGTACGAGGTGCTGAACCCGATCGTGACCAACACGGGCGACTGCCGCGCCGGCGTCGGGTACAAGATCGCCACGGGGGTGCTCCTGGGCGTCTCCGCCTTCTTCTGCGCCTTCTCCACCTTCACCGACAGCTACGTCGGCGCCGACGGCAAGGTCAAGTATGGCCTCGTCACGCCGCGGGGCCTCCTCCCCTTCGCCGACGGCGGCGCCAGCGGCGGGAGGGACTTCTCCAAGTACCGTCTGCGGCTGGGGGACTTCGTGCACGCGGCGTTCACCGTCGCCGTGTTCGCGGCGGTGACCCTGCTGGCGGACGCCAACACGGTGTCGTGCTTCTACCCGTCGCTCAGGGACCAGCAGAAGAAGGTGGTCATGGCGCTCCCCGTCGTCGTCGGCGCCGTCGCCAGCGTCGTCTTCGTCGTGTTCCCTTCCACGCGCCACGGGATCGGGTACCCGCCGTCCAAGCCCGAGACGAGCGCGCTGATCGCGTCGCAGTAGCAGGGGCTTCGATCGAGTCGCCGACGACGACGACTTGGGATCGAGCTCCGATCCATCGTTTTCCCAGGTGTCGCATCGCACGGCTGCGTCACACTGTATTATAGTTATAGCCATGACATGTGGATGTTGTTTGTAGAGTACTCTTGTTTGTACTTGTACGTGTACGTGCTCGCGTGTACATACAAGCATGTGTATATGTGATGTTTTTCCACACCTGCTACTTGGCGCTGCCTTGGTCTGTTCATTTGTTTCTCCAATTAAGACGCCTTTGGCCCATAACCAGCTTTCATCTGGTTTGCCTTGATACACTTTAGTTTGAATTTTATCGCTTTCATCTGTATTGCTGCGTTTTAGGCCTTGTGTATTATCCCATTCTCGTAATGATGCAAGATAGTGATACAGAGAATTTGAATTTTAAATAAACAAAATCAGACGTATTTAGATCTTATTCTCATAAGGTTCAGGTAGATAATTGAAATCCAAATCTCATTCTACAATCTGCTCGTTGTCTGGATCCCATTCTTACCTTTCTTATCTTACTAGTATAATACAGTTGATCCAAACATGCCTTGCACTAGTTTATAGAAAAAAAACTATTTTTTCAATACACGCACGAAAGCTATCACGAAAGTTCGAAAGTTTGTAAAACACTTCTTCATCCGGAGTCAGCACAAAAGTTTTTTCTAAACAAATCAGAACCCACACATTTCTTTTTTTTGAGAAACTTAATAAACTATTAAACCATTGGGCT